>CAMXCT020001580.1:607542-713641 GCA_947184155.2 Cladocopium goreaui | reverse complement strand
ACAAGAGTGGGAACAAAGTGGGAACAAGAACCCCAAAGTGGGACAAAAAGGGGACAAAGTGGGAACCACGTGGGAACAAAGTGGGAACAAGAACCCCAAAGTGGGACAAGAGTGGGAACAAAGTGGGAACAAAGTGGGAACAAGAACCCCAAAGTGGGACAAGAGTGGGGAACAAAGTGGGAACAAGTGGGCACAAGAACCCCAAAGTGGGACAAGATGGGGAACAAAGTGGGAACAAGAACCCCAAAGTGGGACAAGAATGGGAACACAGTGGGAACAAGAACCCCAAAGTGGGACAAGAGTGGGAACAAAGTGGGACACGAGTGGGGCACAAAGTGGGAACAAAGTGGGAGCAAAGCGGGGCCAAGAACCCCAAAGTGGGGCAAGAGTGGGGAACAAAGTGGGAACAAAATGGGAACAAGAACCCCAAAGTGGGGCAAGAGTGGGGAACAAAGCGGGAACAAAGTGGGAACAAGAACCCCAAAGTGGGACAAGAGTGGGAACAAAGTGGGACAACAGTGGGATCAAAGTGGGAACAGAGTGGGAACAAGAACCCCAAAGCGGGACAAGAGTGGGAACAAAGTGGGAACAAGAATCCGAAGTGGGATAAGAGCGGGAACAAAGTGGGAACAAAGTGGGCACAGAACCCCAAAGTGGGACAAGAGTGGGGAACAAAGTGGGAACAAGAACCCCAAAGTGGGACAAGAATCCCAAAGTGGGACAAGAGTGGGAACAAAGTGAGAACAAAGTAGAAACAAGAACCAAAGTGGGACAAGAGTGGGAACAAAATGGGAACAAAGTGGGAACAAAGTGGGAACAAGAACGCTAAAGTGGGACAAGAGTGGGAACAAAGTGGGAACAAAGTGGGAACAAGAACCCCAAAGCGGGACAAGAGTGGGAACCAAGTGGGAACAAAGTGGGAACAAGAACCCCAAAGTGGGACAAGAGTGGGGAACAAAGTCGGAACAAAGTGGGAACAAGAACCCCAAAGTGGGACAAGAACCCCAAAGTGGGACAAGAGTGGGAACAAGAACCCCAAAGTGGGACAAGAGTGGGAACAAAGTGGGAACAAAGTGGGAACAAGAACCACGAAGCAGGACAAGAGTGGGAACAAAGTGGGAACAAAGTGGGAACAAAGTGGGCACAAGAACCCCAAAGTGGGACAAGATGGGGAACAAAGTGGGAACAAGAACCCCAAAGTGGGACAAGAGTGGGAACAAAGTGGGAACAAGAACCCCAAAGTGGGACAAGAGTGGACACGAGTGGGGAACAAAGTGGGAACAAAGTGGGAACAAGAACCCCAAAGTGGGACAAGAGTGGGGAACAAAGTGGGAACAAAGTGGGAACAAAGTGGGAACAAAGTGGGAACAAGAACCCCAAAGTGGGACAAGAGTGGGAACAAAATGGGAACAAAGTGGGAACAAGAACCCTAAAGTGGGACAAGAGTGGGAACAAAGTGGGAACAAGAACCCCAAAGTGGGACAAGAGTGGGAACCAAGTGGTAAGGACGTCCGAAGCGTACAGAAACGGGTCTCCCTGTCTAACTAGGGCGGTAAGCTCGTTCAGTGCCCTACCCACCCTGGATTATAAGAGTTGCTCTGTAGGCCCAGGAAGCCGCAAGGAGCTCCATATGATTTATGAAAGCTTTCAGTGGATCAAATCTAAACAAGATGGATACCAATAATGATGCAAGAGGCTTGCAGTGTATATATCATGTTATTGGTTAACATATCAAATGATACCAAAAACACGACAAGTGCAAGCACAGGACGTGACAGGACAGCATTTTTTTCGGCTTCCGCTAATTGATGCCACTGCAAATTGTCCGATGACCATGTGGTCACATTGATCACCAAAGCAGCAATGGCACTGGCCTTCGAAAAGATGAGGCTATGAGGCAACCATTGTCAACCAACACACGATAACAAATATCACCAGCAGTCAGCAGGACGAATCTTTGATACATACAATAAGAAATCTCTAAATATATATATATATACATAGTTTGTGTATATGTATATATATACAGTATGAAATCATATTGCAATATGTCAATGTAAATGAGTACTATAAGCAATAACCAAATTAATTAACAAATAATCAACTTTCATTGCGGCGGCAAGAGGCTGCAAGAGATCAACGACTGGAATAGAGATGAATCGGAGATGGGATGAGATGATGAAATGAATGATGAGAGGTGAACACACTGAAGACACATTGCCAAATTGCACAGGAAACAACGATCTCATTGTTTCAAAGCTCATCACAACTGAACTTTTTCCCCGTGGTTCTTCATCGTATTGCGACGCATGGCATGACCCTATGAGTCCTATGATGCCGCTCGGGTCGCTTGGGCTGTGATCAGGGCGCTCATCCCTCAAGCACCGGCATTTTGCCAGCAAAAAAAGCTATGTTTGTCTTTTGTCTCAGGTCTCATGTGCCGACTGTGCTGACTTGACTCCAATATGACAAACAATGTGTCTGGTGAAGTAGGTAATGTTCAAAAACCAATGGATCAGCCAATGCTGCTGCAGAATCCAAACAGAACACAAAAGCCACTTCCATATATATATTACACAGCTGTTGCTCTTGGCAACGTAAGTTGTCATCATGGCAAGCTTATTGCCATGGAAACCATGAAACCCTGAGAGTTGACTTTGCCTTTTTGAACGGGCCGGCAAATATTCACTCACTTGCACGCAGCAAAGCCCAACAGCGTCCACATGATAGGCGTATAGTATAGTTCCAGTTAACTAATATTCCGAAATAATATATTACAATCTGAATCTTTGATTGAGGTGAGGATATGAAAACCACATGCTCTTTTTATGACACTTGTCGCTGTGCAGCCACCCCATTCAAATGTGACAGTCACATTTGTGTGACGCTTTAGCAATTCGAAGCCAACTTGCACCTAAGAAAGCAACCTACAACTAGAAAGAAGAAAAATATCAACTTGATGAATCATCAGTGGTCATCACATCGTCAGATCGCTACGTTGCGTCACATCACGTCGCTCACGCCAACAAGTGTCGCAACTCTTTGGCCGTTTTGTCGCCCCCTCCCCGGTGATGGGAGAAAGTATCACCCACATGAGTGGCAACAACATCGGACAGGCCTGTCCAAACTGTCTGCTTCCCCCAAGTCTCCTGAATTTCGATGTGCTTAGCAATTGCATCATGGTCAATCTCCAAATCAGACTTCTCCTGCAACTTGATGAGCTCTGCTGGCCTCAGATGTGTCTTGATGCACAAATGTTAGTGATTTCATGATTGGATTGATCATGCATGGTGCATGCACGGATCAGTAGAAACAAAAACGTCCAAAGGGCGGCAACCTATGGTAACCTTGTCAAGTCACAAAAGGCCACGTGTGATTGGAATATAGAATGACGATTCGACTTCGCGAACTGGTACATGAATCACGGTCGGCAATTCTGATCCTGGATACATCAACTCAGGCGTCAGATGAGCAAACTTCTCCCAATCATCAGTCTTGAGAGGCAAGCGCGGATTGAACACCAACTTGGGCACATCAATGCAAACAGTGCGGGTGGTATCACTGCCACACGCCGGCAATTCCACATTCAACTTCTGAGAGCTGGAAAAGGCCAACCTTGGTAGAATGTTTGAACATACTTGATAATCCTTTTGATTCCAGAAGATAAATGAAATGAATCTCTTAGTAGCCTAACTTAGTAGCATGTCTAGTAGCAGGGGGTGTGTCCCAGCCCTAGTACATAAGATTTTGTTTTTAAGCTCAACAAACACAATACCGAAACATATATGCCTCTGCTTCATCCCATACAGCAATGATTTCGGGCTAGCATACATAAGTATACAACCTTCATCACTAGGGCACCTCCGCCCTAGTCCCACCAATCAGACAATGTGGTGGGGCACCTCCGCCCCAGTCCCCACCCAATCAGTAGGGCACCAGCGCCCCAGTCCCCGCACAATCCAGTGGGGCACCCCCGCCCTAGCCCCCCCATCCAATCCTATGGGGCACCACCGCCCTATTCCCCATCCAATCCAGTAGGGCACCATCGCCCCACCTGAGTAAAATGTTGCAGAAAAGAAACAAAGGCTCATCCACAAAGGCAATGGGAAACTCTTCTGCTCCCTTCTGCTTTTTCCCCTTCGCCTTGGCTTTCGCTTTGACCGCCGCTTTACCTTTGGCAGTTGCTTTGGCTTTGCCTTTCTTTTTGGTTCCCATGGCTTCAGAAACAAATGCCGCAAGTTCATCCTCGACATTGGAAACTGAGCCTGGATTTTGATTCTCCTTGCCACTGGATTCAGCTGGCTTGACCTGCTGCTTGGCATTCTGAGCAATTTCTTTGTCCTGCTGTGCTGGTGTGAGCTTGATCTTCTTTGACGGAATGGTCCAAGCCGGACAAACACACTCGCATGCCATCACATTGTCAAAGCCCTGTCCGAAGACCAACCACGGCAAGGAAGGAGCATTCTCCTCATCTTGGCGCATGCTGGTCATGGGTACAGTGATGGATTTGCATTCCAAACCGATTGGTCCAAAAAAGGTCAGCTTGGAGTCTTTGAAATCGTTAAGGTTCACCTGGGCAAACATTGTCTGGGGAATCTGTGAAGTAGCACCAGAGCCTGCAATGCTTTGGAAGAAGCTGGCACTCTCGAGCACTGCAACATTGCAAGTCTTTCCCAGTGTGATGAGATCATCTGCGCTCACCAGATCTTTGCGTTCAACTGAGAGCTCGATGCCATACAACGTGTTCTTGGCATTCGACACATCGAACATGACCTGCAATTTCTTCCATGACTCACTGTCTTCGATCCTTAGCTGTTGTTCAAATCAAACTTAATGCCCAATGAGTCTAAAAGATTAACATACAACAACGAACGCACATCCATGTGACACATACATTGCTCAGTCGCCAGTCGCACATTTGCTGACCATAACAACATGATGACTCTGTCTCTGTTTGGTATTATTCCATAAACCTGCACAAAGACCATTTTTTTAATTAATCAGGTGTCAAGTAGATGTGTATGTGACTGTATGTAAGCACTACCAGCAACAACTATAATTGCACAAACAACAAAGGACCACAGATCATGCAATGAATAGATACCATCATGCAGGAGGTTGGCTTCTTTCATTTTCATTGTTGGCTGTTCAGGTTCAACTTCAAGTCAAACAAGAGAACCAACATCAGCCGCCTAACAGTCTAACAGCAAAGGCTCTGTGCGATCTCAAGCAACTTCTGCTGCAGGTAAAGCTTTTCGTATGCAACTTGTACGACAGAAGCCGTCGTGCTCTTGTGATCCATGAGGGAGATGTACTAGGCAGCAGACAGGAATGATTAACACAAGCGCCAGATCCGGAAATCAGCAAAATCAAACCAACTGACAACTGTGACAGCTGGCAAGGAATCATCAAACACAACACACAATCTCATGTAGTATAAATGAAAGCTGTTGATTTGATATGGTACATAGTACATAAGCAAAAGGAATAAAACAAATAAGTTTGGTTGCAGACAGTACTAGCGCTGGGAAGACTTGAAAACATAATATCATAATAGGACCATTCTGGTACATGGAATCGGCCAAATCCAATGTAAGCAAGCTGGTTCCAACATTGTAACATCGTAGCATCAGTCCAGGAACACCCACAGGAAAACTAATCATGCTGGCATCACAGCCCATCACAACATTGAAGCTAATCAGTGGTGTCAGCCTGTCAGTTTTTCATCCTAATTTAATACAATGCCGTGTTGAAGTTGGGTAATTGAATAAAGCAAGTCAAGTCACACTCACAGGTTTGATGGCCGACACTGAACTTGGTTCCAGCTTCAAATCAGCAGGTTCGGCAGGCGTGTTCGTGTTGGCGGCCTTTTGTGTTGGAGCAGTAGCTGCAGCTCCCGACAACTTTCCCTAAGCTCAAGCTCTGTTTAGAACAGCCAGCGGCAAAGCTAGCTTACAGAGACGTAACGTCAGAGAATTCCAAAATAAAATGATATAGCTATATATATATATATTTTTTAATGCTACGAACACCAAAAGCTGATGGGATTGAGACTTACAGCTTACAGGCTTACAGATTGATAAATCAATTCTGGTTTCTGATTGGATCAAAAAGTCAAAAAGACAAACTGACGACTGACAACATCTGAACTTACCACACAACACGATGTTTGCAACTAACGATGGCTAATGCTTCTGTTGCTTTTTGCAAACTAGCATCTGTGACGCTAGTTTAAGCGCAACTTCTCCATGTCCTTAGATATCGATATCACTAACGCAAAAAGACAAAAAAATGAAACAATGACAGCACGTGCAAATAATTATTAGGAAGTATATATTCATATAATGTGTTCTAAAACAGATACCTTACCTGTGCACAGGTTGATTGGATGGCTATGTCAACCGTATCAGCCTGTCAAACTGGCGAAATATCATTTCTTCAAGAACAACATCTATGATTACAAAGAATGCAAGCAGAGAGGATGGGACGAGAGTCTCTCTCCATCTTGTCCATTCGATCAGAGGTGATGATAGAAAAACTTCCCAACGACTTCATGTTCGGCATGATATCGCTGCTTTTTGCAAAGATCTCCGCCCATCCAGCGACAAAGTGATGTCGATCGACCATGGCATTGTCCATGTCAACCAAGCTGCGCTCAAGCTTTTTGCGAGATCGAAACAACTTGACAAGTGTCGCAAGCTGTGCATTTTCGAAGGGCACCTAGATAAACACTGAACAGCAGGAGAAGAAACAGAGACAGAGAAAGGTGAAACGGTGAAAAGAGAAACATATGATGGAGTCACATCTGAGGAACAACAGGAACAATGATGTTAATTTGGGTTGCAGTGGGTGGATGTTGATACAGGTGAATCATTTAATCAAAGTTGAATTGGTAAATCATTGAAATCAGGGTTGCTCATGACTGTTGATTTGTTGATAGACCCAAAACTGTAACTTCGAACAAAGCAGTGAGCGACAGGTGGCGTGATATGAAATGCACGACCGCTCTGATATATACACACCCATACATAGACGTACAAACATGCATATATATATAGATTTAAAAACAACATCAATGAACATAAAGACACGTAATGGTGTTGATCAAAGTTGACAAATTTGTAACTGGAAAACCACACATCTCAAATTTATGTTTTGAATATGGACCATCGAGTGATTAAGTGATTGGGATGCCACATTCTGACCTGTAACCCGTTGAAACTATATACCGGTAAGTTCGGCAAGCATGTGTATTTGATTGATTTGGTTAAAAAAAACTAAGGACTAAGGACGTCACACGGCCAGAACCACTACCAGGGCTATGTGCCAGGAAGTCAAACATCTCCAGAACACACGCTGCACGGATGCATCTCAACTTCAAGACCACATCCTCAGACAAGCCAACACTCATGATGAGGGGCGGCAACTGCCAGGTTGTCTTGAACTTGTCCGTGATGGTCGCCACATATTCCTGAACTATGGGCGGGTACTCGGCATACAAGATGCGGCCAACATCATAGATCATATCCTCCAAAGAAGCATCGGCTGAATGGTATGCACATTGGGAATCTTCGTCGGTCCTCATGACGAAATTTTTGAAAAGCAAAATGGGTGAAACATAAGCACAGATTTGCAGGAGACTGTTTGCCTACTGTTAGCTGACTGACAAATCAATATTACATCACAACTCAAGTTGAACTCAAGCTATTTCGCATTTGACTCAAGCCACATGTGACAAGCGTTTCCATTCACACGTTTCAGAACATGTCGTGCAAGTTTGGCAGAGTATGCCCAGAGTGTTAGTAGTTGTACTCGCCTGCATTTGAATGTCAAACAACAAAAAAAAACGTAAACCTTCAAGTCGGCTGAACGACTTAGACAACCGAGACCGAGTCTGAGTGTCATCATCTGTCATCATGTCATTGCTGTCTAATAGTCTAAGTTCTAAGTTCACCCAAGTCACATGCTGGAAGAGCAAGAACATCCAGCCTTCAACGCTAGCAGCATCTTTCCCAAGAGTGGAGCTTGGCGCAAGGTGGCATCAGACGCAGAGCCACCACCTTCAACTTCCATTTCTGTCCTCAATAGACTCAATAGAAACGTTGGAAATTGAAAAAAAAACTATAGTAATCAGTGTCGCACAGCCAACGGGCCAACTGTCGTTGTTAGTTGTTGCCTGTACAAAACAATGCCTAAAAAGCATCACTCAAACAACATTAAGCGTAATCAATGGTATATGTTGAACACGTAAGCACACATACATAAATGACGATGGTGCTAGTCAAATGTTAGTCTTTGGGTCAGTCAGAAATTCACTAGGTGTCAGCGTCAGAGTTTAGCTCTTTAAAGGTAAACGTGGCAGCATGGCAAGCAAGTCCGACATGGAACCCATGGAAATGGCAAATGTCTGGTTCAAAGATCAAAGTCCAAACTTCAGCTCAGGTCAGACGATCAGACATCATCCCATGGGTCCCATGACACTTCACGTCACGAAACCAATGTTTATGTACACACACAATGGCACACATATGAGTCATGACTCAGGCTCCCAAGGCCGGTGTGACCGTAGGTTTGACTGCAATAATTCTAATCAATCCTTTTCATGCCCTTTCACGCTTCATAGTTAGAGTGTGAGACACATGAACACTTGATGATATACTGTTATCATTTGTTGTTTTCCCAGAATGACAAACAGAAACATCACGCACCATGCGCCTTGGATTGCATCAAAGGATCTTTTTCTTACTCAGAAGCCCGAGTTCCACCATGCGATCGGACAGCTTTTGCCCGAACTGGTCGTTTGAATCCCCCTCGGCCAAAGGTCGCACACCTAACCCCTCTGTGGCAAAGAACACAAGTGCCTTGAACTTCGCTTCATCGGGCTTTGGCTGGCTGTTTGAAGGGGTTGAGCTTGAACTCACCGACTGCACACTGCTGGCACCACTGGCATGGGCATGTGACAAAAACTCTTGCAGTTTCTCCACCAAGCTTTCATTCGAAGAAGCGTTGCCAAAGTGTGGCAAGCAAGCTTTGATAAGCGACTCCAAAAGTTCTGCCATTGCAGGGGCCTTCACTTTGCTGAGATTTGTCAGGGCTTTACTGTGGCCGGGTGCGACTTTCTTCCCTGTGAAGGCAAAATGTAGCATCTGGCTGAAGTATGGTCCCACTGTTTTGCGGAGAAGCCCCTGTGTCCTTAGTTGCGTCAACGTCAACATCAAATCAAATACAATTTATCTTGCCAAACTGAAGACTGAAGGCTATTGGTTGGCTGTGGCTGTGGCTGTTGCTGGCTGCCTTACTAAATGAGTTGATGAAACTAACATAGGTGATAATTGACAATTTGATATTCAAAGATTCAAAGTTGTAGGCCTGTAGGCCGCAGGCCCGTATGCCGTTCTGCCTAACTTCATGTTGGTTGATTTTGATTGTCAGACTGGGACCGGGCCAAGCAAACAAACAACCTAACGCTGCAACATCATCGACATGGGATGCTGACACGTCTGACACCACCAAATTCAAATATCAGAATCATAACCACAATCTAAGTTGAGGTTCGGTTGAGCTGAGCTTCATGCTTGAAGAGGCTGCATTGGAAAACTCTGTGTCAACAATGGCAATCACATTCATTGCAGACTGCAACAACATGTCGGCAAAAGTCATTGCCCTATTCGTGCCCGGTACCATGGCGGTTGTCACTTCACCAGAAACCATCTTGAGTGGATCGAAAGAAGCAGGGCCACCAGTCTTTTGACGTTTGGGAGCCGGCACCTTTCCATTGGAAGGTCTCTTGTTGTTCTCGCTCTCAGTCACAATGGCTGCTTTGGCCAAATTGGCAACTATGCGAGCAGCAACATCGGGACGGGACCTATCGAAGATCCACTCGACTGGACTTGGTGATTCCTCCACCCATGGAACCTGAATCAGTGCAGGTCAGGCAATTGGGCAGCCAGGCAGCCAGTGACCATAACAGACTCAGAGACACGCGCCTAATAGTTCATTCCCTGTGAAAATAATATATAAATAAATCATGCCATGCCTGCCAAGCAAAAAAAAAGTGCGCTGGTATAGTTGGTTCAATGAGTCTATCTGAGTCAATCTGTCATCTCACGCAATGAGCAAAGTGAACATTGTGGCTCTGACCCGCATGGTTCTTACTTGGGAGTACTTGGAGTACCATTGAGTACCATACATAAATTCAAAATCCCACTGATCACAAGATCACATGTGATCATGTGATGGCCTATGCATATGGCGGCAACGGCTATAGCTGCAGCTAGAAGCTAGAAACCGATTCGATTTGTCGATTCAACTACTGTATATTTATATTATATCTATATTAATAATAATATTAATAATAACAAATAAAAAAAACTATATATATATATATGCAGCAGAGAGTGAGTGTGTGTGTGTGTGGGGAGGCAGCTGGCTGACTCGAACATTTAGTGGCAGTGGTGGTGGTGGTGCATCAAAATAGCAAGAACAAGAAACACCAATGTGTAATGTGTAAGAGAAGAGAAGATGTATGATGCATGATTGTATGATTGTGTGATAATAATAAATCGGCAATCGGCAGCATTCACGCTCAAGTCAATTCATCAAGACCCTTCAAGACCACCAATGCCAAGTGGCACAAAACTTCAATGCTTCGAATGCCAGCACTTCCAACATCATCCTGCAAGCAAAAAGAAAAGGTGAATATGAAATAACAATCCTGAGACTCGTGGAATCGAGTGGAGTCACAGGAGTCACACGACAAGGACAGTGACAGCGGCAATGTCAGTCAACACAGACACAGAGTTAACACAGCACTTCAGCGCTTCATACAACATTTGGAATTAGATTATAGGCATGTGTGTTGTGTCGTCGCAACTGCATCCCTAGGCCCGCCCACTAGGTGTGCTAGTGTCACAATGTCAAGCGGCCACAGGACAGTCATGAGGAGAAATATACGTTTCACATAAACCATGCCCATACATATACATACATACAAATGTACTTGTTGCAAACATACATTTAAAAAAGACACCCTTACAAAACTCCAAAACCCATGTCATGTCACATGTGTCCTCTTCTTATGTTCGTCCGGTTGGCCCTGGTTGTATGTCTGGATAACAGGGCCCAGTAGACTCAGGATGGTCTGCATGGCGTTGAAAGAAGTTTCCACTGTGAACCCTGATCGCAACACATCACAGCCGTCGTTCAGCTGCTCAACGACCATGTCGAGCAGGTTCAGCGAGGAGAGTTGGTTGGCCACGATTTTGCAGCTATCAAAAGCCCTAAAGCTCCTGTCAGGTCGGTCTTTTGTTTTGCGAGTTGCACTGCGCTGGTATATTGCTGATGGTTGTTTTTGTAACGCAAAAAAAAGCAAAGCGGCAACAACATCAATTACATGATGTCATCAGAGTCATCAGAGGTTCTCAAGAGCTCACTTCCTTTCCTGTTGGTGCACTACCACCCTACGGTCCTCCACACTCGGACAAACCGATTCGATATGAACTTCCAGTATTCTTGCTCGTATGAGCCACCACAGGCACGTCCCGTCGCACCCAAACCAAGTCGATGGTGGCGCCATGCAGCTTCTGCCTGCATACTGCATACCGTCAGAGTCATAGTCAAACAAGCAACTAGTTAACTAGTTAAGAGAGCACATCATTCACGAGACTGCCTGATGATGTGGCAACTTGAATCATACCAGCGATAACCAGCAGCTGGCAAATCACCAGATTCATTAATTCATCAAAGACGTAAATACGACTCATCGATTAAGAAAAAACAAAGTCGCACACAGTCGCTGCTGTTCTGCCACAATCAGAGGCTCTGTCATGTCATGTGACATGACATGACAGCGGCACTTGGTCACAATATCAGGTCAAAGCGTGTGGTTGGACAGTCCATGGACAATTGACAATGGAGACCATGACAAGTGCAAGGGGTGTGAGCTGAGAAGTAAATGAAAATACCAAGTGCACAGGTCCACAGTCTGACATTGACGCCACAAGCATCGATAACAACATATGGTTATATCTGGCTATGCGTTAATGGAAAGTTCACAATTCAAACTGTCTTGGCTCTTGATATCCTTGGCCCTGGACCACCTACATATGCTATGTGCCCAAATGGTGACTCGGTGATTCAGTGACCAATGATCAAACACTAACCCGCCTTCTTGACGAGCTTCAACTGGTTCATGAGGTCACGCTTTTCGTCGACCCCATTGTGGAACTTGACAAGGAATTCCCGGGCCTCCAGCGGCATGGGCTCAAAGATCTCAGCCTCAACACCTTGCGAGATGGATTTGCTCAGCGTAGCATTGTGGTTTCCAGTCTCTTTCATCTGCTTATCCGCAAGATACACCGCTTCTGTCCTTGAAGCAAGTGCAGAAAGCACTTGAGTCAGTTGAAAGTTGTGAGAGAATTTGAAGTCACTACAGCCATGACCACGGCAAAATCGAAATTCATTATAGGAAATAAATGATATCATAGAAATGTCCACGAGCAATCACGAAGGCGGTGTTTAAACAATGGCCAGTCAATGGTCAATGAACCAGTCACAGGTTATATGGTTATGGCTGAAGCGGTTTTGAATCTAAAATAATATGGTTTCTCATTCGAACAATGTTGCAATGGTGTGCCGGTCACATTAGCACAACCAATCGTTGTCTGTCATTGAGTCATTCAGCGACAGTCGACAGTGTGTGTGTGTGTGTTTGTATGTATCCATGTCAGGTCAGCATGTGATGTGATGTGTGTGACACTGTCGGGCAGCAGTGTGTGGGCGTGTGGGTGTCTTGCATGAAGTGATTGCTATACTTGAGCGATGTGAGTGTGAGTGTAGCTGCTGCTGTTGTCACCATACGGACCATCCGTCACCGTCAACCGTCGCCCTTGACCACAAGCTGCCAAGTCTCAAATGCCCCCATGACAAGCAATGATACGGCCTGTCATGACCCGGCAATCAAAAACAATTCACCAAGAATCACATTGTCATTTGAAACATCAAACCGAACACCACCACACATGTGCCACATGTGGACTCATGTAGATCTACTGAACTGTACTGTATTTGTAAAATGCAAGACATTCAATACATTCAATTCCAACCCCTTGGCCGCTTGGCGGCTGGTGTCATGTCAAGTCCAGTTGGCCAGGCAAGTTAATGTGCCATATGGCCATATGGCATGGCGTCAGTGCAAAAACAAAAGGTATAAACATAGCCCACAATTCCACAATCCACATCAAGTCTACATCCACAGTGGCATCGACATCATGAATCCACATCACATCACATCAGCGACTCATCAGCGACATTTCAAACCAGCGACAACAACAACCAAGACGAAAATAAGTAGATCCGAGATGCGATTCCTCATCTTCCCTCTCAATGACCCACATTCTTCCACGTGCATCTTCTACAACACCTTTTTCCTCAACTGATTTCTTCAGGAAATGAACAATGGCCAGTTTGCGACCTTGGTTGCAAGGATCGCGCACAAAGCTCTTTCGCTGCTCATGGTCGGAACCAGCTGTGAAATACCATGGAAGACGAACTCGGCGATTCTGTCACAAGCGGCAGTCTGAAAAGTAAAGATCATCATCAGTCAGTGATCATCCCCTCCAATCCATGGAATGACTAATCATGCAATAATAGCATTGAAATGAATTGTAATGTAACCGTGTATGTACTTCAACCCATTTCAACTCAACTCGAGGAACACATGAACACACACACTTGAACATTTGAACATAAGCCTTCTTGAAATGATCCACAAATTCCACAATAACACGACACTGAACCATTCACTCAGCAATTCAGTGATGTATGTCGGATGTGTGTCTGAATACCTCAGTGTCTGACTTACAACATGGCCGAATCATCTTATCATCTTGACCTTCAAACATTATATTGATTGACCACTACTAAAGACGAAACACACAGAACCGAGCACCCGCCCCATCAACATATGCCTTTGGGTTGTATGTCTTCTTGATGGCGTCCAACATAAGCTTTGGCTCCAACTCGCCAAAGAGGTCAGTGAGCTTTGCATCAGGGTTGTAGAGCTGATCCTTGATTTCATGTGCTCTTGCACCAATTGTGGTTGCGACACCACCGCCACCACTGCCACCAAAAGAAGCAGCAGCCGTAGCACCTGAAGCGGCCGCCGATCCATGTTGAGGATCCATCATGATCACGGCGATGCCCTACACTTCAATGCACAAATGTGCGAATCAATGGAGGTGATAGGATCACGGCGATTCTCTTAGTGACCCGCACAAGTTGATTGCACCAAAATGGCAACTGGAAAGGCCGGGCAAGATACATGTCGAGTGCAGCGACAGCTAGACTTCAACTGAACCAATTCTTGTTTTTAAATCTGTGATGTGTCCGAATATGACATGTCAAAAGGAAGAGCTTCTGTTTTGATATTTTCCTTGTCCATTAAGACTGCACAAAGTGCATGCACACAAATTCCCAACATCACAATCATCACAACTCAACCCAAATCATTGCATCATTGCACGATCGAATCAAATAGCTGGATAGTCACTTGATATGATAGTCAGTCTTGTGATGACATAATTTTGTTGAATGTTGCTTCATCGTCACTGTTGATCAGTGATCAGTCGATCTGTGAATCTAAGTGCTGGGCTCCACTCTCCCCAGAACCAGCCCGAAGCCAGAGTATTGCAAATTCACCTCAATGATTCATTGATGGACTGACAGCTTGGTCAGCTTGGATATCGACGCAGTGAAACCAAACAAAGGCTGATAGACTATCATAGACACACTGGAGTTGATTGTAGATTGTAGATAGTGATGCAGTGATTCAGAGAGGATTGAAGAGAAATAAGTCGCGGTGGTCCAGTGGTGACCAGTAGTGGTGTCAAACGTTTCTGAGGTTTCTGTGATGGAATCTTGTGTAAAGCCAGCAAAAACAATTTGCGCACTGTCACTGTCACAATGTTGGATCCATTTTCTTCTATCATCTCGCGATTTCCCTGTGCTTTCAGTACGATAGGAACAATAATGGAGTAGAACTTTCCATTCCCAAGGAGCACTGGGCAGCACTGGGGCACAGCCAAGCGCCTAATGAAATGACACTGCGCCTTGCAGTGTCACAAGAAAAGCTCACGCTACTACTGTCTCTCTGCTCCTAGGTGACGGTCACCACAGGAAACTCTGCACTGCAAGCGGTACGGCGTCGAATTTGAAAGCAACAACGATTGTTTGATGTATAATTAAAATGTCAACTGGACAGTACAGTACACATAATTTCAACTTAAAGATATGTAATATTATTTGTTTCCAGATTATTCCATATCCAATGGTCCATTGACCACACCGACGCCGACCACACCGAATCCACATCTGACCTGTCCATCTGTCAGTTGCTCACAGCTGCACGAATTTGACATGTTATGATTGTCCTAAGGACAGCACAATTTTGGAGTTGGTCGTCCACTCTTGTGCGTGTGGTTCTTTAAGAAGACCTCATGCAAATTTAAATTAACTTTTGGTGACATCTGATCATCGTCGTCACCATCGTCTGATTCATCCTCTGCTGGTGGGTTTGCACTTGGCCGTAGATTGCCCACTACCCTAGCAAACCCCAACTTAAACATATGACGACTCATCTGGCCCATTGAGCTATCCAAGAGACAAAATGAAATCATTGTGGCCACAACTTCTGTATGCATGCTGTTACCAGCCTGTCCAATGGTAACCCCACGACTTGGAAATTTGGTCTCCGAAAGACCAGCAGTCCGCATAGCCCAGCTGCAGCAGGGAGTGTTGTAGGATAGTTCTTTGTCAATCGGGAAGCCTTGACACGTCAGTGCCTCTGGCGCCGTCAGCCACCTCTTGTGGTAGTCGGAGAACCATAATGTTCCGCTCTTTACCAATGTCGACATTTCCTGCGTGGCATGACCAGTTGTGTCATAAGGAAAAAGATCCTCATCATACATATTCGTTTCGTAAGTATATATGTGGCTGTGGTTTACACGTTGTATAGAATTGAATCAGAACTGAATATGTGGTTGTGATCACAACACCAGAAGATACAACAAAATGTTTCATGGCAATGGAAAACGGAACCTGTAGCCTGTAACTGAAACTGTAACAATGATTCATATAATTGGTTCATCCATTTAATATGTTGACGTTAAATTGCAATGACTAACTACACTGGTACATAGTACACAACCATTGCAAACATGAAACCATTGGTGATAATTATAATTGGTTATATGTCCACATGTTATGTCACCGTATGTTGTCACACCAGTCATTGGTCACTTGTCATTTACTTGTAATTCATATCCAATACCAACATGATTGTATTGAATTGACTGGCAGGCAGGTTATTGTTCAGCGCAACTTGTAACTTGTAGATGTTGAAGACACTAAGGTTACCATTCAGACTCAAACAAACAAAGCCATAGGTCGTAGAATGAGGATATAATTTATAATCATTTAGTTATTTAGTTAGTCACTGAGTCCGTGAGCGATCAAAATCAAAATCTAATCCCAACATGTTCCCATAACATGAGCATGTGTGTGTGTATGTGTATGTGTGTGTGTGTCCTGGTTCACTTTGCTCTTCATGCCTTTCACTCTCGGGTTCTGGTTCAGGCTGAACAAACCTTTGGGTGCAAGAGCCTTGTACTGCAGGTAGAAGTCATATTCATTAGCAGTGAAGCTCTCGATGAATGCTCTGGGATCACTGACATCCAATGATTCGCCATTGGCTCGGGAGCCAGGTCGGCCACATGACCAGTCCAGCTCTTTCTGCCAAACATCTTCATCTTCCCTGGGTTGGCATGGCATGGCATGGCGCTAACACAAAAGGTTAGTCAACCAGAAGGGAAAAGTAATGAATGAGGTGATTGGAATCATAATCAAAACCTGAAGCCTGAATCAATCAGTATCATCAGTAACATTGAGTACTAGCAACATGTGTTTAAATATTCCAAAGTCGACAACATTAACTATTATCAAGGTCAAAGAGCAGTAAGTTTTAAGCACAAAGAGCCTGGTCCTGGTAATTCAACTGTTCGAACACCAATGCCTAATCTAATGTCGAGTGAGTGAGTCTGACTGACAGATAAACTACGAACTGCCCTCCAGACCGATGATATCCAACAGTATCATTTCGCACGGTTGTGAGTTGTGAGCTGTGAACAAAACCTGCCAATAATAATAGCTAGACATGATAAATAAACAAAATGTTGGAATCCATACCACACCCAGTAGCTCCCAGAAAAACATCAGCCATGATTTGCTGAAGGGTCTTGCAAAGAGCTTGACAAAACTGTTGAGCGGGCTTCGCCATGGCATGGTCTTGTTCTTGTGGCGAAGCCTGATCCAATGCGACCCAGTTTGGCATTACCACGCAAATTTCTCACAAGACTTTCACAAGAATCTAATTGAATCGAAACAGTACTCTAAATCAGGCTATTGGCTTTATGCTTTAAGCAGCCAGCAGGCCCACTGGGCCCACTAGCCATTGGATTACGGGCTAATATCAATGTCAATACAATGATAGTGTGGTCCAACACGGTGCATTGCATGGTATTGGTATTGCTTGCGTGAAAAAAAAACAATCATAAAAATGACCAGTAATCTAATTCACAAAACACATCAAACTTTCCACTTCGAGCAACACACACCAGGAGCGACGTCGCAAGATAGGCCAACCAAGATCTGATGGTGACAGTACCACCCAATCGACATAGTACATTGGCAACTCATCCAGCAGTAACCATTCAGCAAATTCTTCGACACACTCATGGAGACACATTGGCTCCTGCAGCTTACGTCTCAAGGCTGCCCAAGTGAGGAAAAAGGAGATCGTAGGCCCATCAACCCCCTCTTCGTTCCCCATTGGGGAATAGTCAATACAGGGACTGCCAGTGATGTTCAATAGGGCAAGACCCCATCGAAGTAAGCTGCAGAGCTGTCCATTGTGATTCATGCACGGAGCTTCCCTGAGCGACGTGCACGGAATGAACTAATGGGTCCGGGTTTGATTTGATGGGATGGGTGTTAACCATCAATTATCACCAGTGTTGATCTGGTCATCGAATATTTGAACTCAGAATCGATATTGAGCAAATCTGACAAAACAAGTTTGGCAAATGGCAGATATCAACACTTTGCAACTGCTGCAACTGCTGCATGGCACTGCATGGCCCACATGGCCCACATGATTGTTCATTTGGAGTTTTCACAACGAGATGAATTCATGCAAACATACACATAGCTCAGAACTCATGAGACTCATGACTCATGACTGGGCTAGAGCCTAGGCAGTCTAGAGTATGCCAACGAATAAGACTAAGTCCAACTAAGCCCCTCACAACTTGGTAGCTTCATCTTGCTTGAAGATATTGCTCAAGATTTCCCGCGTCTTCCCAGATGCAGCAATCTTATTTTTCATTGTTCGGAAATATGAATGCTGGAAGCTGCATATGTCGCCATATAGGCACTCTGGTGCACTGGGGTGGATCTGGAGCTCAGTCTGTGACGAAGGGAACCATTCAATCGCATTGAGGTGCACTAGTTCACCGATCTTGGATTCTCGTTTTGCCGAACCATTCAGGTGACGCTGCAAATTCCGTTTCAAAATCCTGAAGTTCAACTCAGCAATTTGCTGAGACAGTCCTGTGCCAGGCGCATCTATCCCAGAAAATGCTGTGGAGATTGGAATTGAATCGAACAGCTTGAAGAGCTTCTTCAATCCTGGCACTTGTGTGGTCGGTGATGGTGGGCAAGGCATATCATCATCAGAATCTGACTCTGAGTCTGAACTACCAACGGAGCGATTGGGCATATGCTCCAGCAGTTTTGTAGTATGATATGTTGGCCACTGCATTGCTTCGTAGATGGTGCTCACTTTGCCATCTGTGTCTAGATGTGGCTGGTCAACTGGTGGGCCATGTGAGCTGCCATTCTCATCTACACCAAAGGCTGAACCAACATCATTCATTGATCCAGTGATACCACTTGGCAAGCTTTGTGTGTGGTCATCCAAAGATGGGCATGGACACACAGCAGGTTCGTTACCACCATCATCGTCAAGCGAGAATGGTGCCTCAGTAGACACCTCGACATCGTCATGAGGCCGTTTGTTTAGCTGTGGTTTGGACTGACCAGACTGACCAGGCTGATCAACACCAACACTAACGGCACCACTGGTGTCGGTGTCATCAGATTGATTGGCATCAGTCTTGACAGCACAACTCTTATCAATGACATCAACACCTGGAGTGGAAGAAGCCAATGATGGAGCAGAGATGTTTGGCACATCATCAGTCTCATCAGTGGTATGCCCTGTAATCTTCACATGCCCACTGTCACCACTGCCATCATCATGATCCGATGAATCCGTTTGCACATTTGCAGGCAAGGACTCAGGCCATTCAGAGCCAAGCGCTTCCAGTAGTACTTCACCCAACGCCTGCAAAGCTGCATCATGAGTGTCATGAGTGTCATTATCATTGTCATGATGGTTTTCGAACATGTCTTAACAATAATACTGAATATTGATTCATGCAATATGTGTGGAAACTATGATCTATGAATCTATCAGTCTATTAGTGTTGCCATTCAGTCACTATCTTCTACTATCTACTAATATATATATATATATATACATATAGGCTATAGTCACTATAGTCGGCCATAGTTTCCATAGTTGTAGTTGTTGTAGTTGTGATGTGGCTTGTGAATGTTTAGAAACTATCACACCAACAATCAGCAACCAATGCCAACTGATAGTTTTGTGGCCGAGTGGCCGAGTGGTGAACCACAAAAAAAAACATAACGACATTGAACCTGTAGTTAACATTTGTTAAGCTCAGTCCTGTTCGAGCGTCTCTTCCGTCTTTTCATTGGTCTGATCACCGGCGTCAATGGTTGTTGATTCATCCTTGCATTCCGGAAAGGGTGCTTCATCAGCATTGATAGGTACTGCCACCAGTGTCAGTTCAGAGGTGTGTGTGTCAGGCTGAGGCACATCATAATCACATCCCTCATGTTGATCAGGATCAAGCTCTGCAGGTTGAGTTGTGTCTGGCTGATTGCCCGTCTGACTCTCAACATGTGATTGCATAGTTCCAGGTTCAGGTTTCTCTGAGGACAGCTCCTGTCAATGATTGGGTCTACAAATGATTCCAGAAATAATTGTGAGAAATGATACCTAAACAAACAAAACACATCAGATGTCATGCAAGTTGATGCAAGTAGTTGTGCTTAGGCTTAGTGTTGTTGTTCCGTGTTCTTGTTTTTGTACTTCTTGCGACTAACCTTGATATTGTTTTTGTTATTGTTCTTGTCAGTGTTCTTGTTGCTATTGATGCCGATGGTGTCACGTATAACTAATGGTGTGTGTTCAACACCTTCACTGTCACCCCTTCACTAGCACCAAGCAAAACGCACCCAAACACAAACAAATCATTCACAATTGACACTGCTCTCCTGAACGATTGGAGTTGCACATGCAGCTTTTGCAGCTGGCTCTACCTTGTTGATCTCATCAGTCTCAGCAGTATCGGAAGTATCGACATCCTTGGGCTCAGACACGGGCTTGGACGCAACGCCTGTGGATTCTGATGACCGTGGTTGGTCACCACATGTCCCAGCCGCTGGATCAGACTTGCAAGTTGCTCCAGGAAACTTTAGCTTGCCCTGCTTGGGGTCATACTCCTCGTTCAACAAGGAAGACACAGGAACAGATGCAAACCCTGTACGAATCGATGTAGGTAGAACCAGATGTTCAACACAACGGCGCACTTTGGATGAACATGTAATTCCATTGATCTTACCTTTGAACTTCACACCACACTCACGGTCCAGGCTGTCTGCATTCATGTCCACAGCTAGGTTCTTGTGTGAAGAAGTGTTGGAAGACATCAAGTCAATGCCGTAGTCAGGATCTTTCAAGCAACTGCATTCCACATCTGTTGTGTTGATGAAACCCCACACTGATAGTGATTTCTGTGATGAAGATGAAGACGACCCACTTTCACGACGTAGCTCACCAAAATGGATTTGTTTCGGAAGATTCGTTTTCCTCAAAGCTGATGGCCTGTAGGGACAACACTAACAGACTGAATATTGAAAATAATCTAAATTATTTTATATCCAAACCATCTAAACGTTCACTACCTTGGTTGGAAACATGAGAATACTCCGCACAATGTAACAACACTTAAGTTTGTGTAGACGTAGCCTCAGCAGAGTACAAATCTCATTCTTCAGCAAGGCTTCACGCTCAGCTGCTGCACAAAGAATCACGATACCATCCGGCATGACTGGATACACGTAGTGGAACTGGATGTGGATATTGATCTGTTACTTATAATGTTGAGATTGTCATCTTCATCATCATCAACAACAACTAATACTATTATTATTACTACTAGTACTACTAATCCGGCTACGCCTACTACTACTGCTACTACTATTATTATTACTACTACTACTACCACTACTACCACTACTATTACTACTACTCCAGCAGCAGCAGCAGTGGCAGCAGCAGTGGCAGCAACAGCAACAGCAACAGCAACAGCAACAACAAAAAAAAGTTAACATCCAAAGGTCCAAAGGTATACTAACATATTTTGAAGAAATATTTTTTTCAAAATTTAATTATGTATTCATGTTCTAACTTATTGTTGTGACATATGTATTTGCATTTTTATGTGTGTGTGTGTTTTGAAGACATATCAAAATTAACGTACATTATGTGTATAAATCAATATCATTGCAACTAGTACATTCTGCATTATTTCCTTACAACTTATTCATTAACAAATATATTTATATATATATATATTTATAATATATATATATTTTTTATATATATATAAATATATATATATGAACATTGTATCATCAGCATATACTCTGACGATATGATATCATTTGGAGTAGTAGTGCCCTACCTAGCATACTTCCCTCTAGGGCACCAGTGCCCTACCTGGCATACATCCCTCTAGGGCACCAGTGCCCTACCTGATATACATCCCTCTAGGGCACCAGTGCCCTACCTGGCATACATCCCTCTAGGGCACCAGTGCCCTACCTGGCATACATCCCTCTAGGGCACCAGTGCCCTACCTGGCATACATCCCTCTAGGGCACCAGCGCCCTACCTGGCATACTTCCCTCTAGGGCACCTATGCCCTACCTGGCATACATCCCTCTAGGGCACCCATGCCCTACCTGGCATACATCCCTCTAGGGCACCAGTGCCCTACCTGGCATACACCCCTCTAGGGCATCAATGCCCTACTTGGCATACATCCCTCTAGGGCATACATCCCTCTAGGGCACCAGTGCCCTACATGGCATACATCCCTCTAGGGCACCAGTGCCCTACCTGGTATACATCCCTCTAGGGCACCCATGCCCTACCTGGCATACATCCTTTCAGGGCACCAGTGCCCTACCTGACATACACCCCTCTAGGGCATCAGTGCCCTACTTGGCATACATCCCTCTAGAACATACATCCCTCTAGGGCACCAGTGCCCTACATGGCATATATCCTTCTAGGGCACCAGTGCCCTACCTGATATATATCCCTCTAGGGCACCAGTGCCCTACCTGGCATACATCCCTCTAGGGCACCAGTGCCCTACCTGGCATACTTCCCTCTAGGGCACCAGTGCCCTACCTGGCATACATCCCTCTAGGGCACCAGTGCCCTACCTGGCATAAATCCCTCTAGGGCACCAGTGCCCTACCTGGCATACATCCCTCTAGGGCACCAGCGCCCTACCTGGCATACATCCCTCTAGGGCACCTATGCCCTACCTGGCATACATCCCTGTAGGGCACCCATGCCCTACCTGGCATACATCCCTCTAGGGCACCAGTGCCCTACCTGGCATACACCCCTCTAGGGCATCAATGCCCTACTTGGCATACATCCCTCTAGGGCATACATACCTCTAGGGCACCAGTGCCCTACATGACATATATATCCTTCTAGGTCACCAGTGCCCTACCTGGTATACATCCCTCTAGGGCACCCATGCCCTACCTGGCATACATCCCTCTAGGGCACCAGTGCCCTACCTGGCATACACCCCTCTAGGGCATCAGTGTCCTACTTGGCATACATCCCTCTAGGACATACATCCCTCTAGGGCACCAGTGCCCTACATGGCATATATCCTTCTAGGGCACCAGTGCCCTACCTGATATACATCCCTCTAGGGCACTAATGCCCTACACATGTCCTACCTGATACACACCCCTCTAGGGCATACATCCCTCTAGGGCACCCATGCCCTACCTGGCATGCATCCCTCTAGGGCACCAGTGCCCTACCTGGCATACATCCATGTAGGGTTAGGGCCCCAGTGCCCTACCTGGCATACATCCCTATAGGGCACCCATGCCCTACCTGACATACACCCCTCTAGGGCACCAGTGCCCTACCTGACATACATCCCTCTAGGGCATCAGCACTCTCCCCTCTAGGGCACCCATGCCCTACTTGGCATACATCCCTGTAGGGCGCCCATGCCCTACCTGACATACATCCCTCCAAATCACCACTGCTCTACCTGGCATATGTGTCCTAGTTGAGATGAGTTTTGGGGCAGTAGTGCCCTAGCAAATATAAACCCACATGGGGCGTTAATGCCCTAGCTTATCTTAGGTTACCTTTTGGGGAGGTAGTGCCCTAGTTTGCATGATGCCTTTTTTTGTAGCAGTAGTGCCCTAACATTGATGTATTTCCAGTTGGGGCACTAGTGCCCTTATTGGTAATCAGCTAGCAGTACCGCCCTAGCTGGCATACATACTTATAGGTTACTATTGCACTAGCTGATATATAGTTCCCTAGGGCACTAGTGCCCTAACTGTTCATATGTTTCATGTGGGGCAGAGGTGCCCTAGTTGCACTCAAAATGCCATTAGATGTAGTTTAAGGATTTCAATATATATATATTACATACATGCATGTACGCGCGCATACAAAAATATATTCACATACTTTACATAGAGACATACACACACACATGCACACACAACACAGATACATATATACATGCAAAAACACCAAACACATACAATAAACAACAATGCATACATAATACATATGTACATATGTTTTTATCCAAGCAATACATGCATTATCATGCATTTTTATGCACATGCATATATATGTATCTCACATGCTGCAAACAAAGAACATATATAATAACAAATACAGATTAATTCAGACGTGATTGCTGGCTTTGTTATTACAGCAATTGTAAAAGAGCTGAATCACCACTGATCCTAACATATGTCAAACAACAATATCACATATGACATGTTAAAAACATCGCAAACAATACATATGCAATGCATGCAGCAATGTAATTCAAAAACTACCAATACATATATTAATTATGAATCAAAAATCATATATATACAGTTGGCACAATAAGTTGATAAAACAAAGCAAACAGTCAGACAAACCAGATATGCAAGATGCAGCACGATGGGGCCACAATCATAGCAAAGCACCGACCAACTACCATCATTACCATCATAAAGTATGATCAGATTGAGAGTCAAAAGCAAAAACACATACAAACAGCGCCGCATGTTTTTCTACCCAAGTACAGTGCAAGGTACTAGCCGCCAAATGTCAAATACAAAAATCAGATGCAATGTCTTGTGTACCAGACCTAACTACCCACCCATTCCCAAACATATACATACATACTCACAAAAAATGTACTCTCTGTCTGTGCGTCGTGCGCCATGCGCTATGTATTGTATGCTAATGCATGTTGCTGGCGCAAAGCTCTTTGCATCCATCATGGTCATCAATGATTTATCATGAATCATATACATATGGTTTCGAGTGCTCTGTGTGTAGGATCTTACAATTGCGTACGTAAATATACTGTCGCATGTATGTATGCACATCCCTTGCCAACAAGTGCACACATCATTGCACATTGCACACCATGGTTATCATGATCAGTATGAATAATGTTAATGTTTAGTCTAGCCATGGGTCATGCGCCATTGTCAATTGATACAACAAAATCAAAACAAGACAAAACAAACATAGGTTAGGTCACCCATCAGCCCACCGGCCATGTTTCTTGCATTTTCTGATGAATATATGTTCTGCTTGTCAACTGTCAATTGCCTGATGTAATGTGCTGTGAGAATCATGTAAATGCCATCTTGTTCCACTGCACTGTTCCACATTCCGCTATCCACTGCTCCTGACTCCTACTTCAAAAAGCAGGAAGCAAACTGTAAGCTGAGCCACACATCACTGTGGAATTGGTGGTTCCAACAAACCACTTTCAACACCACAAACAAATATCATTGTAATCTTGACTCTTGCACGCATCCAAAATGAAAAGCTTGACGCACAACAACATTTCCAAACAAACCACTGCTCATTCAAAACAAAAACACAAGTTCAGATGCCACACAGCCGCGCACACACACACACCACATGTATATGATTCTAAATTCTAAAACCATATGTTATTTAGTTCCTTCACCAAATATTGTTTGTTGTTCATTAGCTGATCGTCACTGATCGACTGATAGATTACAAAACTGTACATCTTTGCTTGGCTGAGTCATTGAGGGCTTGGCTGAAGGTCTCAAGATCAGAGACAACTCGTATTGAGAAACGATGTACAAGGCCGGCCTGTCATTGCCATAGAATCATCAATGATTTGAATGAAGGAACGACTCCAGGAACGACTGATCAATTATCAATTTGTCATATTGTTTGATATATAAAGTATAGTCATATTCCTTCATATCAACAACTGACTACTGATAACAAATCACGCTCACCTCAGTCCACTTGGTATTGAGATCTCATGAAACCAAAAGCTCAAACCGTTAATCATCAATACAAAAAAACATATGTGGAAAACGTTGAAAAGACTGAAAGGCTAAAAGGCTTAAATGCTGACATGTAGTTGAACCTAACCTGCCTTCACAACTTAGCAAGTTTCAATCGATTCCCAATACCAACTGACTGTCCGACCTCAGCTTGTTGTGGCCGATAGTGATACTGACCTCAGCCATATATTTGGCGTTTGCCATTTGGCTAGGGGTTCATATGTTGTATTGGTTCTATTATTCGCAAGGTGATAGTATTGGACTGGCATGGACGGCATGAACAAGGCAAAGGCAAAGGCTCATGCCCTGGAACATTGAACATTGAATACCAAATACCGGAAACAAACAGTCCAAGCAGTTCCAACATTCCAGCATTCAACACCGCCAAAACAACTTTTTTCCCATCAGAATCTGGTCGACGCGGTCATTATGCCAATGCGAACAACCACAGTCACACTGACAAGTTGTGCTTGCGCCTAGTCCCAGGTTTCTATGCTCCTATGTCTTATGCTTGTTTGTGTTTGGACTCGCTCCCTCAAGATAGGATATGATAATCTTACTTACACTAATTACACTAAGCATTCCGAACCCAAGTCCGAGGAAGCTGGGAAGCGAATCCTACACTTGAATGGAAACCTTGTTTGGCCGGCTTCCATCATAATCTAAGCATCTAATCACGGCAGTTCTGTATTGGGTCGTTTAACCCAAACATTGCCAAACATTGAAAGCTTTTGATCTAAACATGAACTATTCCGGGAATCATCAAGCCATACATACAGACATACACAGGAAGTTCAAACAATAGCAATAGCCAATAGTGGCAATCATCAAACTCAAACACTGTGCAATCACAAGCAAGGTGGGTAACAACAAACAACAATAGAGTTCTGAGTCAAGCGTTCATGTTTGTGACACCTAAGGTTCCTAGTGTCAGAAAGAACTTGAGTCACACAGATATCTCAAAAGATCAAGTTTACGATGTGGTGCTGTCGTCATCATGGGCGAACCTGCCATCATTGATTTGCTGATGTTGATGTGACTGATGCATGCTGGAATCGGAGCAGCATGTCATCTTTGACATGGCTCTCAGCCTCATCAATCGGCCACGACTGTTGCTTGCAGGCATGATAGGCTTTTTGATACGGAAGGCATTCACATTCTTGGACGTCTTGAAATCTCTAGACTTCCTGGACTTTGATTTCTCCAACCGTTTGGACCTCTTGGGTAACTTCTTGACTTTAATGGTTTTCTTTGTAGCTCCCGGCTTGTCACTCCCACTCTGACGAAGATGGTCACCATTGGCACCATCATAATGGTTGTCATCATTATCATCATCAGTTGGTGGGAAGCAGGCATCGAGCTCCTTACAAATCGGGCATGAACACGGTTGCTCACATTCACTTGGTGAGCTTGGAGGATGATTGGGTCTGGTTGATGGATCACTAAGCAAAGGATCCTGGCATACATCACGATATTCATCTTCATCTTGATCATCATGCGATGAATCGTCCGACTGCATTGGTTTGGGATGGATCCAAGCCGGAGAGATGATGGCTGTGCTGTTGTTCATCACTAGCTGAACCACACAACTCTGGGATCCAGTGTCAGCCAACTGAACCACACCTCCACCGCCTGTGTGTGCTTGGCTCTTAGGGAATGAGTATGCCCAATGAGAAACCACGGCCGCTGTTGCTGCCATTGCAACCACGTCACTACAAATCTAAACGAACCCAAACAAACCTGGGAAACAACCTTGCTCGACTTGATTTGAGCACACACACACACCGCGCTGGTTCGAGACAATGACTGAGAACTGAGACACCCAAAACAACGAACTGAAAACTAACACAAATCATGCTTGCAATGCTCAGACTCATTTGTATGCAGTGGCGTGAATCAGAACAAGCAAAGCAAATTGAGTAATCTGCACTTCATCACAAACATCAAAGCTAAAAGCGAAAGCAACACCCTCACCACCACCAAAGCCAAGGCCATGACATAGCCATCCATGCTGTGCACAACTGACATATCACGCCGTCATCTCCAGGCCTCATGTTGATCCGTAATGAGCGGCAACTGGTGAATCTGTCAGACATCAGTCTCAGTCTCAGTGAGGAAAACTGAAAGTGACATCATACTCACAAATATCAACTGCCCTAAACAATGGACAATGTAGTCTAGTAGTCTAGACTGTCGATGTCACTGTTGCAACGTGTCTAAGAGTCTAAGCGGCAAATCGGTGAGACATTGATCGGTAAGAACTGAGATCAGCACATGACTGCACCGTGTTTGATGCCAGCCAGTGGATGATGATCACGACCATCTTGTCCATGAAGGTCCCTTAGGTATGCCCGGTAAGCTGGCACCGCTGGCGAACATATAATCAAGCACAAAAGGCAACAACAATGGCAAATGGGTTTCATGTTTCTTATTTCAAACCAATACCTTCCAAAGAACCAAAAAAACATCAGCGACGCAGCGACGCCCCCACACACAGCCCAGTCACATGCCTATCTGTAACATGACATTGGCCACACGATTGCAACATATAATAGTCTAATATCTAATTATATCTAACCACTGACAGCTGGACAGCAAATGCAGTGCTTGAAGGCTATTCAAACTTTGAGGCATTGAAACTTGAAGCTTGGGGCTCCGACCGTTTGAGCGGTGACTGCAGCAATATTGATGGCACCATGTCCAAAGTAAATTCCGTTGCCTCAAATTTCCTCAAGTCCCTCAAGCCAGGTGAGTCAGAGCTAGTAGGGCGTCCAGCACTCCCATCTAGAAAGCGTAAGACAGACTCACAACATTTGCGATGGGAATGTAAAAGACATATCATGCACTTGAAGTCCGACCCTGTTGTCGATAATGCTTGTGGTTCGTCGTCAAAGACAAGAGAACAAATGAAACAATGTTCGTCATCACCCTCAAAGCCAGTTGTGGGTGGTGCAAAGGCAGCCTCACACATTGCCTTCAGCCGCAGCATCTCTTCTGAAACACGTTCACGGTAGGTGCGACTTCTGCGCATGGTAGCCCCAATTGCTGGATGGATGATATGATGAAAATGTTCCTCATTTTTGATGAAGTTTGGAGTGTATACAATCCCACCATTGGTGTCCAGTGTGAATGGTTTCCCTAACCTTCGTCTGGAATCCAACCAGTGAACCCAAAGCACTCTGACACCACTAGCACCACGACCACCACCACCACCGTTGTCGTCAAGACTGTTCGGCGATGATGATGATGTTGATGATGATGTTGAAACGCCACCAAACGAAATCACTAGTGACCCTTGTCTGTCGTTGCCATCAGGGCCCCCGACTGGACAGCTTTGGCATGCATGGGCACGTTGTCGTAACACAGCACATGATTGTCTCACTTCGGCCGACCACTGACTAAAGATCAATTCATATGTTGTGTTGTTGAGGTGTGATGTATCAACATAAGAAGTCGACACGATAGAGTCAGAGGTCTCTCGTTGCTGGGCACATGGCTTCGCTGGCCTCGAAGCTGCATTCCTGGCAACACACTTCATGTCATGATTTCCTTTAGGGCTGCAGGGTTCATTAACATTCGTTGGTGTTACAATGTAGTGATGATGTAGTTGATGCAAGATCCAATACCAATCAATGCAGTCAATGACAAAAACAATCAAAACAAACAAACGATGATGCAATTGAACCCCCCTGTTGAACGATAGAACATTTTATTTACATCATTACAAGATGCTGTACTGTGAAATGTTACATCAGGAATCATGGACCATGGAAGAGCGAATTAGTGGTGGTGGTGTATGTCACATCTGTGTTGCAGTAGGTTCATTTGTCATGGCCACAAATGGTTTCTCAAGATGACTCGACCAACACCATAGAAACGAAACAATGAAACAATCCATATCATGACTCAAAATCCCCCAACATGAGCTTGCCTGCTCAAAGAAGTCTGCACAGCATTCAACTCAAGCTCTTCCGGCGTATAACAAGATGCACCTCCAAAAACAGGTACCTCAACACTTTCAGGGAGCAAGCCCTTAGCCCTAGCAGACCTGAGCGCATTGCCTCCTGACTCATGCGCCACTTCCTCAGCCTCGTTGTCTTCCGGACCGATTGTCTCAGAATCCTCTGTCCGATGACCCAAAGAGAGACCATCATCATGAATATCAGCAGCATCATTTACCAATTCATCTAGCAAGTCACTGTTGTCACCATCACCCATCCCAGCATCGACACCGACACCACTGCTGGACTCAGCTGCAACATCAGAGGAATCAAATGTCTTGGTCACTTTTGATTGCCTGGTTGCTGGATATTGTCTGCGTGGTATGTTGGAAGGGTCCAAATCACACACCCTCATGGGTCTGCTTGCAGAACAAACCCAATCTGCAGTGGTTGCATCACACAAAGTTGCAACTTCCAAAGGGCTTGTCACGACCGTCAACTTGCTTGGGTATCGAAGGGCTTTGATAAAACAATCTAACGATCGATGAGAAATCACTGGTTGTTGTAACGAAACATGAACACGACCGTCATTGTCCGCAAAGAGCTTTGCCTCCAACATCCTCGCCTGCACAGTGCACAGGGGCACCGATATGCTGCATGAGTGACCATGAGTGCTTGCCAGCTTGCGAAGGGGTGCTCACCACATAATTCAAATCCAACACTATCAACTTGAATGTGTTCAGATTCAAAAACCACACATGATCACATGAAGGGAACATTACCAACTGTCACCAGTCAACAGTCAACAGAGACCACGATTCAGTAGAGCCCAGATTGAACTCTAAACAATGGAGTCACAACCGTCAGAAATGCCAGAATCCTATCGCCTATCGACCCTATTCAAATCACACTCAGATTCACATCACATCACCTGTAAATCTGTAAGTTGTAAGACCTATAATAAGTAGTTACTATAAGTATAAGTATGTGATTGCATGACGTGGCTTAAGAAACGCTGTTCCTAGACATTCCTAGAGAGCACTAAACCAATGAACCGCCGGATGGCCTGCATGGCATGCACTTCGCCCACAATGTATGCACGCACTGCGTCACCGACAGTCAGCAAAGACTTCTTACCACGAGCACGGACACTTGCTGTGGCACTATTGCAGAATGCAAGGAGCATCAACTGACTCCGTACTGTGCCATACTCACGGAACCACTCCCTGTGGAAAAACACAGCTGCTGCCACACCCTGCTGGTCTCTCTTAGGCAAGGACGAGAATGGTCGTTCACTGACATTCAACATCATGTTGCTGGAAGCCTCAAAGTTGCGTAGCGCTGGTGGGCAAACCCATCTGTCCATCCTTTGTACCCACCGATCCGTGTCTCGAAGCAGTGGCAATAATCTTTCTGATAACATCAGTGCAAATGGTCTGATTTGTTTGAATGATTTTGCTTGTGTGACCCGTGGCTGTATCCGCCGTGGCTGATGTCCTTGACCGACACTACTGCTAGAAGTTGTGACAACACTGGCGCTGTCAACTCTGTCATCAGCAGATGCGTGTTCATCGGCTGTGAATCCCACATGTTTCTTCAGCAGCACACGAGCCGACAACAGTTCCAAAGAAATGTTCGGAGACTCTTGGCAAACCCGTTTCAATAAGGAGTTTATAGACTCCATGAGCACGACATGTGGCTTTAGCAATCGTGCTGCCAGAGAAAGGCCTGCATACAAGATGCCTTTGGGGTTGATTTTCCCTGTGTCAACCATGACGCTAAGCTCTGGCCAACACCGTCTCCTGCAAACTTGAAGTGGGCTGGCTGGGCTGGGCCAGATCTTTGTCTGTGGCAGTACGGGTTTTGATTCTGATTTGAGGCTTAGGGATAGACTGAATGTGGCAATGTGATATGTTGATGGTGGTAAATATATTATCCACAAAAAGTCGTCGATGGACTGCCTGACTACTAAACCGTTTGCAACATGGAATTTTGACAACAAACCAAAACCGTTAAAACATAACCATAACTTGTGGACCGGCATCATAAGAATCATATGTTGTCACAGATCGCTACCCTGGCTCATGGCTGCATTATTTGTACATTTGTTCAAGTATATGTTTTGAAAGATGGAGTCCATGATGGAGCGACACTAGTCTTCTGCATATCTGAAGCGCCATGCTTACACATGTCATGTCGACGTACATTTGATGTCATGTTTGAAAGTCTGAAACCTGCTACCGCCTCATCACGTAGACGTAGTACCAATCCATGACTCATGGAATCCATGACCCATGATCCAACAGCTATATGAAGTGAGGCTCAGGGTCTACGCAATTTACATTGCCCCTTCTCGTTGTCTGCACTCAACAGACAACAGACTAAACAGCACTCGGTCCATGTAGGGCTAGGGCCAGGGCCTTCACAAGATAAATGCTGTAAATGCAATAAACACATAAATTCGGAATATTTTGTGGGCCCGACACAGAGGAAACGTTACAGTCCAAGAGCTAACCATCAACTAAGTAAGTGCCAACCTTAGAAACACATGTAAAATGCAAACCAGAATGTTTCAAAAGGATTTCAGGCTGATTGTTTTCATCACTCATCCTACATGCTCCCGATCCATATTGCTCCTGATTCGTCTTGCGGTGGCATGAAGCGATGCCATAGGAGAATCCAATAGCTCAGCAGCAACTCCTCAGAAAACAATTATGTACGGACTTACAACTTTCCACTGTTCTGAAAATCTGAAATTTGAAAACATCAAACAAAACATATTTCATCTGATTTATTGAGGTTCAGGTTCAGTGGCGGCCACAAAAAAACATAAAGACAAAGAACGTTAAGAAAGTTAAGGTACAATCCCCAATTTAAAACAGAAGCCATATATATTCAAATCGATGCACAACTAAAAAGATTACATAAAACAAAGACGCACTTAATATGATGTCAAAAGAATACATCGAGTTGATATCAAAATTCATGCCTCATGGCTCATATGTTTAAATGTTCTGAGTTCAAATTCAAAGCTAATGCAAATGCTGACAAAACAATCTGTTTATTTCAATCTCATGGTCTTTCGCTTTTTGTTCTGACTATTAGTCGATGATTCGATGATTGCCAATGTTTTTTCCCAGAACCATTGCCACACCAAAAATACATTTGTATGCTGATGCTTTTAGGTGCCCCCGCGCATACGACTGGGCGATGGCTCACTACACGGGTCATTGATCAACCAGAAGAGCTGGTATGGCATCCTGAGCAGTTAACCCAAACCAATCAGTATCAACAAACGGCCAACGGCAGTGGCAGTAGTAGCCGCCAATTGGCCAATTGGGAAGAACGTGGTACTGTGGTAATGGTAATGTGCTACTAAACGAAACAAACACAGACTATAATGTTAATGTCATTTATATTTTGTTGGTTTTGAATTCAGGCATTCATGATTGATTGAATCACCACGTGATTTTGCTTTTTTGATATCATGTATTGTATCTGCATCAGTACACAAAATCATTTCATGCAATTCATGGGGCTCATGAGTCTGTGTCATCCAATGAGTCAATGAACAATGAACAATGCTCTCAAAAACCCCCTTCTGAACAAGAACATGCGACACCATTGATCCTTGAGTCAATTTGAAAAATAAGCTGAATGCCGAATGCTTGCTTCGATATGTTACATCAAAAAAATGTACTTCACTTCGAAATCATAGTCTTACTAACATAGCATGCTGGGTGTAGAGCACCCGCTGAGCACCCCGCCCGCTGATTGATTGACTACACATGACACATGTGACAAATATCATATACTCAATCCCTATTCAATTTGTTTCCGACCAGAAACTATCGTGTTAACACAGCTAAAAAGAAATCAATCATATAATCATGTTATGTTTATACATAAGTCCGATTCCAGGGTTCCAGGACAAGGGATACTGATGTGTGAAGCAAAAAGTTTTCAAGAACACAATGACAAATATAAGTTTGGACAATTGGCATGATTAGGATCATGGTCCACGTGTTCCTCAATACAAGTGAGTACCGCACGTGTGTGCCAAACCGACTTCTAGAATAAGTTCATAGGGTCCGCCACAAGAATGTCAAACCAAGGTTCGATGTGACATAAGCATATATACGTCTCTCATATGCTGCAGCATTATGCAATGCCATTCTGATTGCGACTCCAGCCAACTGACCCTGAACCTCCTCTGTCATTCTTTGAGCTGCCCCTGATTCAACAATACATGCAGTGACCCAGGATAAATCAGTCGTCAGCAGTTGCAGCTGCTTAAGGAATTCATAAGCTTTGCCACATGTGAAATGGAGCATGGGGGTTGGTCGCGGCTTCTGAAGCCATGCGAAGCATGACATCAACGGTTCCTTTGCCTGAAAGCTTGCAGTGACCATGAACCAAAACACCGTGTCCTTCACTAGTTGGTTTGCCGATCGCATGTACCTCCCCAATCGTTCCTGAAACTGATTGTACTCATCAAGAGCTATCTCATCAATCGGTGCAGAAGTGGAGCCGCATCCTGTGGCCCCGCTGGAAGTGGCACATGGTTTTTTCTTCCGTTTAGATCCATAGACTTCACATGCATGACAAAAAGCCTTCTGAACATTTTCGACACCTATGGCCAAGAGAAAGGCTTCCAACTCATGAACACATCCCCACCGGGCTGCACAGGGGGCAGGCGGCAGCCTGAGGGATGCAAAATGATCTGAAGGAAACTCTGACATAATGACGCTGGGCATTGATCTCCAGGAATGTATAAGTTTGGCCAGTGAAGACCAATAACGGTACTCTGACCCAGTGTCAGCCAGACACGTATCCATGAGAGAAAGTTGAGATCCGACAATCAAATTGAATTGGTGCACTAGGCATGAAATGTCAAAGAACCAAATCTGCGAGAAATGGTCTGAGTCATCATCATCCACTTCTCCTTTGCAGAGGTGGGACAACAGCATCAACCGTTGTGCCCGCTGATCACTACCAGCGTCCTCTGTCACACAGAAGATAAAGACTGCCTTGGGATCGATGTGCTGTGTCCTGGCGTAGTCAGGCCAAAATCAAAAATTGGTGCGACATCATCATCAATCATAACCATAACCCACTTCAACTTCAAAATACAACTTCACACTCGCAAGGGTCATCATCATCGTCATCATCATCGAATCATCATAGTGAGTGATTGTGACTGATCAACTGGTCTACAGTCTACAGTCTACAGTACATTATAGGCCCTACAAATTGGGCAATATAAGTTCAAGATTCAAGGTTCAAATGTTGACAACTAGTAATAATTGTTTCGTTGAATAGTTGTCGCAGCCACAGCTGATTTATGCCCTAGTGCATAATCTTGAACATTGAACATCTGGCACATTGTGGTAGTGTTAGTGGTATTCTTGTTTCTCTATATTTTATATATGTCAGTCAGTCTGTCTCAGATGTCTCTGTTTGACTGTTTGAGTCTCAATCTCAACTTTTGCTCAGCAAAGACACTGCAACAAACATAATTAAACATATATAATATATGAAACTTAGAAAATGTTTCTTAAAATTCAACAGGAGAATGAACTCATATTACTTATATAACATAAATTCACAATACAATATTTACATGAATCATTGTAAACAATCAACAATAAACAAAAAACTGTTAAGCTACAGACTTTGTGATTTTCTGATTTGTGGAAATCGAGTCACACACACACCAAGTCACATTGATTCACACACACACATGGCTGGATGTTCGCCGTAATGACATCCTTGGGATTCGAAGCAATGTAATGCTATTACTTTACCAGGTATACCATGACCCATGACCACTGTTGAATTCATGACTCATTGTGGGATTGAATATTTTGAGTGTCAATTCTATATGATCTTTGGGCCCTTGGGCTTTCTAGTAAGGAAACACGAGAAAACGGGTAGCTGTTACATTGGACAGCTGCAGCAGCAGCACCACCTGTCATGTCTGTCACAGTCACAGCCATCATCACATCAACATCATCAACATCAAACCTACATCAGGCGTCATCCGTGTCATCATCTAACCACCCAATGATTCAGCATCATCTTGATTCCAAAGTAATTCAAAACCAATTCAAACTGGCACCGTCACCGTCATCTTAATCTTTAATCTTCATACATCACCATTCAACTCGTCAACACTGAACACTGTCACTATCAAAATCATCACCACCATCATCACCATCACCATCATCATACTCATCAATACTCAATGCGACTCATGCATGCAGTGTACGTCGCACTATGATCCATTTCAGATTTCACAATCCACTGACAATCCACTGATGTGTTTTGAAACCCGGAACCCGGAACCCCGAACCTTCCCAAGGCAGAGGCATGGGCACATGAAAAAAAAAGACATATTGACCTAGTGAGCCTAGTGACCGAATCAAACCAAGTCTGATCTGACCAGCCCGCATATATATATATACACAATTATTTATTTATTTATTTATTCATTTATCTATTTATTTGTTTTTTTATATTTATTATATTATATATCTAAGGCATATGTGTGCTAAGCAGCACATTTACTACAGAAAAAAGTCAACAAACAATAGAGTCAGCTTTTGCAATTGGCTTTGTCCGCTTTGTCCTGTGCAAATTGCCAATGTCCTCCCACGACGGCATACCAATGGAATGTAGTTGTTTCAAGATGATTGCCAAACTCCCTTTGGCAGATCCAGAACCAGATGCGACTGGTAGCACATCAGACCTGAAGCCGGAAGTCGGAAACAAGACATCTGCATTAACATGGGGACGGTGACGGTCAGGCAAACTGATGGGATCAAATCCGGGATCAAATTGAAAATTTATTAGGCTAATAATTTATCTGCTCTGTCTTTGCTGTCTTGCATCAAATGAGCAAAAGCAAAAATTGGATTTGAATGGAAAATGTATGACCATAGGGGTAGTACTGGTCTGGACCGTCGTGGTTGACAAGTTGACAATGTTGTTTTTTTCAACTGATCAACTGTGTGGCTAAGCTTGGTTCAATATAAGCAATCAAATCAAAACATTGGCTCCTACTACCTACTACCCCTTCTGCCCTACTGCCTACTGCATACTGAGTGCCACTCCTTGTATTAAAGACTAAATTTTAAACACTAAATTGGATCCCAATCCAAAGATGAATCATATTCATGACTATGTGTGTGAATGATTGGTTTTACATGTTCCGTTCATAAATGTAAATCAAATCAGAAACCCGTTCGACTCTATAACCAAGTTTCAGGCTACTATTACAGCCAGAACGAAAGTAACGTAACAACCATATGTTCCAACGAAATCAAGAGACATGAAGGCATGAATCTCGAAAGCCTTATCCAGATTGCCAGATGCAAGTGCTGTAGCATCTACCAGGAGCCCTCCATGGACCACTGCAGTGGTGAGTTTCTTCCGTTGCCATATAGTGCTATTTGTGGCATCATTCTGAAGAGATATCCCAGCGACAGAAAGCCCACCAGTCAAATCACCCATAAATGGATTGACAATGGGTAATGGAAGTTTCACCCAGGAAAAAAATGCTTCCAAACGCTCTCTCACGGAATCTTGCTCTTGTTCACGGTCCTGTCGTAGCATGAAGGGCTTCATGAGAAACAATTCTTGTTGCAGGAATGGAATCGCCAGTGGTCGAACAAAGAATGTTTTGGATTTAGTCAAAGCCTGCACAAGTGCATGTCCAACCAAAGCCCCCCGTATCATACACGCCGCCGCACTGTTGACTTCACAACGTGATACTGTCTGCCTGCTGATATCACTCCATGAAGCAGCTGGGAACCCCAGCGCCGAGCAAGAACTCAAAGACATTCTGAGGGCTACCGCAATGCGTCCAGAATCACTCAAGTTCCTATCACCCCTTGCCTTCTTGTCGACAGAAAGTTGGCCCTGACTCTGTGAGTTTGCAAATGCCTGTTTTTTTTGAAAGCCTTCAATGTTTTCACATTTGCTTCCTCATGAAATCCTTTCAACTTCTTTTGCAAACCCCTTATCATTTTGTTCTTTGAAACACATGCCTTCTTCAAGATTTCATTTGCTCTTTCCAACTTGGCAATTTGTTGCCTCATCTGTTGCTGTTGCTTTTCATGTTCTTTTTTTGTGGACACATTGACATCAACACTGTCACAACTTTGGCTCCGTTGGAGTGCTGAAATTGAAGACAACGAGTTGGAATCGTCAGACAAACCAGAGGTCGAAGACGACCCCAATCGGCCCAACCGTGAAAATACAGAGTCAGACATAGAGATGGAATCTGCACTTTCAACTTGACCCTGACCAGGCCCAAAACCACTCGGTTTGGACAATACTGCTAACTTTTTTGTAGACATCGACAAACCACACATATCGGCCCATTCAGTTTCATTACATTTGATTCCCAAGCATCGACACAGTTGTGGAATCAGGCGTAGCGGATACATGAGATTGACCTTGCCACCAATATCCACTCGCAAAGCCTGAGCGTTTCGAGTCACATGTTATCAATACAATAATACTACAATATTAAGTACCAAGACCAAACCTAAACCAATCTGAACTTAACCTCAACTGAAGTGAGTGAAAACGTCTGAGAACGTTGATCTCAGCATCGTATCAATGTCAAAGTTAGTGAAGAGCCGAAGGGCCGAAGGGCTGAAGGGTCATGGTAAGGAATCTAAGAATCTAACAAACTAAAGTAACATTAACACAACTGAACGTCGTCTCTGGTCTCTGCTCTGCTGGCTTGCCTTAGATTGCTTTAGATGCCAGACTTGATTTGCCAGACTTGGCAAACATGAACCATGAGAACAGATACCAACACAATACCAATACTGACTAATGTTGGTACAAGATGTTTACATTTTATTCATGCCTGAGCCTAAGGTCAGGCAAAGATTTGTTGCGCTGTGCCAGTTTGTCCTGTCCAGTCCATAGGCCTATAAATCCATAGTTAAGCCAGGCTACTAAACCATTTGTGACTTGTTCAAATGGTGAAATGTTCTCATGTGATTCATTGTGAGTTTGTGAGTGTGGTGTGGATTCTGGATTTCGATTTGACTTTGTGACGAATAAGTCGAATAAGTGATAATAACAGCAAGTTAATAAGAGTGAGACATGTGATGGCATATCATGAAACAATGAACCAGTGAGAAGTTACTTTTTCCTCCTTGTTGATAGCAAGTGCAAAAAAAGATTGTACAACAACATAATTACAATATAGGAACAAACTGAAAAGCACATCACCACAAGTCTCAAGTCCAGCCCACTCCACTCACGGCTCAAGTGGCTCAAGTCCCAACCCCGAGCAAGCCACTGTAAGGCTGTAAGGTAGTAAAATGGTGTTGATTTTGTGTGATTGATGGAGTTGATGTTGCACAACATCAAGAAACAATCAAATGCTATGCTATGCTATATTGTGTTTTACGAATTGCACGTTGGATCTCATTGAGTCATTGATATTTTTTGTCACTAGTCACAGAAATTTGGCATCTTGAAACTTTGTTGGTAGCGATGTAAGTCGCAGTTGCCCAGTTGCTCATTGGCATGCCACCCCCCCCCAAACAATGGCCTTCGCTTCGAACTGCTGCACAGCCGACAGGAGACGATTCCGAGGTACCCTGGACTGTGCTGCTTGCTTATGCACGGCTTCAAGAAAAGGTAGCAACCTGAGCAGGACAAACTATGTAAGTACTCAGCACAACTCGGCCCCACCAACATGTTAACATCTAAACAAGTCAGAGGCGGAGCGGTTGACAAGTAGTGAGTTGCTAGCCCCACAATGTTACAATGTTGGTCTGTTTCTCTCATGCACATGTATTCAGACCTATAGCATGAACTTAGCATGGAAGTGCAGACCACCATACTGCCACTTACGCACTGCGAAGCCAGAATGAACAGACTAGCGACAGAAATTGTACTCAACAATTTCAGATAAGGAACGAACTCTCTGAACATATCAGTTCATGATCCCCTTTGCCAGCCAGGTCAACTTTGACACTCACGTGCAGCAACGCTGACGCAAAGGTAGCAGTAGCTGCCATGGTGCGCCACAGCCACCCTTTCATTGATATGATGGTATTGCTTGCAAAGCTTGTGTGAATACCGTGCTTACCTGTGTCAACAACAAAATGTGACAATATGACAATATGTGAGGGTTTTGATGCCCATCATCACCTTGAAGCCTTGAATATTCGAATATATTCAAAGGATCCAGTTTGTACTTGAAAACATTCACATGATCACATGGTGACATGGTGTGGTTGTTTGGTACTCGCTCACCAAAGATTATGCACACAAGGCACACAAGTAGTTTCCGAAGTTTCCACCTGTGTGTCATCCTGTCTCTCTTGGAGCAAAAAAATGCACCAGGATGTTGCCGATATGATTCAGCTCAAAAGATTGTGGCTCACAATCACTGGCTCACAAGCCAATATCACAATATCATGCATGGAGGCGATGTGGAATATAAATTTTGAGCTACTTTACATGATTGATAAATAAAAACAACTAGGCAACCATATCAATTTCATATGATGGAAAACATTCTTTGTTTCAACAAACCTTGATGGTTGAATCACATCTTGCTGACAAACATATTCAAGACAAAAGGTTGTTTCTCTTGATGTTAAGGGACTGATAAAATAAATAATTAATAAGTGATCGTTCTAACAAACAAACATGTTGTTGCTATGCAAAATGAAATTTGGATAAGTGGATAAGTATGTTTTTGGACACAACACATGTTGTGTTTCTTCATATTGGGGGATGTACATGTAGCTATTTTAACACAAAAACAAAGTTGGGTTTTATGATTTTGAAGGATTGGAAATGTGATTTCTTTTAGGAAAAACAAGTTGGTACTTTTGATATTGAAAGATAGATAAGTGTATCTTTTCTGATAAAACATGTTGTGCATCTTGGTGTTGAAAAAAAACAAACAGATAGTTGTTTTAATAAACAACATGTTTGTGGCATTGATGTTGAAGGTTTGGCATGGTGGTGTTTTAAGAAAAAACATATTGATTCTCTCGATATTGAAGGATAGCACATGTTGTTTCTCTTGGTTCTGGAGGCTTGGCAGATAGTTCTTTTGACAAAAACATATTGTTTCTCTTGGTATTGAAGGTTGGCAAGCAGTTGTTTTAACCAAAAAACCTGTTGATTCTCTTGATATTGAAGGATAACACATAATGTTTTTCTTGGTTCTGGAGGCTTGGCAAATAGTTATTTTGACAAAAACATATTGTTTCTCTTGGTATTGAAGGTTGGCAAGCAGTTGTTTTAACCAAAAAACCTGTTGATTCTCTTGATACTGAAGGATAACACATAATGTTTTTCTTGGTTCTGGAGCCTTGGCAAATAGTTATTTTGACAAAAACATGTTGTTTCTCTTGGTACCGAAGGGTTGGCAAGCAGTTGATTCAACAAAAAAACCTGTTGATTCTCTTGATATTGGAGGATAGCACATAATGTTTTTCTTGGTTCTGGAGGCTTGGCAGATAGTTATTTTGACAAAAACATGTTGTTTCTCTTGGTACCGAAGGGTTGGCAAGCAGTTGTTTTAACAAAAAACCTGTTGATTCTTTTGGTATTGAAGGGTGGCACATGTTGTTTCTCTTCGTATTGAAGGGTTTGAAAACATTAGTTTTAACAGAAAAACATTTTGTGTATCTTGGTATTGAAGGGTTGGCAATTAGTTGTTTTAACAAAAACTTTTGATTCTCTTGATATTGAAGGGTGGCACATGTTGTTTCTCTTGGTATTGAATGGTTTGAAAATATTAGTTTTAACAGAAAAAGCTGTTGATTCTCTTGATATTGAAGGGTGGCACATGTTGTTTCTCTTGGTATTGAAGGGTTGAAAACATTAGTTTTAACAGAAAAAGCTGTTGATTCTCTTGATATTGAAGGGTGGCACATGTTGTTTCTCTTGGTACTGAAGGGTTTGAAAATATTAGTTTTAGCAGAAAAACTGTTGATTCTCTTGATATTGAAGGGTGGCACATGTTGTTTCTCTTGGTATTGAAGGGTTTGAACATATTTGTTTTAACATAAAACATGTTGTTGTTTTTGATATTGAAGGATAAACTGTTTGTTCACACCTGCATATGCCACCAAGTTGCAATGCACTCCTACCCAAAAACAATTAAAAAAACTAAAGTTTTGAGTGCTCGAACAGTTAAAAACTAAAGTTTTGAGTGCTCGTGCAATATGAATCTTTCATCCCAAAAGAGCATGTACATTGTCATCTTTCCTCTCATGCTATATGTGCAATGCCACTAGGGCACCAAAACAGCTTAGTGCCCTAGTTCAGGGGGTACCAAACCATGAGCCCTAAAACGGTCCACTTTGGACATCATTAACCAAGTGGGAGCAAAGTGGGAACAAGAACCCCAAAGTGGGACAAGAGTGGGGAACAAAGTGGGAACAAAGTGGGAACAAGAACCCCAAAGTGGGACAAGAGTGGGAACAAAGTGGGAACAAGAATCCGAAGTCGGATAAGAGTGGGAACAAAGTGGGAACAAAGTGGGCACATGAACCCCAAAGTGGGACAAGGGGGGAACAAAGTGGGAACAAAGTGGGACCAAGAACCCCAAAGTGGGACAAGAGTGGGAACAAAGTGGGAACAAAGTGGGAACAAAGTGGGAACCAAGTGGGACCACGAAATTCAAAAGGGGGACAAGAGTGGGAACAAAATGGGAACAAAGTGGGAACAAAGTGGGAACAAGAACCCCAAAGTGGGACAAGAGTGGGAACAAAGTGGGAACAAAGTGGGAACAAGAACCCCAAAGTGGGACAAGAGTGGGAAACAAGTGGGAACAAAGTGGGAACAAGAACCCCAAAGTGGGACAAGAATGGGAACAAAGTGGGAACAAAGCGGGAACAAGTGGGAACAGAATCCGAAGTCGATAAAGAGTGGAACAAAGTGGGAACAAGTGGGCGATGAACCCAAAAGTGGGACAAGAGTGGGAACCAAGTGGGAACAAAGTGGGACCAAGAACCCCAAAGTGGGACAAGAGTGGGAACAAAGTGGGAACAAAGTGGGAACAAAGTGGGAACAAAGTGGGACCAAGAACTCCAAAGTGGGACAAGAGTGGGAACAAAATGGGAACAAAGTGGGAACAAGAACCCTAAAGTGGGGCAAGAATGGGAACAAAGTGGGAACAAGAACCCTAAAGTGGGGCACAAATGGGAACAAAGTGGGAACAAGAACCCCAAAGTGGGACAAGAGTGGGAACAAAGTGGGGACAAGAACCCCAAAGTGGGACAAGAGCGGGAACAAAGTGGGAACTAGAACCCCGAAGTGGGACAAGAGTGGGAACAAAGTGGGAACAAGAACCCCAAAGTGGGACAAAAAGGGGACAAAGTGGGAACAAAGTGGGAACAAAGTGGGAACAAGAACCCCAAAGTGGGACAAGAGCGGGAACAAAGTGGGAACAAAGTGGGAACAAGAACCCCAAAGTGGGACAAGAGTGGGGAACAAAGTGGGAACAAGTGGGCACAAGAACCCCAAAGTGGGACAAGATGGGGAACAAAGTGGGAACAAGAACCCCAAAGTGGGACAAGAATGGGAACACAGTGGGAACAAGAACCCCAAAGTGGGACAAGAGTGGGAACAAAGTGGGACACGAGTGGGGCACAAAGTGGGAACAAAGTGGGAGCAAAGCGGAGCCAAGAACCCCAAAGTGGGGCAAGAGTGGGGAACAAAGTGGGAACAAAATGGGAACAAGAACCCCAAAGTGGGACAAGAGTGGGAACCAAGTGGGAACAAAGTGGGAACAAGAACCCCAAAGTGGGACAAGAGTGGGAACAAAGTGAGAACAAAGTAGGAACAAGAACCCCAAAGTGGGACAAGAGTGGGAACAAAATGGGAACAAAGTGGGAACAAGAACCCTAAAGTGGGACAAGAGTGGGAACAAAGTGGGAACAAAGTGGGAACAAGAACCGCAAAGTGGGACAAGAGTGGGAACCAAGCGGGAGCAAAGCTGGAACAAGAACCCCAAAGTGGGACAAGAGTGGGGAACAAAGTGGGAACAAAGTGGGAACAAGAACCCCAAAGTGGGACAAGAACCCCAAAGTGGGACAAGAGTGGGAACAAGAACCCCAAAGTGGGACAAGATGGGGAACAAAACGGGAACAAAGTGGGAACAAGAACCCCAAAGTGGGACAAAAAGGGGACAAAGTGGGAACAAAGTGGGAACAAAGTGGGAACAAAGTGGGAACAAAGTGGGAACAAGAACCCCAAAGTGGGACAAGAGCGGGAACAAAGTGGGAACAAAGTGGGAACAAGAACCCCAAAGTGGGACAAGAGTGGGAACAAAGTGGGAACAAGAACGCCAAAGTGGGACAAGGGGGGAACAAAGTGGGACACGAGTGGGGACGAAAGTGGGAACAAAGTGGGAACAAGAACCCCAAAGTGGGACAAGAGTGCGGGAACAAAGTGGGAACAAAGTGGGAACAAAGTGGGAACAAAGTGGGAACAAAGTGGGAACAAGAACCCCAAAGTGGGACAAAAGTGGGAACAAAGTGGGAACAAAGTGGGAACAAGAACCCCAAAGTGGGACAACAGTGGGATCACAGAGTGGGAACAAGAACCCCAAAGTGGGACAAGAATGGGAACAAAGTGGGAACAAGAATCCGAAGTGGGATAAGAGTGGGAACAAAGTGGGAACTCTATGGGAACAAGAACCCCAAAGTTCTAAGGAAAACATTCCATTGCCTTCAAGTGCTAGTTAGGTAAGCTATAGTAACCCCAAAGTTCACTGTAGAGCAAGCAGCAGTTCCCTTTTTTATCGGTTGGCTTAAAGGTCAAGTCATTCTAAAGCATCCTCACAATGGTGAGGAGCATTATTATAAAGCACGGCGTGGTAAAATGAATACGCCTGACCACTGCTGTGGAAGGTAGTAATACCAGGAAGAATCGTAACTAAAGACCAGCGGGTCAGAAGTGGATACACGGTATCTGGAATAAAAGGCTCCAGACACAAACGGGCATTACCCCCCAGACACAATGGGTACGAACAGAAGGGTAATGACCCACGTGTAACATGCCAATGTAAGTGTTCCAATGGCTCATAGAAAGCCAGACGCCAGACAGCGGAGACAATGCGTAACAGGAGAACAACATAGATTGGCGAAAAAAGGCTCACAGTGAGAAAAGACACCCAGGAGGTGAAAAGGGGCTGGAGGAGGGACAAGAAAATGCATTGGGATCTCCAAAGGAGAAACCCAACTAACTAGCACTTGAAGCCAAAATGGCAGCCACATAGAAGCTTCCGGTTTTTTCCAAAAGAACACAACCGAACAAGTACGGTAACCGTTCTAAGGAAAACATTCCGTTGCCTTCAAGTGCTAGTTAGGTAAGCTATAGTAACCCCAAAGTTCACTGTAGAGCAAGCAGCAGTTCCCTTTTTTATCGGTTGGCTTAAAGGTCAAGTCATTCTAAAGCATCCTCACAATGGTGAGGAGCATTATTATAAAGCACGGCGTGGTAAAATGAATACGCCTGACCACTGCTGTGGAAGGTAGTAATACCAGGAAGAATCGTAACTAAAGACCAGCGGGTCAGAAGTGGATACACGGTATCTGGAATAAAAGGCTCCAGACACAAACGGGCATTACCCCACACCTAAATCGAGACTCGACCCTCAATGCCCCGAAAACAAATCGAGCGATGCTAATGCAGTGTGAATGCTCATTGCCTTTTTCAATGAGCAGCGGTGCTGCCAAAAAGACGACAGCGGTGTCAGAAAGGGTCACATGAGCAATAGTCGCGCAAAGCGACAACCATAGGCAAAACCAGGACTCCACACTGCTCAATGTAAGGCGGACGATTTACAACAGTCCTGCGGTAGTCCGGGAAGACCTATAAGCATGCCAGAAGATGGTCGCTGCTGAAATCAAAAAAAATATAAATGCGGTGCCTCGAAATGTAGGTACTAATGTACCACCTGCGTGGAAAATCCAAGATGCCAGGTGCCAGTGTAAACAGCCTGTAACACTGACACCGTGATAGCGCAAGCTGTGCAGTTACCAGGGCATCAGCTACACTAGCAATGTAGCTGATATCAAGGTAACTCAGACAGATGCGAAACAAGATATAACACCTGGAACTATACCAGAACACTGATGGGCCAGCTACTCGGCAATGATCTCCATGGCCCCGTGAAATGGTAGTAGCCACGTTGCGCACAATGGAGACATAGCCATAATGCAGGGTGATGGCAAAAAAGGAGGCAATACTGGACTGACAAGAGGTGTCTAAAACCAAGATCGCACACATTGGATTGGAATCAACACCAACACAATGCATTCAAAGGACCAAGCAACAAGGATGAGGAGTCAAATTTACCACCAAATGTGACCAATACCCTCCTGTAATCAAACATCTGGGTAAATTACAATATTTCAGTAATCTGAATCTGAATCTTGCGGCCAAGACCGCCCCATGCACTGCTCGGCGGCCGGCTCTGGCCGTTCGGTCTACTGGGGTGCATTTGCTTATTGTTATGTGCCCAGTGCCAAGAAGCCTCGGGAACACTTAGACACTTGTTACCTCTTGAGTCGTGGGCATCCAGACATTTTGCAACGGCTTGTGAAAGACAGACGTCCAAAGCGTGTGAAGCCATTGGAGCTTGGAAATGTTCTTCGACAACAAGAGATTCGATCCTTGGATGCTTTCTATGCCTTTGCAAAAAGGCAGGCGGATGGTGGCGACGATCGGTGGTTGAGCGTGGCCTATGGGACGCAGGCGAAAAGACTGCAGGAACAGATTGCTGCTGTTTGGGCTGTCGAAACCGCAGGCAGAAGATTGGAGGACTTGAACTGGCTCCGCTTTGTGTCTTGCGCACTGTGTTGGACACTTGTTTCAAAAGGATTCATGGTAGCAGGTCGGAAGTGCATGTAGCAAGGCAAAGGATTCAAAGGCAAGGTCTTCGGTGTGAGTGTTTTTGGTGCTCCATCCTTGGATGTGCATGTTAGAAATTATTATCGGTTTTGTTATATATGTCATATGTCAGCCCAAGCAGATCTGGCATGTGTCCCAGTTGAATGAAAACCTTCTAAGAAGCTCCAGCTGAATTTAGAAACGACCTTAAACATGAGTTTTTCTGGACTCTGTACTACATGAGATACACCCCTCTAGTGGTTATCCTTCGAGACCACTCTGCTGATCTGTATGCTTACCAGCCTACTGCTGGCCACTGCTTCCCTCGACATGGGGCCAGTTTAACCTATCTACTGTTACAAGCCCAAGCTGACCCCAATATCATCCCGCCCAAAACGCAACCTACCACCATGTTGGAATTAGCAGTTGAGTTGGGCAGCTCGCAGCTTGTTCAAACTTTGCTTGAGGCTGGTGCCTCGGTGATACCCGTGAAAGGAGCGCTACCACCCCTCTTCCTTGCTGTCCTCCATCGGCACAGGACAAATGTACAGCTGCTCCTAGACGCACAAGCAGACCCGTGGCAGGAGATTGCGATTGCCTCCGTGCTTTGCCATTCACTGCAATGGCACGGTCACCCTGCCCGAAAAGAAGTCTTCAACGCTGTACAAGCTGCTGCTGCGCAGAGTGCTGAAGACACGATCATTGACATGCTACAGCAATTCCGTAGCGCAACAGGCGTGGTGAGAAGTGAGCAATCTTCTCTGGCGCGAGTGAAACCCACAGCTCTGACAGATAGGGCCACCACTATCATGAATCAAACTGTGTGGAAATACCAACATATCATTGAAAAACAGTCTCGACAGACAAATTTCGCTACGTTCCGATGGCGAAGAATACTCGAAGGACTGTATTTACCAGTACGAATACGAAATGAGCTGCAATCACCCCCGGAGCTCAACCGGGAAGAAACATTCCTGCACCAAGTCGACTAATTGTGTGCTCCAGATGAACACTTTCCCAGTGAGAGGCTGGCACCAGGTAAAGGCTGAATTCGGGCCTGCCTTTGATCCTAAGGAAAAAAACGAAAGAGCAGTACACATTAGTCACATCCTTCATTTGAACCATGATGTCCTTAATTACACAAGTATCGTGTGCTCTGTTACATGTAGCTACCGCTCCCTGCGATCCTATCGGCTCAAATGTACAGCAGTAGACAGACCTGCTGCCTCAGCTTAGTTCCAGAAAGGGGAAATATATAGTGCCTCCTTACCTCGGTGAGGGATTGATATAACAAACCTTTCCGGTGATTGGGCGAAGGGTATTACTACAGGCTTGTGTTGTCATACAACAGATTACACCTTGATCTTTCGTGCATTGGGACCTTATTCCACGATAGTGCCCCTCATTGCGTTATCTCCTTTTACCTGACTCCTTTCTCTCCTTTCCATTTGGCTTCTGGTTTTTCTGGCCAAAAACGTGCCAGGGCTACCAGCGCCTCTCTCCACCACCCCTCTCTTTCTTTTGCTCTCTCCTCTCCTCTTTTGTTCTTTGGCTCGTCCTTGTGGTCTGCTCCCTCCCTTTCCCTCTCTTTCTCCTTTTCACTCTCGTGCCTGGATTCTCTGACTAAAGACTGTCAGGGCTTCCAGCTTCTCTTGTCCCGTTCCTTCCCCCCCTGATTGCACTTAGCTCCCTCACTGCCTTGTGCGCCGCCTCAGTTGTGCTGTCGTATCTTAATTTTTGAGTGTTGGGTGTTTTTGATTCCTCTTGTTTCCTGTTAAGGTGCTTGAACTGCCTGGCCAAAGACGTGTCAGGTTTTTCAACACTTGCCCCCTCCCCCCCCTTGTTTCTTTGGTTTGTGTTGCTTTTGGCCTTTTCTGGTTGTTGTCTGTTTTGTTGGTCTTGCTTTGGTTTTCCCTTCTTTTCGTTGATTTTGACTTTCGATACTGACTGGAGTGCTTGAGTCTTCTGACCAAAGACGTGTCAGGATTCTCAACACCTCCCACCCTCCCCCTTTATAACATTTACACCCAAATCAGCTACACAGGAACTGCACAGTGTGATGTCTCTGCTTTCCAGGGAACAAGTTGTGAAGTCCTGGTACGCAAAGAACCCTACCATCAGCTTCTTTGACTTGCTCTACGCACTTGAACAGCACAAGAGCATTTCGACTGAGTACGGGCTGAATGTATCAATTGAACAGCACTGGCGATTTGGAGACCCCCATAAGAAGACAGCTGCACCTGATCGACATGACTACGAAATTGCAATGGTCAACGGGAGCGAAACCTTACCTGGACCTGACTGGCACAAGTTGTACCGATGGTTGGTTAGTCAAAGCTCTGCTTTCTTGCCTTACCACACGGTATATTTGGTGACGGACAATCGTGATTTGCAATCGGACAAGGTCAAGTCTGTGCATGGACTCAGCCATTGGCCAATGGTCGCTGCTTGGTGGAAAGAACGGTTACGCTATGTCGGCCCATATGGAGAACTCACCACAGTTGTCTTTGTTCACATCTCAGCTGACACTGGTCTTCATAAGGTACACCCAACATGGGCAGGGACGTACATCCTTGATGCTTGTGTGTTCCTCTTTCCGACCATCAATTTTGCACTGATTGACAGCGATTGTGTGCCAGTGACCCTCTTTGAGATACGAGAACTTTGGCTAGCGAGCACTGACCCAACCCGCTCAGCTACATCAAGCAAAGCTGCAAAGAGCAAACTGTCAAGCCCCATTGCGTCATCGCACAAACGCGCGCGTTCTGTGGACACGGGAAGGGACATGCAGCAGCCTGGTCCACCATCGAAGCCATCTAGATCGCATAGTGCGGACCATCTTGCTGTCCGAACAGCTGATCCACTACGAGCCCCTCCGCTCACCTACGGTGCCAATTTGGCAGACGAAGTTGACTATGGTGATTCGCCAGACCCGAGTCCCCGCATGTCTCGGCGGGCGACGTCCAGCAGCGATGACTCTTCCCCGGCTGTGTCAACCAAACCTACCCGGAAGGACAAAGCAGCCGTGGATGAAACTGCCACTGCGCGTAGGCCCAAAGGAGTCATCCTTGTGAGTGAGGCATTCACTGAAATCAATGCGGGTCTGGTCATTGTATTAGCTTCGGGTCATGAGAGTCCTGTACCTGTCACTGCCTTGGACTCGGACACGGATCCTGATGAAATAGCCCACGTTATTACCAGTGCTTACCATTGACATGTCGAAGCCTACCTTGCTACTACATATCCACCTGCAGACGTTGAGCAAGCAGTCGCTAGTGGATTACTTGGCTCTCCTCTGCTTGGCACGTCCACTCGTGTTACTGCAGATTGGTGCCATGCGTGGAGTTTGTTAGGCCAGTGGTCTGGATTAGTCACTTTTCCGGTCCCAGCCTCTGGAGTCTGGCCGCGCCATGGTCATTTACGGAAGATCCTTGATGGCTACCAAGGCAGACAACCGAACTTCCATAAATGGGCTCGGCCTGCCTACGAGCAAGGTGCCCTTCCGACCCTTAGCCTGCTGCCAGGTGAGGTCAGTGTACGAGTGCTACCAGGAGACAAGATGTACCAAGCCATGGCAATCGAGCCACATTACATGCGGCCTGTTATTCTGCATGGGTTTGGCACCAATGCCAAGAAAAGAATGCCTAGCAGTCTCGCTGACCTCGCCCAATTCGGCTGGTTGCCGCTGGCTGCGGCTTTATTTGGTACACAAGAATGGAAGCCCCAATGGCTGCATCACAATTTCCTTCCAGTGGTTGGTCTGCGACTGCATGCCAAAGTGCCTCCTCCTCCTCTCTCCCAAGCTGAACTAATTTTGCTGTGTGGACTGTGGCAACGGAAGGAACAATCGGAACCCTCATGTACATCGCTGCAGCAAGCAGCTCTCCTAAAGTTTGGTCTTCCGTTAACTTTCAGAGAGATGGCTAAGTGGGAATTATTGCAAAGCGTTTACTCCTCAGACCTAACGCGTGCCTACGCACACAAAAAAATATATATATATATAAACTTTTATATATATATATATATTAAAAACGGATGGAGCAAACGAACTTGTCACACCGAAAAACTCACTGCAAACATGTCTGGACAAAACAAGGCTTCAAAACGATCCCAATTGCGTTCCTTTTTTCAAGCGGGGTGTGGCGTCGCTTTCGTTTCGGCCAAGGGCTTTCCCACGCCGGTGGGGGTGTGGAGGGGGGGTCAACCGCCGCGCGTGGGGAAGGACGTTCCCGCCCACCCACCCTTAAAAGGAAATGGCCACCATTGTGACATTTCTTGTGTACCACCGACAAATAAAATTTGTTTGTTTTGTTTAAACCTTGTTTAAAACAAACAGAAACCAAAACACTTTACTTACAACAGTGACAGCACCACCACTGCAGAGCAACGTCACAAGTAAAGTCAGTTTGGTTTAGTTAAACAGGAAGGTTCAATACGAGAACCCAACTCTGAACCCAAAAGCAACACGCAAGCGTAAGGGTTCAGGACGCAAGAGAGGTCAAGAGGAGGCGCGTACGCGAACGCTTACAACGCAGCGCAATAAAGAGGTATCACAAGTGAGACCAAACTTATTGCAAAGCGTTTACTCCTCAGACCTAACGCGTGCCTACGCACACAAAAATATATATATATATATAAACTTTTTTTATATATATATATATATATAAAAAACGGATGGAGCAAACGAACTTGTCACACCGAAAAACTCACTGCAAACATGTCTGGACAAAACAAGGCTTCAAAACGATCCCAATTGCGTTCCTTTTTTCAAGCGGGGTGTGGCGTCGCTTTCGTTTCGGCCAAGGGCTTTCCCACGCCTACCGCCCCACTTCTTTCGCATCGTGGGAATATAAAGGTGCCACCTGTGTGAAGCCCATTGGCCCATAACACGCAAACTCCAGACGGGATGCAGCATCAGACAAGTTCGAACGCGATGGCACTCTTGCGTACCAATTCAAGGACTGCGCTTCCACGTCCTCATATGCACAGTTTCTGATGAGTTCCATACTGTCAAGCAACGGAGAATATGACCTAACCATAGCAGCTCGAGCCGCCTCGTTGTCAACGAACCAAATGACCTGCCTGTGAGAAAGCAAGTTTTTCCACGTAGCCTTCGCTACCCAGATGGGAAACAGTTCTGCCTGGAAGATGACCTGTGTCTTCCCTCCCTTTTTCCAGTCTTCCAAAAACTTTCTCGGCACATGGTCACCAAAGAAGAAAAACGATTGGGTTACCAGGTCACACAAAACAGCACCATGTGTCACATGCGTGGCATCAGCTTCACATGCTCCATCTGTAAAAACCACTATAGGCCACTCATCCTGCCATGCATATATTTTTCGAGGCATATCTTGTGAGAGTGTTTTGGCTGCAAACGTCACGCAACGAAGCAACTCCTCGTCGATTGTAAACCTTGTTCCTTTTCTTGCAACCCTTCCCAAGGCTTGCACTGCTATCTGTGTGCACCTTCCAAAGGTATTCCCCGCTGCGTACAACAGCCGCCCCCTCAAGGATTGCAGCTGTGCCTCTGAAAACTCCTCTCCAAGCTCCAAGCGCTTGACAGTCTCAAGTAGCTCTTCTACCCTAGTGCCTTTGTTTGACATTTGTACCACACCATCTTTTGCCTGGGTTAAGTCCACAACAGCCCCAAGCATCTGAAATCGTTTGGAGAAGGGTAGCCGCTTCTCTGCATTCATTGCAATTTTCCAACCCAGCAGCCCCAAGACCGTCTCGGCTGTTCTCCAGGCTGAATCACAAAGGGGTCCAAACTCGAGCTGGCAGTAATCGTCAAAGAAAGAGGTGTTGGTTAAAAGAAAGAGTCGGCACAGAATCAATCTTAAACACCTTGCCACCCGATTGAAAGCGTTCACTGCGCTGACAGCACCAAAGGGAACAGCTATTGACTCAAAGTAGCAAACGCATTGCTGTTCCGGTGACCAGACTGCAAGTATTGAACACCAGTCATCTTCTGGTGCTCTCGCCAGTTGCTTGTAGGCTCCTTTCAAGTCCAGGGCACGGCCCTGAAGGTCACTCAACTCCTCCAGGGCCCAGTCATCGGCTCTATCCCCCCAGCAAACATGAGCCCCTTCAGGGGAAGGCAACCAAATTGACTTGTCATTCCCAGCTGCTCCAAGCATGTACTTTGCTGCTGCTGCAACGTCATCTAAGCCCTGCAAAACAATCTGTTCACCAGTTCCACAAGCTGCGTTCACCAGGAACTCCGAAAAGTCATCAACTGCCCGGACCTTCGGCCCTTGCACAACCCCAAAGCGTTTTGAGGGTATCCATCCCCCAGGAAACTTAAGGTCAAGCTGTTCTGCCGTATACGGCCCTTTTATCCACCCTGACTCCAATTGGGCTAAGGTCTCATCCCAAACTGCCTTGGCCACCTCAGCATCCTCGCCCACACGCTTGCACGAACCAACGATCGCATGCTTGGCCCACTTTGCAGACCTCCTGAGCTCTTCCACGGACATCTCCGCAGGTTTGAAGCGCGGCCGAAATTGGCCCGATGCAGCCAGCTGTCCAGTCAACCTAAAACCACCTTTCAGTTCATCCAAAAGCTGCTCGTCCACTATGCCTGCGTCGTCCATCATGCGCTTAAACAAAAGAAGACGCTTGGACTCCATCACCATCTTCAAGTCCTCATGCATGGCATCATGAAGGCACCTTTCCTCGTTTTCCAGGGAGGCGGCTAAGTCTCTGTACTTCTGTAACTGTTTAAGCCTGAACCGCATTGTGCCCAGCTTTCCAAGTTGTAAAACTTTTGCCATGGCCTCCACATTGTCCACATCACCTGAAATAGGTAAGTTGAAGGGGTGCCTGAGGTTAACCGCTTCTTCCAGAAACTCAGTTGGTGTTCTAAACACCCCATAAACGGCTGTTTTCAACGCATCCGGCTTCCCCTTTTCTTGAAAATGCTGAAAACGCACTAACTTGGCTCCAATGGGAACGCCTGCAAAGGGTTCTGATTGATCTTCACCAATGACTTCCGGCAAAACTGTGGTTGCAGGGACTGTAAGTTCAACCAGGTGTTTGAACTCAGAAATGACTGCGTGACCTCGCCTTCCGCGGGGCTGTTTATTGTTAGCCAAGTATGCTGCACTTTCTTGCAGTGGTGGCTCCAAACGCCATGAAAAACCTCTGGACTGCAGTTCAACTGTAAAGGCAATGGCCAATGCCTCACAAAATTGGCGAGGGTATTCAGCTTCTGAAGCCGTGTCAAAGACCTGTCTCTTCTTTCCAGTTGCTGGATCAATTGTTTCGCTATGAGTCCAGGGCAGATGTTTGTGACCATTGTCGCACAATTTCTGCAAGTTTGGAGCCAGGAAGTTTATCAGAAGCCCAGTCTTTTTCAAACGCTTTGAGCCGTACATGCAAGCATGAACAACGTGCCAAATAAAAGCTGCTGGGGCGTCACGCATCCACTTTGTAAGCCAGAACAAGCTCGACTGAGGGTTCTCCACAATGCAAAGGACATTGTATTCCACACAGAGCTTCATGAGTTGGCTGCAAAACTTATAAAGTTTGTTTGCTTGCCTGACCCTTGTTCGATTTAGGCCTCGCAGCCCAGGAAGTCCCTGGGGATAGTGTTCAGATCTCAAAGGAGGCGGTCCCCTCCGAAGTTTGCCTTTGTGGCCTTTTATTGGTATGTTCCTCGCCTTTGACGAGGTTCCGCATGGGGGAGCTAGCATCACTCCTTTTACTCGCCCGCTCTTGATTTCATCAAAGACCAGTTTTTGAGAAGAAGGTAGTGTGAGGTCCAGTTTCACTGCAGGGCCCTTCATTCGACGTTTGTCAATGACGTGGTCTACACCTAGGGCCTCAGCTCCATACCTCTTCAAAGCAGCTGCAACACCTGCTGTGCCGCAGAAAATATCCAAAAAATACGGCCTGGCATCGTCCTCAGCAGATACCTGTGTCTGCTGCGGCAACTCAAAGTGCATTGAACCATTGTTCAAATCAGGCTGCTCCAAAATGAACTGCGACCACTGTGGCCGCGTACTCACCTCTCCACCGTCCTTTGACGGTGATAGAGATGAGCATGACTCCTGTGAATCGTCCAATGCAGCTGCACCATCCGAAGCTGGACCCTTGTCCTTCTCAGACGACGTAGCTGCAAGGTGCTGCACTTTTGCAGCCTCTCCACTGTTGTTTGGGCCTAGTCAAGCGGCCGCATGCTTGGACACAAAGGGATGCTTCTGAAAGCATTTGGGATGGCAGCAAATATGTAGGCCCTTAGTGCAATCACCATCGCTCTTGCAGGTACCAAGATTGTAACCAAAGCATATCGGTTTTCCCTCACCATTGGTCGGGACACCGCCTCGTAAAGCTGCCGGCATTGGACCCTTTCGGATCTTCTTTGCATTTGGGTTGGCACTGGCTTTGCTGTGAGGCGTTTTCTTTGGTTGCACTTTGGGGTTCGGCTTTCCGTCCCCCTCCTGCTTCTTGGCTGCCTCCTGGTTGCGTACTGGTGCCCTCTTTGGCATTGGCATCAAGAGCCAACGCACTTCCGAGGAAGCTATGACTTCTCTCAGAGGTCCATCCAAGGGTAAGCCTCCTTGTGCATCTCGCGTCAAGCCACCTCTTGTTTTCTCAGCCATTCTAACATGCACTTCTCTGTCCGCAGCTGCAACCTGCTCCAAGGACACTTTCTGAAATCCCTCCAACGGCTCACGCTGCATCTCATTGAAGAAGAGGTTAATGAGCTCTTCATGCCTTTCAAACGACATTGCCTGTGCAACATCGTAAGCCACCCCACGCCTCCTGAGGGCGTTATGAACTTCCAAGTCAGTTGAGATGGATGCCCTGATGTCCTCGCCTTTGTCAACAGCTTTTATCACTCCACTGGAATCAGGCTTCCATACCTTCAGAAATTGGTCCTCCTTCAAGTTGTTGACCTCTTGCGTCCTGGTGGTGCATCTGCTCCACTCTATGTATCTCAGGCGGCCTTCTTCGACAAACTGCGCAACATGGTTGATCAACGAATGAGAAGGTTCCAAAGCATTCTCAAGACGCAAGGGCAAAATCTTTTTCTGTAAGGCCTCCAACCTCTCAGAGATTTCCTGTGGTGGAAGTTTCCTCGGGGCATCATGTTCCGATGTTTCAACCCTTCTCTTCAACTCTGCCGACACCGTTGTATAAGCCTCAAAGTGAAGGCGCCGGAGTCGAGGGGCATCACTGTGGTCCCTGTCACCCAAAATTGGTAACACCACCTTTTCTGCAAAAGTTGCATCTGAAATTGCTGAAGGTGTGTTTGAGACGCAAAAGGCAAAGGTGCCAAGCGTCCCCCAACCTTTGTCAGTTAAGGCTGTCACTGCAGCATCTGACAGCCCTGTGGCTTGGCAACGTGACTTGAACAGCGCTGTGCTGTCCACCATGACGGTCACTTTTGACCACACCGCACGTTGGAAAAAAAACAGTATCAACTCACAAGTTTGGAAACTGCACAACTGAAAATTGCATGGAAGAAATCTTACATGTTGAAAGAAAATGTCAAGCCCCCGACTGAACCTGTGAAAACGTGTGCCTGTCTGCAACTCTCAGTCTGGCGCCTTTGAGCCGACCCTGTCCATACAAAAACAAACTGGATTGGATTCCGCCTCTGCGTCATGTACATGTATCTGACATGCCAAGAAGTTGCAACCACACTCAAGTTTCAAGGTTGGTTTGATGACATCAAGGATTCAAACGGAGCGCATTGCACATTTTTCTTTTGATGAAATCTGCCATCCTGATTCTCATGAGGCTGTGACTCGACATTGCATGCAAGCCTAACGCAAGCCAGACTGCTAACTTCAGCTCCAGGCACTTCGTTGCCAGCTGCGTCTATCGGCTAATTGCGCTACGGAAGCACTCCCTGGCTGCTAGGTTATACATGCAAACGACAGCTCAAACAACAAGACATCAGGAAAAATTACGTGTTGACCAAAGTTTGTTTCTTGATTGAGTGTTGTGAGAACGCTTCCTGAGGTCTGAGCACAGGCCCCCTTTGGGCTAACCGCTCCGTCCACGGCTGTGCAACAAGTTGACCAAGTAAACCACTGAGCATTGACATGTGACTGTTCACCACAATGAATCTGAAACAACACTCAAGAAGCAAACCGCTGAGGTCCCAACGCCTGAAATGAAATAGACAAACATTTCACTGAATGCCCAAAACGTCACTGTGTGAAACATCTCTTGCATTTTGACGGCAAAAAGGATTCAGTTGATGCAATCTCAATGAAATTGTGACTGATGATCTTTCCACACTTGGTGCTGGACAGTTCACCTTCTCCTTCTGGAAAGCTGTCTTCAACAGCCATCAAGTGATAGATGCCACTGACCCTATGCCTAAAGACCTTCGAATCAGGCACCTCCGCTTTGTCCAGCAACCCTGAAACTGCTTTTCCAGCAACATCAAGCTGGTGATCATCTTCCTCATGGTCACTGCCGCTGTTGTCCTCTGTATCTGAAGACTGGTTGCCAAACGTAACCTCGTCAGCAGAAAAATCAGAAACATCACTGTCAACATGATGCACTTGCGATCCTTGATCATCTCCAGTCTCAGCTCCTTGTTCACCAACCAGGAGGGGTTCCTCAACCAACTCGGTTCCAACGTCTTGCCACTCTGTTTCCGACGCTCCTGAACGACTGCGCTTTGCAAGCAGATCCAGCGCTTGATTGAGCGAGCGGCAACCGCACCAGCGACCTGCTCTGGTTTCATCTGGACGAAAAAGCTCGGAGAAAATGGCCAGCAACATACCTTCGATAAAGTGCACCACTGGGGCCTGACTGTCACGACTGTACTCCAAGGCACTCTTGCTGCCTGGATCCACATGGTACCCTGCCAGCCTCTGTATGTCGCCAGGTGCATGCGCCTTGCACATCCAAGACAGGACTGTTGCCTTGGCTGAATGCGTGCCGATGGCCTGTGAAGGGTTCACAAGCTTTGGCTCAGCCAGCACTTCTCTCAGCCACATGGCAGCCTCTGATGGGCCCAGAGGCAGTGTGGACCATCCTCCACCGTGGACAGGCGCAGGCATGGTAGGTTTGCCCACGCCTGCTGAAAGCCCATGCAGCTCTCTGTGGTACAACCAACCAGTAGCCCACTGGTGCCTGGAGACCCCAGGCACTGGGCATGCCACCGGTAACAACCTTCGGCTTGACTTTGACCTTCCAGCTGTCTTGTGGTGGTACAACCTTGCTTCAAGGTATGAAAACTCTTGGCCCTCATCTATATGCGGCTCTTCTTTGCAATACTGCCCATCAGACCAATGCAGCCTCCCAAAAATGAGAAAGCACATGTAACCTGCAAAGATGCCCACCTGATCATCTCTGGTCGATGCCAGCAGCTCCAAATATGCCACCTGCTCAACTGTCAGGGCATCTTTCTTGCGTGGCTCCAGGTCAGCAACACGATTGATGCAGGCGCCTCTCACTCTTGAAGACGCTAGAGCTGTGTCCACATCAGCCCCAAGCATGCCCTTGCAAAACCCCAACGCTTCCAGAAAACGTGTGGCTCTGGATCGAGGGGCTCCTTCTTTTCGGAGCTCACATATGTACCTGTATGCCAGCTCTTCTGAAATTGGAAAAATTGACACCTCCTCCGGAAGCAGCACTGACTTCTTCCAGCGCCCAAAAGAAGTGATGGAGGCCACCCGAGTCTTGAGAGTTGAAATCGACTTTCCACACAGTGCGTCTTTTATGACCTCTTTCATAGCACCCTCGTCCGGCTGCTCTCCAGACATGAGCTCATGAATCTGTCTGCCCAACACTGTATGCATGCAGCTGTCCAAAATGACGACCCTCCACAATTCCAACACCTTTGAAAGTTTAGCTTCTTCAAAAACAGGCCAAGGAATCATGGTTGTTTTCGTAGTCCATGAAGACCTACCCATCAAGTGACCCTTTGACACCGTCTTGTCAAGTTCTGTGGCTCCAACCGAAGTCCCAGGCTCCGGCACCCATGCAGCCGGTGGAATCAAAGGCTTTCTATGACCAAAGATGTCACTCAGTGGAGGTTCTTCCCAGGGCAACACAATCTTCGATCTTTTGACTCCCATGGAAAATGCAATTGCATTTATTCGGTCAGAGTCCATTCGTCCAAACTCCCCACTGTCAAACAAAACGAATGCACAGGGTTCAAGCACTCCAAACAAGCCAGGTGACTGCAAAAATGGCACCGGTCCCAAAGCTCAGCACAACTGTAATGCAAAAGCAGAAAGGAAATGGACTGCTCTGTTTCAAACCCAGAAAAAGGCACTGGTTGATCGCAACTTGTCCACGCCGCACAGCTGAATGCTGTCTCATAGGCATGGCCCGTCAACCGCCGCGCGTGGGGAAGGACGTTCCCGCCCACCCACCCTTAAAAGGAAATGGCCACCATTGTGACATTTCTTGTGTACCACCGACAAATAAAATTTGTTTGTTTTGTTTAAACCTTGTTTAAAACAAACAGAAACCAAAACACTTTACTTACAACAGTGACAGCACCACCACTGCAGAGCAACGTCACAAGTAAAGTCAGTTTGGTTTAGTTAAACAGGAAGGTTCAATACGAGAACCCAACTCTGAACCCAAAAGCAACACGCAAGCGTAAGGGTTCAGGACGCAAGAGAGGTCAAGAGGAGGCGCGTACGCGAACGCTTACAACGCAGCGCAATAAAGAAGTATCACAAGTGAGACCAAACGTCACTGTCAATGAGCAGGCCATAGATGTTGGAGAAGTGTCCAAACAAAACTACATTGGAAGACAACCTGAAGCTGCGCTGCCCGTAGCACTCAAATGCTCTGCCGAGTGGGCCTCCTGGGTCCTTTCCCTCTCAGAAGTCTGGCAAGATGACGCCCCAATGCAAGACCGACCCCTTGAAGTGCATTGCAGTGGATTAGGGGGTGGCCTACTTAGTGGCGAACACGACTATGATATCTTCCCGCAAAATCTTGCGCAAACAAAGGTGTATGGCCCATCGCTTGCGATGACAGATAATTGGGAAGCACATGTCACCCAATTGGGCCTCACCAAAACAGTGCACGAATATGCGGTATACCAGCTACTCTCCACTGCAGAAGGATGGACAGCTTGGCGAGATTTCCTCCCTGAACAGTTCTCCGATCAACAACTGCTGCTCACGAGAGCGATTCGCCTCATTGAGGCCGCGAATATCCGGCCAGCCCATGCCAGGCCACCACACCCGACCTGGTCAACAGCAATTATGCAGATCTTTCGTTGCTACCATCCGCAAGGTAAACATCTATTTCTGAAGTCATGTTTTCCACACTTAGAGTCACTACAGCGGATACAGGAGGTGTCAGGGACATCAACGTTTATGGGTTCTCGGCAGGGTCCTATACGGGCCTTGCAGTCCACGAGATCCTGAGTGAATTTGCTGCGTTCCCTGGCCTCACTAAAGTTGCTGCGATTGCGACGCCGCCAGAGATGATGCGACTTGCCACTGGCGAACGCAGAGTCACACTGGTGCACTGCCTGGAGGACCGGCTATGTGTGTGGAAACCTGACTCTCTGACAGAATTCAATTATCAGGTTGTTCTTATAGAAGGGCACCCCACATGGAGTGGGCGTGCCAAACACTCCTATGGCCACTTGCTCTTCATTGACCTTGATGAAGGGGTCCATGAAGTCCAAAGATTACAAATCACCACCCCTCAAGTCATTCCACATGGGGTACGGTGCGAGGGATTGCTGCGTGTACTTTCATGGGTTAGCTTTGACCTTCCTGAACACCTCAAGACGACTCTAAGTGCTCTGTTAGTAGCAGCTGGAGAGGGGAACACTGAGCTACAAACAGTACCCATTGTCGGACGGGACATTCGGGATGGTCAGCCTGATACGGAAGCTGAACTACAAGCAGCTCTGATTGCGATGATTCCCACACCGGGAGGATCCCATGATGAGGGAGGGTTGCTGGTTCGCAACTTACTGGCGGAATTCCTGCGAGGTTTTTCATTACGTACCCTCATCTTCCTACTGGACATGGTGCTTCCGCAACTAGACGCTTATCATGCGGGACGGCAGCTCCAACATCTTCAGCCCTGTGTCAGTGTAGAACTAGCTCAGCAGAAGAAGCGAGGACAAACGGGAACACGGTTACAGGTCACCTACCAATATGAGGCGTATGCTGGTTTTCATGTCATTCACCTACATACTGAAGGTGCCCCGCTCCTGCTCTTTAGTGCACCTTCGGATGTTCCAACGACCTCGCCGCGTGCTCTCTGTGAAGCTGGGAATCTAGGCAACTTGGAAGCCAACGTGATGGCGGGCAGAGCGCTACTGGGGGTACTCCAGTTGCCAGACACTCAGCAGCGGTGTGTCATATTACTGGTACATGAAAAGGTGATGCCTACCGGAACCAGCAAGAACCCTGCTCAGCGAGCGATCAAGCGCATTGCCCCGAAGTTGCTGGAGCTTGTTATCGTCTCGCTACCCATTGCTCGGACCTTTTGTGGGCGACTTTTGGACCAGTATCTCAAAACAATGAGTTACTTTGATCCTGCACAGGACTGGCCGAAACCCATCGAAGACCACGTGTCCATGGCCGTAGTGTGGGAGGAGCTAGCCTTTCTGGGAGACACACGCAGCCGCCATGAACTCTTAGTGTTTGCACAAGCTAACCAGTCGCGCCTACCATTGGCAATGGGCATCGTGCAGCCGCATATACCTGTTCGCCGCATGGCCAGCGAGCGCAAAACGCAGCTGACTGATGCATTAGTCAGAATCTTGAGCCGGTTTTTGACACCAGCCACGATCTCGATGGATGGGGCCCATGACAGTTACTACCGTGAGTATCTCCTTCCTCTAGCAGCCCACGGTGATGGACATGTCTTGACAGTCTCAATTGCACTGTTGCTGGCCATTCTGACAGGAAGATTTGACTTATGTATTGCAGGGGTCTTTGGTGCTGGCAAAACGCGGTCCCTTGCGGTCTTGCTCATTGCCCTGAGCTGCGAACTCAAGGACTTTGTTGCGATCATCTATACGAAAGAAAATGTAGCTGCCAAAGCACTTGCGGATCAATTAAGTGATCTCACACCCCCCACAATCAGGAGCTTCGGTAGGCTAATTAGTCACATGGAGGAAGGTAAAGGAGAAGCATATGCCTCCAAAATTGACGTCCGATGCAGTGACCGTAATAGAATCATCGCTCACAAGAATGTACTCATTGCAACAGGTGGCTCAGCCACGGCGGAAATGGCGATGCGCTATTCCACTTTTGGCCATTGGATTTTTTCCGTCCAACGCCGTATAGCTTTCGCCAGGTCGTTCAACATGTTTCCAAGCATGTTGCATATGAGATTATTAATTAATTAATTCGCGTAGAGGCCAAACTGTAGGGCCGCAAAAGTCAACTGGTAGAGGACCGATACATAGTCCTATTAACCTGTCACGTACCAGAGGAAACAGAAAACACAAACACAAAAAAGCAAAAGCAAAAACAAAACAAAAACACAAACAAACAAAAGCAACCCACACAAAACACAAAAAACAAAACCAAAACAAAAACCACACAGCAGTGTCGTGACAGGCCCAGTTATGGGTGAAAAGGATTTGTTGAGGCGAGAGGTGATATCTTAGTATCGTCTCGGCGCATGCAAATGACAACTTCAGTGCCATGTTAACGCAGGCCCTTAAAAAACAACAACCAAAACAACCAACCACAAAATCACATAGGGCCACTTCACAGGGTGCAGAAGCAACACAGCTCAATGCGGAAACCAGGGATCCCCCCAGCCAGGATCCCCGAGATCTCAAAGAGCAGCCATCATGGCATAATATAGCACCCAGACACTTTGAAGCAAACACCGACAACGCCGGGTCACAACAAAGTGGTGAAAAACGAGCAAACTACCGCAGTGAAACTTGAAAGTGAAACATGATCTAGGGTGAGAAGACGTAGAAGCTAAGGCGCTCAGTGCACACTCAGAGTCCGCTCAGAACTGCTTTTCCAATCATCATACTGCCTCAATGGGTTCTGGTGGGCACCATTGTGTTAGTGCTCTTGCAACTCGTCTTCATGGTATGGGAGATTGTACTCGTCATCGGTGCGTGGCGATATCTGTGCATTGAGCTCTTCGGACGAGGTACTGGCTCCCTTGGCTGTATGGTGAAGCTGCAACAGGGCTTTCTGTGCCTGGGTTACTTCGTAACAGGCAGATATGGTACAGCTATCCAAGATACAGCCAATTTGGCGGAGCTGGCGCATAGCCGTATCAAGGTCATTTACCCTCTGGGGTGGGATGTTTTGGATTCCTTGGAGTTTCTGTCGGGCCTTCTCTAAAAGCTTGGTGGCATCATCGATTTCAATGGTAGTGACCTGGCAGAGGGTCATTTGAGCGATTGACTGTGCAAGACGATGGACGGCGGCATCTTTGATAGGAGTCGGTCGCTCCATTCCAAGGAACAGTTGTCTACCGGTTTGTAGGTGGACAAAGGCTTTCAGGTATTCAACTGGTGTGCACCGTATAGTAAGCTTCATCGAGAATGGGCATGTGATGGTGTGGTGAAGATCAATGGCCGGTCGAAAATTTGGTTGATCGACGGTCAAACGGCGACAGGGACCATGGCTTGATGTACTTTGACATCTCACTACACTACCATGCAACGTTTAAGGAAACAAAGCAACAAACAACCCATAAAAGGATTATTAGTATAAATGCCCCCCCCACCTCCCGTCCCATGCTGGATTCTGCATGCTGAGAACATGGTAGCCGCAGCGGGCAGTAATCAACCATGAGTACCCCATGGTGACAACGCCGCTCAACCGCACTGTCACCAAGATAGTTTGTGCTGGCAATCCTATGCTGGCTCCAGCATGTCGACTGGAAAAGGAATCGTAGCAGGCAGTTATCAACCATGAGTACCCCATGGTGACAACGCCGTTCAAGCTAGTTTAAGTTGGACGCTGATTGCTCTAAGAGGAATTTGGGTACTGTGTGTCATTTGGTGCGTTTTATTGGAACTGCTCGTGTGGTGTAGTGCGAAGGTCTCTACTGCTACTGGCACCACTCGCGCTCGCAGTGACGGAGGGTGGCTCACTGCTCCCCGCAGGTTTCATCATTTGGGCGATGAGCGGGTGAGTATGCTTGTCACGCAGGATGCGTGTCATCTCGCGGGTAAATGCCGCAGGGTCATCTACTAATTGCTTTGCTTCCGCCAGTGGCTTGTCCAGAACAATGGCAATAAGCATTTCCCCTCCATCCTTGTGGATGATTGTTGGTCGTCCAGCTTGTATCTCGGCAAGGATTGCTACTGCCTTGTTTTCACACAGAGTGCGTTCCCATTCTTCCAGTGCTCTCTGCGCTAGGGTATCAGTCTGTGGTGGGGCTTTCAGGGCAGCTGGTGTTCCTAACGCTTGTATGAAGGGGCTGTCAGGAGGAATGGGGGGCGGAAAATGCCGAATGGCCGAGACGGCACGCTGAAGGTCATTTGCCTGTACGTCATAGGAAGTGGTTGTTTTTTTATTTACTGCAGGTTCGGAGTCAGCCCATAGCTGTTCTAGTGTATAGCCAGGTTTTGGTTCCATATACTTGCGGTTCCACACTGCATGATGGGACCATTGAGGCGCGTCATGGTTGATTTCAACAGAATCTCGTTTCATATCATATTCTTTGAGCATATCGTCTAATTCTTGCAAACTAGCAGTTCTGTGAATGCAACATTGTCTGACAGCGCCATCGATGTGGAGTGGCCATCCTACTGGCATGTGGGAGTCCTCCAGGAGTCCATCGCCATTTTGCTCTATGATTGTGCCTAACATCGGGACATCAATGGTTGCTTTGAGGCTGACTTGTGCACGTTTGCACTTCCATGTATCAGGTGCCAACAGGCCTCTGCTAGCTAACAGCTCAAGCGACTGGAATTGCGGTTGGTCAGTCGCTGGTAACACTTCTTCTTTGATGACTAACTTAAGACCATGTAGTGGCTGAGCTTGCTCCTTGTGAGGGTCTTGGGATCGCTGAGAGGCAGGGTCCTTAGGTGTTGTGTCCTCAAACCAGGTGGGGCGGACTGACTGGACTCCTATGGGACTAGCAGAACTCGCAGTTTTGATGCTTTCTCTGCGTAGGCTATGGTAGACAGGCGGGATCATCCATGCTGGCACAAAGACTGTGATGAACTGCACATTCCAAATGACCTGCAAATTCTGCGGCTTCACTTCAGGCGTGATGCATCTTACCTGGCCATCGATCACTCTGGTATATGACTCAGAGCGGTCAAAGGACGCTGTGACTTTCAGGCCTAAGTACAGTTCTCTGAACCAGTATTCCTTGAGCATCATAAAGGAAAGATGAGGTGCCCTCACTTCCATTACGTGCCTGGCTGGCATTAACAGAGTTACCATCCATTCAGCTAAGAATTCAATCATCTTGACTTCGAGTTTAGGGAGGATGGCTTGGACTGCTCGGAGTGCGCCTGCGATGTCCGGAACATGTTTACGTGAGGGAAGTCCTACTGTGCGCTTGGCATACTCGTCCGCAAAATAAAGTCTGCACAATTTTGAGACCCATTGGCTCGGTTTCTCCATATCGATGGTGATCTTGGCTAAGGGCCATGGGTCTGGGAGCGTGGATAGACAATGCAATAACTCGGAGGTGAGGTCCGCTGATATTACTGGGAGGGCTTCTCCTTGTGGGCGATAATCAACAGGAGGTCCAACCGTGCCTTTACTTCTTTGCGTGTGGGTGCGGGCGGCACTGTGCACAGCTTGGATGGTGGTTTCGTATTGGTTGACCATGGCTCTCAGGTATTTACATGCGCGGACAGCTGCTTTTCTTGTGCTCGGCCCATCCTCTGGCTGGTTCTTGGCGGCTACTGCGAGAATGTCCCTCGCTTCTTCTTCTGGCGATCGTTTGGGTTCCGCATCAGGTGTAGGTGCATCAAGAGCGGTACCTTGAACTGGCGCCTCTGCTGCGCGTGGCAGGTGGTCTGGGATTGGCAAGGTTGGGTGTGTTCGCCATCCACCAAAGAAATATATGCCAGGCAGGGACAGGATCTCCTGGTCTGGGCCTGTCTGCGCTACTATATTCCCGGTGCGTGCTTTATACAGTCTTGAAGGTAGGCACACATAGGTGGGAAAAGGTGTGCGATCAGCAGCATAGGCATATAGGACAACTTCGGAGAAAGGGAGATGTTGCTTGGGGAGCCACTTGTGTTGGGTTCGTAAACCTGCTTGAATTTCTTGGAAGCGCCCTCTGTCCAACCATCGAAGGTCTGACCCTCGGACCAATATCAGACGGTACCTTGCTCGCTTTACCTCGTCAGCTTGCTGATCGTAGTATTGGTTGGCGATAGCAAGGGGCGGGTATTCCCAGTTTGGTGGTGAATTCAGTGACCATCGGCTTAATTGTGCAAGATTCTCTTGCACTGGGTCAGGGTTAAATTCTGGCCACTTCCATGTCGTTTCTCCTCTCCGTAGGCCCCCAATGCCGTAGGCGATGGTGGCAATCACCTGTGCCATGCCCATGAGCCCCATCATGTCCAGAGGAGAGACTAGCATGGTTAATGATTTGGACCGGGTGAGTCCTACAGTGATTCTGCCCAGGCAATCTTCTGTATCTTCTGTAGGAGAGCCATTGGAGTAATATTTAGTGTTGAGAAAACCAATGCTGGGCTGAGCCACGATTGATACCTGTGCTGTTCCTCCGGCTGAATTGGCGATTGTCTCGACACGCAAGGTACGAACATAGTCTCTTTTGAGCACGGAGCGATTCAAGTTGTTCTTGTGATCAGTTGCTGTGGTCATTGTAAAAAGTCCATCCGCAAATCCAGCATTGTGAGGAAAGGAGGTGAGGACCTCTGACACAAGAGTCTCCAAATCAGTCGCTACCAAACCATTAATCCTAGCATTTGTATCCCAAAGCACTAGCTGAAACCCTGGTGGTTTGTCTGGTAGTCCTCCCGAGGCAAAACTGCCTAGTTCCCATAGGCCATTTACCTGTCTGCAGAGAGCGGGGTATCTTACTGCAACCACTGCATGGTATGTCACAGGGCTAACTCTGGAGCTGGAGGGAAGCATTAATCCCCAAGCATGGATGTCACTCACACCAGCGGTTTGGGAGTTTAGGGTTGCTTGTATGTCCCCAGCCATGGGCAGGAGGGTAGCGGCATGTTGCAAGATCCAGGCAAGGCGCACAAGAGACCGTGGAAAATTGAGAGCAGCACCCTCCAGCAGTTCTGATTCTACGAAACGGGTGTGTCGCTGCATATTGGGCTGCGCTGCTTCAAATACGGCTTGGAGGCCTGGAAGAATAGCGCTGGCTGCTTTGAGATCTTCCTCATCCTGTGGCGATAGTTGGCTTGTCCATAGCCGGCCTAAAGTGGACTGTCCTCGTTTGAGAATTTGACTAAGAGTCGTCAGACCTTCATTTGCCGAACCGTCTAGCAGTCGGATCATAGCATCGGCAAGGGTGGCTGGCGTGTAATAATTGCGGTTGCTTCGCAGGCCATGCTTTTTGGCGAGCAGCAGTTGTCGTGACCGCTTTGCGTTGCGAGCTGCCCGATCAATGCCGCCAGGTGTCTGCTCTGAGTCTCCTGTCCACAATACCAGAGGTTGCTGTCTCAGCAGGCTGATAACTGCAATTTCTCGGTCAGTGCCATACTGCTGGCCTTCATCAATGACCAGGAGGGAGAGCTCTTGCATAAAACCACCCATTGTGGACCATTGCATGGTAAGATCCTGGGCTACCGTTCCCCCGGTGGCTAAAATTAACTGACACTTGTGCAACATTTGCCTTCTTTCTCTCGGGTGGATATCAAATTTTGTGTGGGAGTAACTGCTTTTGTTGCGCTCTTGGTCTCCCACCAGCCTACCTATGCGCCCAAACACCCCCGACGGGGGGTCGAGCCATAGGAGGAGGTCAGCAAAAGATCTAGTACCGGAGTTCTCTTTACAAATGAACAATATCTTGAGGCTGTCGGTAGTATCGATCTCAATCAGCGCCAGGATGAGGATTGCCATCGATTTCGACTTGCCTGCTCCGAAGAGCCCTTGGATGCACAGATCTAGCCGGTTGGTGAGCAAAGCCATTGTCACTGCACAGAGTGTGCCTAAAACATGTCCGTCAATTTCAGCGGCAAAGGATAGTGCTGTGGAGCGAGTCCAGGGGTGAAGCTCGCCTTCAACGTGACATGGAATCAGCACTAAGTGCAGCAACTGACCGCACAAGTGCAAGAAGTGTGATCTTTTGTTGCCCTCCATTCCCTCCACTGCTGTTTGGACATTATAGATGCCTAGTCCCAGGTGGTACCTGCACGGGGAGGTTTGCGCGACAGCGGTAAGCTCGCGGGTGGGCTTGGTACATCCAAACATCCACATTGTGTGGAGAAAAAAGGTCTTTGGAACCTGACTGTTTTGCCCCTGGACAGTTGCATCAATAGGGTCCAGGCGTTGGTCAGAATCAGTGTACAAATCTTGGAGGGTTTCAAGCTGTTCCTTTGCAAAAAACTCAATGGCTGGTACGGTGAGGAAGGCGACCTCAATGAATTTAGGGTTACATTGTCTGTATATACGTGAAGCTGCCAGCTCATCCTTCTTTTTGGCTGCACGCGGTGTGATGGCTAGGACCAATCCAAACAGGATTTGAAGGTCATCTCCGTCATCAGCTGGTGCGTCTGCTGTGCCAACCATGGCAATGAGCCTACCCGTGCCAATGGGGCTGACTTTGTGATGGTGCGCATCACTGGCAAGTAGGCTAAACACATCTGTTTTACCAAGGCTTGGATGTCGGAACGCGAATGCATCCTGTCCGCCTTTGACTCTCCAGTGGCCAAACTCGCTGCCTTTGAAGAGGAACTCAAGGGCAATGGGTTGTGATGGCTGTCGAACCGGCCCTGCACTTTGCATTGTTAACCCTGTTTCATGATAGCCTTCATTAGGACTGAGCATGGGCAGGTAGTAGTCTAACATGTAGACAGCCATGGGCAATGGTAGGGTGCCAAGGAACTGTTGGACCATGGTGGTATAGTTATGCAACTTGGCCCTTGAGGAAATGGTAACCGTTGCCAACTCGGCTAGGTACTGGGTAGCTTCTTGCTCAGTTTTGATCTCTGCGTTATGGACAGCAATCTGGGTAACCAGTGCCTGTGTTGTGGTTTCAGGTACCTCGCACATTTCCGCTAGCTCACGCAGGAGTTTTCTGGCAGTTCTTGGGAGCTCAAAACTGCACCATGAGATCAGACGAAGAGGAGCTTGTGAGTACACTTCGAAGGGGAGCACCCCTGGGATACCTTCCAGCTGTTCCATATCCGGTCGTCCTTCTGGGAGGGCAACCCTGGTCCAATGCGAGTAGTTATGCTGTGCAGTGCCGAGGTACGCTCTCCATCCTGTGATATGCGTGATTTTAAAGCCTCGTTGCTTAAGCAATTTGATGTCATGGTTTGACGGGTTCCAGACACACAGCTTGTCATCGGCATGGTGGATGAGATGAATCTCTCTCAGCTGTGATAGGTTGTATGTTGTTAGCAACGATGGTGGCAGCGCAATGGCTGCTAGCACGGTTTTACCATCAACATCTGGGAACTCTGAGAGGATTGTTTCCCATACCATTCCTGCATACGAGCCAGCGCTGTGCCCTCGGATGTTGAAAGAGCCTATCATATATCCTGTCAATCTGAGGTAGTCCGCTGGACGGATTTCAGGGGGCAGGCAGACTCCGACCAAAGGATGCGCTACCAGTAGCTTGGTAAAGAGTCTCAGACCATGCATGTACCCCGGCCATGGTGGTTTCCTATGCGCTGGAATGATAGGGCAGAAGCGCAACAGTTTCATGGCTCGACTGATGATCTGCGCTTGTAATTGGTTCGCACTGGGCATTCCTAAAACACGGCACCAGAAGTGTGCCCCGATGGGAAACATGGCGATGTGCAGTAGCAAATATTCTTGTGTGTGGGCAGTGCCTGCTACTGTGCCAACTCTAGCATTCCAATCGTCCTGTTTGCTCAGGGAAGGCCCATAGACATGTGCTTCCTTTTTACAAGCCAGCAACACGTCCCAGTCTTCATCAAGTTCTCCTCCACCCAACCCAGTGCACTGAACTTCCAGGGACCCTGGGTCAGCGTCATTGAGTTGCCAGGAGGTGTTATCCATGACTGTGATTTTCCAGTCTGTGTATTTGGGGTCATTATGGCTGGCAAGCACCTCATTGATGGCAAGCTCTGCGTTGTTAGGGTCAACGTTCAGTCGTCGCTGTAGCGCTTCGAGCAGGGGAAGGATTGGGGCGGTGGGAAGCTTAAGGCTCGCATGCTGACCGCAGTGAACAGTGGCAGGCTCGCAATCTTTGGGCCAAGGTGTATGGCCATTACTGCTGTTAGGGGCTTCAACTGGCGTCCAGAGGCTCTGGAGTAGCAACACCTGCGTCGGAGTAAGGCTTCTGTTTTGTGGAACGTGCGGCTTGGCGACTAGTTTACTCCCTCTAACAAAGTCGCAACCTGTGGGGTGTGTCCATAAGGGGGGTGCATCTTCAACTCCTATGAGCGACACAGCTAGCGGTTGCAGACCTTTGCTTAGCCACTGTTGGAGTTGGCGCCCTAGGCCTACTTTACTCCCATGGAAGGCGTGTAGAATTGGTGGCAGGCTATACCCTATAGTCAACTCCTTACTTTGGAACAATTTGTCTCCTGGAAGGCAGAGGATGGGGAAGTCGGCTGGGAAGACTGACATAGGGGAGAGTGCACCTTGCTCGAAGATGGGGCGTGCCCAGGTAAGGAATGGCGGTGTCCGCTCGACAAAGTCCGGTCTAAGATATCGGCCGTCACCATGGCGAGGCCATTCTCCTTGCTCCGGTATGGGGAAGGCAATGGTTCCAGCCCATTCACCTAGCATTGCCCATGCATGTGTCCAGTCAAGCGGAGTTCTAGCCTTACATCCTAGTAGGGGGGTGAGCAGTAGCCCACCTCTCATCGCTTCTGCAGGGTCTTCAGGCACGGCGGTTGTCGCTAGGAAGCTGGCTCGGCTTTCTCGGAGTGCGGTGACCCAATCCTCTGCTGTTCTGCGGTTGGCAGGGTGGGCTATTCGTCGCGCCTTTGGGGCGGGTGCATTACTCGGCGAGGAGCTTGGTGCAATGACTGATGGCATGCATGCTTCAGGGGTTGCTTGGTCCATGTCCACATCAGCTGCCTCAATGGGAATATGTCCTGTCACAATGATCAGGCCGGCATTGAGTTCTGCCTTGGCCTCCGTGGCGAGGAGTACTGCTGGGGGGCACTGGTTAGAGCTGGCCATTATGTTGTGTTGCATTGCTGCGGCTCTACTTGCCTTATCCGTCATAAGATTAACTAGCTCAGCTATCTCAAACAACGAGGTCGGCACGCAGTCAGAGTCAATGAGGGCAAAATTTACTGTGGGGAACATTCGGCATAGTGCCTCCAAAGCTGCGGCACCAGCCCAGGTATAATGGACCTGGTGTAAACCTGTATCAGCATGAATGGGAAAATGAATAGCAGTCGTTTTCTCACAGTAGGGGCCAGTTACTGTACATCGGCCTTTGATCCAGGGTGCAAAGAGTGGCCAATAGGCTGGAGGATCAGTGCCTGGCAGCTGTCGATTGTCCACATACACATAGACAGTGGCATACTCTGGTAGCCATGAGAGATTGTCTATGATCCACTGGAAGAGCGTTTTATGATGTACCTGGCTGGCTGCTGGACGTTGGATGCCATTCCCTTCATCTATCATGAGCGCAGGGTATGTCATGGGTGCCCTGGGCATGCGACAAGAGCCAACATCATCCCATTGCCACCTTTGTTTTAGGTCGTCCATGCCGAGGGGAGTCTCAATCTCTTTCTGCGAGAGGAAGAGTTGGTCAAGCTGATGACTTAATTGTGTGACTTCCTGTACATTGAAGAAATCGATAGGTTCAGCAATTTCCCACTGTTCCCTTGGAGGAGGTTCGGCCCCTTGCTGAAAATACGGAGCATCGTCATCTGTATCGACGTCAACTGTTTCGATAGCGTCAAAGTATTCTGTGTCGCTGTCCATGGACACATCCTCAACTGTGTTATCCGGAACGATTGGCTCTGTTGGTTCGATCTCTGTATCTGAATCATCAGGGTCAGGCGACGTCAACGAAATGAACCTATTTGATGTCATAAGCTGTTGCATCATGCTGACGCCGGGTTGACCCTGAACAGCCGGTACCCGGATGTCAGGTGCCAAGCGACCGGCCGAAGGCAGTGAGTACTATGCTGGTAGGAGGTGCAAAACGTGTGAACGGGATTGGCTATGCTAGGGAAACCCCGAACACCCGGCACCCGGGGTCAGGGTTCCCCCGGCGGGGCCGTGCGTTGGAAACAAAAGTGGTAAGAAGCAAAACAATCAGGATTGGGTTACACCTAGGTGTACGAATTGAAGTCGGATGGCTGACCTAGCGATGAAAACTAGTGGAGCCACAAAAGCTGCAGTGCGAACAGTTGAGCCTCTGACAGATTATGCAACCCACAATCGGAAAACAAGTACTTGGTTCACAGGACATGTTGGTTCGACAGATAGCTAGATGACTAACGGTGACAGGACCTGGGACACTTATCTAACCAAACGGCTTCGCAGACAGATCAAAGCAATCCACTCACACAAAACAAAAACCCCGTAAATCCCCTTACTGCAGCTTATGGGGGTCACCTTGAGCGGGTGTTATCCCTTCCAGTAGGTTTGGGGGGTATTAGCCCGGCACGCGGCTGCTTTTCCTTTGGCGCATCTGTGGAGCAAGCGGCATTAAATTAAATCAGCACTGGTCGAATGGTTCCGGACAGTCAGGAGCACGCAGTGCTAGCTGTCTGCCTGGTCAATCAATGATTTCCATTTCTATGTCTGCACCAGGAGAGGGTTGCAGAGTGTCTGATGATCGGTCATCTCTCATTCGTTTAAGGCGCTTTCTGATGCGAGATAGTTGCTCGCGGGCATTGGAAAGCCTTGTTTCATAGGAGGCCACTCTCTCACACGCTCTTTTCTCCATTTTCTGTAGCGTCGAGATGTCAGCTTTGTCGAGGTCGTCGTCTTGTCTGGATTCGCTGGCTGGCTCAGGGCTGCTAGCACCAGCAGTGTCCGTTGCCTGAGTCTCTGGCGATTCTTTGGGTGAATTGGCAGGCGACGATTCCTCTGTTGAAGTGTCGTCCTGGGCAGCTTGTTGTTCCGGAGGTTGTTGTTGCTCATCATCCTTATTGTGAGCTGCGGAGTGAGAGTCAGAGGATAACACGCCGGTACCCGGGGTATCCGTGTGTGCTTTGTTCGCAGGCGGGGCCGATGGTGGGCCTGGTCTTATGTGAAATAGCGATTGTGCACTGATTTTATCAGGTGGCTTGTTTTGTGGCGGAGTTGGAGTTTTAGGCACCTCGCCTGCAGCAGAATTGGATGACGCGGCGGCTGCCGCGTTGTCTGTGCTTTGTTGACTTGCAGCCAGCAGGTTGGCTGGTTGCTGGGTTTGTTTGGTCTTTGCTGGCCGGCTGTCTGTCAGCGTTTGCTGGTTTGCCTGATGGATAATAGACTGCAATTCCATATATTGCCGCTCTCGTTCAGCTACTTGCTGCGGCGTACTCTGAGTGCCCCTAGGGTCATGTGGAGTATCTGTTTGTACTGTTTGGACGTGCTGTTTGGCTGTGGAGCGCTCCGTCCACCTTGTTGGTTGAGGTGGCGGCGGAGGTTGAGCCCGTTTCGGATGCTGCGAAGACTTGAGTTGGTCAATGCGGGGCTGGAGCTCATCTCGCAGTTCTGGTGGGTACGGTTCTCCTGTCTCCGCTAACCACTGTACAGTTTCTGCATGCGTCCATAGGGTGGTTCTCCACAATGGGATGGTCTTGTCCTCATTAACCCAGAACAATGGCTTAGGCGGCAGCAAGTTATGGGCCTCTACGATCAACGGCAACAGGAAGGCTAATCTCTTTTGTTCATGGAAAATCATTGCTCCGTTCGGGTGAACCTTCAAGTGGGTATGGTTCCACACAAACGGTTGCACGACTCGCATGGTGTGAGCGTCTCGATTGAAGATGGAGAGTCGGAGTTGGACATACGGTGGTGCTACCCCGTAGACCTTGCCATCCCAGGGTGGTTCAAGAAAGCCCCACCGCTCCTTTCGGCCATAATTAACGGTATCCCAAAAGGCAGGGTCAAATTTGGTCTCAAGGGAATCGGCAAGAGTAGAAAAGAGAATCCACGGCACCTCGTCAATATGCAGATGGTATTCCACCAATGTGAAATTATATGTTGTATGGCAATCACCTACCCATATTGTGCCTCTCACTGCAAGAAAGCGAACGCTGCTGGCTGCGGGCATGTCCCAATTCATTCCAGCCGATATGTCCAGTAGGTGCTGATCGGAAACACTGATTTGGCCAGACGGAAATGGGTTTGACCTCGGCATACCAGCAACAGGTACCCTGTCGTGGCAGTATAGAGGCAATTGCACGGCGTATGGTGAGGGCTTAGGATCGGAACCACTCACTATTGCAGGCAGCAGCCAAACAACGAGAACCCCGTGTTGGCTGGTGCGGCCAAACAACGAGAACCCCGTGTCGGCTTGGGTGTATGAACGGGCGAAAGCTAAAAGTTGGGGTCAGTGAGGATCCAGACAACTGGCTTATGCAGGTGCGGTGTCCTCACAGTTCGAGCCAACGGCTGCTGATGGAAACAGTGAATCATGTTCGGATCAGGCACAGACAACAAGGTACCAGAAACTGCAGTGGTATAAAATATGCACAACATGTAACCCTTGACCGAATTGGATAACGTCAGTGTGATGCAGGAATAAACTGGCTTGGGGGAGGTGGCAGGGGCAGAGCGAGTGGTGGAGCAGCAGCACTTGGCAGAAAGGGAGGCCATCAGTATAAGCGAGAAAAGAGAAAACCCTGAGGAGCACTGCTAGTAAGGAGCACACATCATTGAGAGGAGATAGGGCAGCAGGATATCGGGAAGAGGATAGCAGTCATGTGTGAGTAAACCATGGGAGATAAATACCTGGTAGAATGACCACAGAGCTGAACCCTCCCCATTACCCAAGGTGCCCTTGGGAACAGTAGAGGAAATAATGGACACATGTGTCGCGTTTCTACTGATGTGAGGGGCACCGCGGGGGGTGGGTATTAGGGACTACTTAACTAAATGCGCTAGCGCGGGAAGTAGTGGCAGTCAGCAACCTATGAAAAAATTAGGACTGGCCATGGGAGTATACTCCTCAACGTGACAACTCTCTAGTTGAACCAATGGTAGTTACCAGGGAATCCGGAGTGTCGACTGCTTAACTGTTTCTTAACGGTAAGAGGCACTCTGCATAGTCCACTCAAAAAATTCTACCTGTACATCTCTGTTCCGCATTTCATCGCAGGAGTACACGCAGGATGCGTTGCTCTGTCATGAGCATCGTGCGATCACAGCGGGCAATAAAACTAATGATCTCAAGGTGGGTGGTTCGTAGCACTCCGTTGAGTACCTGTTCATCAAACCCTATGTCGTCCAGGTCATCCATGGTTTCCTCCAACTGATACTGTAATCTCATGGCTAAGAGTTGAACCCGATGGATAAAGAGGAGCTGCTGGAGTAAAACTCGGACATGGTCAGCAGTGATGCTACGCGCTGCCCTATGCATGGAAGATCAGACCTGCTATACTTCACGATCGTTCGGTCTGCCTGAAGCAGGGTGGTGGACAGGAAATGCCAACGGACAATCTCTAGCCGAAAATTTACGGACGCAGTGACAATGATAAGGAGCAGTGTACACCTAACGCCGATGACTAGGGAAAATCCTCTTTGGGTAGAACTAGGGATGAGATATACTCTTAGTGGATGGGCATCTTAGCATGACGGATGGTTGTAATTATAATGGACGGTACTACTTAAATACCTCTCTGGTCAATTGACTGGATTGGTAAAGGGGATAATGGTTGACCTAGCACCATAGAAACCAATAAAGGTAATTTTCTGAATGTGGACGCTAACAGAGTTAGTGGTTCTCATGCTCTGGAATTAAGGACGTACTGCCACCCAGGTGCCCCTTCCATGCCCAGTATACTGCTCCCTGGGTCCTTGGGTCTTGGCAAAAACAAATAACAACAAGACCAAACAATTCTGTGAACTTGCTAGCTACTTGACACTCGATAGGCTGCTCACAGAGAGTGGACGTGCCGTTTCACGCAACCTCTTGGTCCTCATAATCGTCCAATAGTTGGAATACTGCAAGACATCTCTGGGTTACAGCGAGACCACCTATTCGGCAGTCAATCTGTTGGGCTTTGTACCCAGAACACTGGACCTGGCTTTGATGGTGTAAGACAAGTGTTGCTGAAGCCATACCTCCAGCAGCTAGGACGTACCAGTCTTACAAGTAGCTGTTGACTGCATGTCGAAAGAGTTCATCAGCCGCTGAAAAATTATGACTTGTCTAGATGGTCACTCAGCATTGACCAAAGGGTCCACAATCAAAATCTTCCAAAAGGAATGCCCGCGAATAGGTCAAGAAGGGGAAGCCTCACCATTCTATCCTTGAACCATTGGCCTTGTACTCTGGTTACACTTAGTCCGGGGCACCTGCGTCAAGATTCGCTGGCCACATAGAGCTTTACGGCTGCATGCCGCTGTCTGGCATAGGGCCAGGCAGGGGCAGTGGCGGCAATAGGTACGTATCAAACCCTGTGAGGCACCGGTTTGGAACATCGCAACGCATAGTAGAATAGCAGCTAAAGTCTCGCCATTACCCAAGGTGCCCTTGGGAACAGCAGCTATCCGACTCTGATGGTCTTCTAGGCTATATTAAACTTGGGGCATGAGGTGCAATGGGCGGCGAGGGCACCATCTACTTGCGCGAAGTCCTACCGGCACAATCACTCTGCACGAGGGAGACGTCATCATGGGATTGCTTTACCCTCGTCGGTGGTGCTTACCTAAGGATATTTTGTTATGAGCGCAAGGAAGTCCTTGTAATCATTGGGCTATCTTATATCGCAGGCTAAGATAGTGCGCTGGCTGGCAAGATGATAGTGGGAGAGCAGTTCTAAGCGTAGACATTGCTCGACATGACGACGTCGCCAACACGGCAATAACTATCGGAAGAGGGTCCTTTGAATGTGGTAGACTGACTAAGACACCTGGGCAAGAACTATTTCTGAAACAACCATATACATTCGGCCAGTTTTATGGAGCATTCACTCGCACGGTACGTTACAAGGCGGTACTTAATTTGGAAAATTGGGTAGTGTGCTGATGGCAAATTATGGTTGGAGCATAGAAACAAAGGCTTACCAAGAGGCGTGCGGATCGGCCTAACTACCCAGCTGTTGTTGCGCCTGAGCACGGACAGGGAAGTGTCATTCATTGGTGTCTGCGTCGAGACGCTTCATCTGCCCGAGGGGGGCGTCATCATGGTACTGCTTTGTCTTACGTTGGCGGTGCTCACTTAAGGATAATTTATTAGAATCACCAGGAAGTTCTTGTAATCATTGGGATATTTGTTAACTCAGGCTAAGATAGTGCGCCGGCTGGCAGGATGAAAGTGGGAGAGCAGTTCTGACCGCAGTCGCTGCTCAAATTGGCGACGCCGCCAACACGGCAATAACTATCATAGAACAGGTCCTCTTAAATGCGGTAGACTGCATTTACCCATGGGTGCAGTGCTTGAGTAAAAGGGCCCGACGCTATGAGGGATTGCTACAACTAACCCAGAAATTTATAATAGCGCAATGGACTGCTAGGCACGCGTAGATTGAAGGGTCAGAAGTACAGTGTGAGACAGACCCGACCAAGGGACACACGAGAGACTCAAAGACAGTTAAGGGTTGCAGTGTCAGCGACTCTATGCGGGGTAGGGACAACTTATTCCTATACCAACTCCATTACCCAAGGTACCCTTGGGAATAGACACGATCGCATGGCAGTTGCATGGTGGTAGCTTACCGCTAGTCGCTTAATTTAAGGTCAGCTGTTGCGCACTTTGCTGCCTGTGCTTGCTGTGGCTTTGGGGTGCATAGAGGATTTTTTGGGGGGGGGGGTATTTTCCCTCTCTTCATCCCACCTCTTGCCATGGGTGGAAAGTGGAGTCCTGCTAGGCTCCCAGAAAAACAAGCAGTAGGTAAAAAGGAGTGGGACTGTACAGTGGGTTGTACCTTTGGTCAACTGCTAGGTGGATATGGTCACGCTGAGTAGCTACTACAGCCAGGCAACCTAATCGCGTTAGTAAATTGATATTAAGTTGATATTAAGGCGTAGCTGAGTCCCCGCTTGCGGTTAAGGCCGGGTCCTGTCTGTAGGGTCACTCGATCCCTTGACGTGCCATATGCTGAATTGGCAGCAGAAAGTCGTGCAGGCTGAGGGTCCTTGAAGTAGAACTCAACGCGCATGGGACACTTGGGCAAGTTTGCGGAATTATGGCCCTGGTTTCTTATTATCCAGGGCAACGGTTCAGGATTAGGATGTCCTCATGGGTCTTGTGCAGGCGGGGAGAGCTACCCAGAGTACCCCTGGGAGCCCCCCCCTTCCTTTGACCTGACTAGCATGCATGAGGCATAAGAACTAACTTGGCATGGGGTGGGTACAAAAAAAGTAGTGAGCTGATGAGAGTTACTTAGCGATCGAAGACTTCTCAAGCAGCAATAACTACGCATCAGCAGCCGGAAGCAGCCTGGTCAGTGGTAGGCTGTTTACTGTAGGGTTGCATCACCTCCGGTTAGATTACTTCAACTTGGCGGGCTGCGCTTTGTACTTCCAGGCGACTATAGTGGCGCAAAAACTGAGGCTCATTATGCGGGGTTACATTAGTCCCTGAGAAACAGTGGTTGTATGGTCACCAAGGAAGTTACAGAGCCTGGGAGGACGTTTTAACCCCCTCCCGTAGAACGTTCGCGTCGAGCACGCAGCTTGGCAAGGGCTTCCAAGGGGGTGGCGTAAATGTATGGCGATCCTTGAGCCCTGCGCTGTTTACGTTGGGAAGTAGGGGGTGCTCGCCGGGCTAGGGATAGGGCTTGGCTACTTGCAGTATGTTTGAGGGTGTCTACGTATGCATTGTGCGCCGTATAAAGAGGGGTGACTTTGAACCATGTCTGATCAAAGTACAGCTGATGCTTGGAAAGAACGTCCTTCTCGATCTGCCTCAACAATTGTTCAGGAGGCGGGGGAGCAACTAAGAAGCCATCATGCAGCCAGATCAAGGAGTGTGTTGGGTGGCGAGCAATGAGTGCACGAATAGTGTCCTCGACAATTGTGGCTTCGAAGTACTCTAGCAATCGAAAGGCGCTGTCATTGTGGTTGACCAGGAACTCCGGGCGAAAACGCGGTAACAGCTGCGTAGTCAGGGTTGTACTTAAAGAGCCTAGTTGGCATAGAATTGCGTTTACACTCGCACTGGGGGAGCCGTCGACCAGAGAGCTTAGGTATCTGTATGTGGTATCAAGGGAACTGTTAATAATTCTCAGTGGAAGTTGCTTGATGGTGTCAGGACAGATTGCTTCTACTTGCTGAATATAAGGGTCCCGGGCTAACTGCGCGCGGAACTCATCGATTGTTGGGAGGGGTACAAAGTCGGGCGCAAACAGTAATCCCAGGCGTCGGACCAGTTCATAAAAAGATCCTTTGAGGTCAATTTCGCAGTGATTCCGCCCGAATAGTAAAATCCTGACAGTTCTCGGTAGCCGTTGGCCCCCTATGGTGCAGCAATATTTTCGTCCATGGTTGTCTGCAGCTTTCGGGGAGTAGTCAATATCGATACTGCAATTTTGCGGTAGACATGGGGAAAGGTAGGATTCAATCAGCTGGCGGTGGTGAGGGTGGAGGGTCAGGTGTTTCCGGAGAAGGCCGTGGTCAATACTGGGTCTCTCAACTAGGGTAAGGGTGGGCTGGCTCCAGGGTGGTTCAAAACTTTGAATGTGGAAACCTCCGACCTGAAAGAGACCCGTAGGGAATGATGGCTTAATGGACACCGGTCCAGCATCCCTATTGAAAGCAGCGGGATCGCTCCTATATCTAGTCAATAGGAATTGGGTAGCTTGCCCTGCTAGGTCATCTGCAATGCCGTTAGCAACTCGAGGCAGGTATATGAAGAGGCTGTCCGGAAGGTGTAGACTCACGGCTGAACGAATGTTTTCCAGTGGTTGGTGCATGTCTATCCTTCGGAGACGGCCTGCAAATTGAAAGTATTTAATAACAGGGAGGATGTCACCTTGGATGACCACCTTGGGTGTGAAGCCGCGGCTCGATAAACTTTGCTTGACGACGACAGCCACCTCCTCAACCAGATATAAGCAGGCCATGATTTCTGCTTCTATATTGTCTGAACAATGAGGTAAGGCGACCGACCGACATGCAACAACTCGAGACCGACCACCTTCTATTACATAGATAATGTATCCAGCTCCTCCTAATGAGTCATCATGCATACAACTACCATCGAATTGACCTACGATCTGGATCGAGGTTTCGGATGGTGCATGGTCGGGAGAGGTTGCTAGAATCAACTCATTAGGACTGATGGGTTGAAGAGCAGTGACAGTGCAGACGGAATTAGGCGAGTTGGGGCTGGCTGGGACAATTTTAGCATTGGGGCATAATCCTGCCATCCGGGCCCCGGCTGGGGTAATGAGGCTAAGCCATGGATGTCCAAGTGGGAGCACCGCAATAGGTTGATCCGGGGCAATGGATGTCAAAGCTGTGCAAACCAGATCAGGAAGTGCTGCAGAGTGAAGCGTAACTGCTTCATTGGCAGTAGTTTGCATGTGGCAGGGATGGTTCTGGTTGTTTGCGCCTGCATGCTGGGGTCTTACCGGTGACGCAGGCTCCGGAAGGAAACGAGTTGGTATCGCTTGCAGGGCATTGTCATGCAGGCGGGTTAACCATTCAGGGACACTTAGGGGAACTGAGGATGGTGCATGTTGCATGCCTCCATGCTCAAGCAAGAGTCGGCGGAACTGATGCAAAATGTGGCTCGCGACTACGCATCCAGCTGTGTTGACTCGGGCAAGTTGATCCAAAGATTTCACTGGAGTGGGAGTAGGTGACAAGATGTTGGCAACAAGGACAGGCACTATGCAGAAGCGAGCCCAATGCTGAGAGGAATTGTCCCCATAGCCACATGCTACACAGGGGGGAAGATCTCGTGCCCGGTCACGCCATGAGGCAGGAATGGGAAAGGATCCCCGAGCAGACTCCGCGATGGCATGCCAGGGGGACGTGGTCGGGATCCCCCATCTCTCACTACTGTGCAGGGTGGTGGCGTTGATACCATGGTCATGACAGCATTTTTCACAAGCGGGGGCAAAATTAAGTCCGAGTGGGTACAGTCGGGTGGGAACTCCACAGAGTTGGCATGGTTGCTCAGCCTGTAGCGAGCCTGCCAGTCGAAGCCGCAGACATTCATCATCATCCTCATTTACTGCCCATCGTAAGACCGCAAAGCGTGCAACCCCATTAACAGCGAGTTTAGGCACTGTGGCTAAATGAGTCAACCAAGCCCACGATACCCCGCCCGGGAGGAGCTGCGAACTTACTCTAGACTGTAAATATTGCAGTGCATGCACTTGGATGGCCTCGTAAAGACTAAGTTTCAACTGGCGGAGGAATTGAAATTGTTTTTTTCTGGTATTTTGTCCTGCAATTATGCGTAGCAAGTTACCGACTGTGTCAATGCCAAGCAGGGGAGTCCATGTTCGGAATATGCGTTGGACAACTGCTCCTTGCCTTGTCCCTACATCCGGGTACCCCGGTGAGAGAAAGGCCGTAGAGCCATTCTGTCTAGGCCAATAACCCAAACACGCTGCAGTGAGCGTGACAGCCGGGTCTAAAGCGGGAGCAATACCTAACCATCGGAATATATGTGGGAGATACCTTGCAGCAAGCCATGGTCTGCCAAGGATAAGTTTAGCAGAGCGTTGTTGATATAAATTAATGTCGTCCGGGGTAAAGCCAAAGTATGTACTTTGGTAAATATTAAGGGACAGAATAAAACAGTTATTGGCAAGGCTTCTTTGCACTACAGAGTGGGCAGGTGTGGCAAAAAGGGCAAGTCGTTGGTTGGCCTTGGTCATAGCTTTGGGATTAATGGCTTGTGTGCCTGTAAGCTCCTCTACTGGGGTCCACCCTTGATTACTACGGGTATATTTCCCATATAGGATTAGCCCCAGCGCAGTGGTTTTGCCTTCAATGAGGTGGGCTCCCCAGTCGGAGCGTTCTAGCGCATTTAGAGTACTATGGGAGGCAGGATGATTAACTAGAACACTGCACTTGTTGGAGCAGCCACACTGTACTAGGAAGAGTGGGTCAATTTTGGCAAGATGCTCTCCAGATAGTATGAAGTCCACCTCTGCTGGGGTGAGGCACACAAACAAATTTGATCGGCACACAATGGTGGTGGTGCTATAACCGATTCTGTGAGCCAAAGCTTGTCGCAGTGTAGCATGTCCTGATAACTTTTGTGCCCAGCGCAGCGATGGGTATTGGTCGATCTGACCTGAGCAAGCTGCATGCATATTGATCCCACTGGTTCGCCAGCAGTGGTGTTCATCAATTTGAATGCCCGCGGATTTCAAACGAATGCAAGCTTGCCAGGCATCTGTGAGCCATTGCATGCCAGCTGTGGTGTCTCCCACCATCGTGGTGTCATCAACATATCCTTGAACTGTTAGCATTCCGGGGATTCGGTTGAGGTAGGTTAAAACTGGGTCCATGGCAACGCAGAAAAGCAGGACTGAGAAAGACCGACCCATGTCAACGCCCGTGACAATCATTTTTGAGGGCAGAAGCTTACCTTGGACCTTGTGCCTGCATCTTCGGAAGAGTAGGATGTGCCGAGTATACATGATGATCCACCAGGGGGCTTTGCACGCTGATAAAATTTGCAAGATCCAGTAGGGGTTAATCCTCTCGAATGCTTTGGACAAGTCTAGGGATAGACATGCGCAGGGCGCATCTTGATCTAAGACAGCTTGGACGGATTGGACAGCACTTTGCGGTTCGCGGAAGACATTTAGCACTGTTTGAGAGGGGTGGAGTAGCGGAGCAATGGCTTTAGTCATGACTGTTGCGATGCTTCCATCTATGACTCTCTCAAATGTCGATGGCATACCTAGTGGGCGGAAATTATCAGCAGTGGGGCCCATTTTGGCTTTCGGAATCCATGCTTGGACTGAACAAGGAGGTGGAACTGCGGACCGACAAATGTCATTGAGATGCGTACTCATCGCCTCCGAAGACACTCCAGGGTGGAGTCGCCATGCTGCATAGGGTATTCCGTCTGGCCCTGGGGAGGAATCATTAGTGGCAAGGACAGTTCTGATTAGGTCATCCGCACCAGGCGGGGGAACATGTGGCCAGGGCTGGGTTTGCGCTTTATATTGCTCAAGGTAGTCCGTCCACTCAGGATCATATTTGACAGGCGGTTGGAACCAGAATTTGCGGGTAGCAAGCATGGCTGCCGACAGGTCCAGATCAGTCCGGCACTGGTTGCCCTCACCGTCCAGAATCGGACCATTATAAAATACAGTTCGTGGGCAGCTAGCCCGAAGTCTCTGCCACAGGGGGGCATTGGTCCCAAGGCCACGACTTCGAGTAGTTTCATCTCGATTCCTTGTGATAAGATGCTGTTGTTGTAGCTGTAGGTCAAGGAGCTCGAAACACTTCCAAAGGAAGGTACGAGGCACCGTAATTACCGTGGATGATTGGCAATATTCTTCTAGGGCAGGGTGGAAGCCTGGAAGGGCCGCCAGAAGCTCTCGTAGCAACCGTTTAGAAATATTAAGAAGTGGTCGATCAGATTGGAGGTGCTTCCTCAGAGTGTTGAAGTCCCGGGGCCGTTTAGGGAGTGACATCCACCATTGCCATAATAATGTCTGGAGGGATTCAAGGGTGGGTTGAGAGACTAAGCATAGCCGGCGAACCAGCGATTGGAGTGACGGCCAGACTTGCCGGGTGTCATGTCGGTCCTTACCCGGTTGGAAAACACTCGCCGGTATGGTCATATGCAGAGGTAGGTCTGGGCTACTGGAAACTGGTGGCCTGTGGCGCAATTGGATGGAGATACATGCATGCCCAGCAAGTTCAAAAAGCCGATCATAGAATACCTGATGTTGGATTAGTCCTCGATTCATGTATTCAGTCGGAAGAATGACCTTGTCGATTGCTGACGAGCCGTTCGGGCCCCAGAAAGTCGGTTCATCTTTAACGATGTCGTCACCTTGAGCTGTACTTAATATGCGGTGCCAAGCGTCAGGGGAGAGGTGATGCCCATGATTGAAGTCACCTACTATGAAGAAAGGGTCAGGATGGTCTTGATGGTCAGATAACCATCTGGCAAGCGTTTCACAATCTTCTTTAGCACTACTGGGATGGCAATAGGCCGAAATCACCCAAAAGCAATCGGTTCTGGTCTGGACCTGCGCGGCAAGTAGTTTTCCAGGCGCGATAACGATTTCCTGTAGAAGTCTAAAGGAGCATGGAATCAATATGGCTACCCCTCCCGATAAGCCTCCACTTTCTGTGACGATTGATGGGGAGTGCGCAATATTGAAGCCTGGATAGGTTTGGAGAAAATTGGTAGCAGTGCTCGCCGTCCATCTAGTTTCTTGGAGGCAGACGATTCCCTGCCTAGCTCGGCGGAGGATGGCTTGTGTCTTTGGGTTAGTCCATTGCAACGTTCTCCACCCTGATACATTCCATGTGGTTAAATGTCTAAGGGCAGTACAGCAATCTTGTTTCTTTTCTAGACGATATTTAAGGACTTCAGCACAGAGAAGGCTAAACTCAGAAGAGTCGGTCAGCGCTTGCGCAAGGAGTTGTCTAGATTGGGAAAAACATTCACTGTGGATGCCACACTTATTAGCCACCGTCTGAATGTCTAATATTGGCCACGGAGCAGGTATCTGGAGCACATGCGGCAGAAAAGAGAGTGACTGCAAGCAGTGAAGGCTCTTCGGACATTTGGTCATAAATTGGAGTGAATACAGTGCTCGAATTTGCCGGGACCACGCGTTGCGAAATTCGAGCAGCAGAGGTTTCGCAACTGTCCCGAGGCGCGGCATGTTTACTGGTCACACTTAATTAGGGAACACACAAAAAAGGCAAAATCAGGGGGGGCATTGTCTGTATTCCAGCTACATGCGAGTTCCTGACTAATTTTCCCAATATGGTTAATGTGTGGAAGAGCGTCACTATGATCTGGGTACTTGAAAACACGGCTGTCAATAGATGCTTTGATCAGGCATGTTTGGTAACCCTTAGTGTCATCGAGTTTCCAGTCGTGCGCAGCAGCAACAGCGACATCACCCTCGTTGTCAATAAACATGCAACCATGGAATTCAGGATAAGCACTGACTGCCATGTGTATATTACAAGAGGATTGTGCTACAAACCGAGACAGAAAGCAAACAATGCACTGGTCATATAGGAAAGCCCCGATAAACCGATGACAAAGTAGATATTGTCCTTTAGGCCCATACGGAACAGCAAACCAGATGCAGTTGGGGTTGGTACAGTGGAAAGGGATAGGTACAGCCGTAAACACAACAGGGCGAGGCAGTTGCTGCCATGGGATGTCAACTCTGGTATGACAATTCCACGCGGCTGTGTCAAGGTGAAAAGTATTCGAGCGTGGAAATTGAACACAATAGACAGTCCATTTGGCAGGGGCGTCCCCAAAAGTGGTAATATGTGCTTGATCCTCCCAATCAGCAATATGGACAAAATGGACAGAAACCTTCTCACGATGTAAAATGGAGTACAGCCAGAGCAAAATTTGCGTCATGGTGGAGGTGCACTGTCCAACAGATCTAAGCATGTGGGAGATCCATTCCTTGGCTTGAGGACAATGGCGCTCGATAGCAGCATCATAATTGTGCCCAAGGAAGAATTGCAGCAAATCTTCCGCTCTGCCAATTCCTGCTCCGAAAAACTTCATTCCTATAAGGATGCTTTGCATGTGTTTTTCCTGAAGGAGTTGAACTGCAGTTGGTGATAACTGCGATGGCGGTTTGTCATCCATGACACCTAGGTCGGCAGGGTGAATCTTACGGGCAGTAGGCAGCAGTTGCTTCGGAAATACATTTGGCATGATTGGTATTAAGGGCCCTTCGAGCGCATGAATTGGGAATTCTGGCATTGGGTCAAGACCAATTTGCTTGGAGGAGAAATCACGAATACGTTGTTCTCGTGCCAGGGTTTGTACTTGTTCACGCAGGGCTTGATATTGAGCTCGAGCCTGTTTTGGGTGAGCGACTCCGGGCCATGCATGTTTGGTTGCTGTGTCAGCAGGGTCGGTAAGCCAGTCGCGTAGCCGCTCAGGGTGTCCTACGGCTGCCTGAATATATTCAGGATGAAAACTATTGCCACAATAGTTTCTAACTGTAAATTCAGTGAGCAGCGAACGATGTGCCTGTACCCTGTCAAAATGGTTGTGTAATCCAGCTAGTTTTTCGACTTCCTCACAGAACAAGATTCTCATGGGTGCTTTGATGTGGGGATGATGGAAAATTGGCAGGATAGCACGGACAAGCCGGTCTCTATCAATGGTACTCACATTTTTTTGTCGGAGAGACTGCAAGAAACGATTCCATGCACGCAGATAGTGTGGCGGTAGGGATTTCTCGAAGTCAAGGGCAGGGATTATATCACTGGAATGCATTTTGGCTTGGAGTTGAAATTGAGCTTTGTCTCCCCAGAAGAGGTAGTCCCATATAAGAGAAATTGGTTGGTATGCCGTCCAAGATAGCTGATACACATTGTGACCCAGGACAGATCTGACTCGTAGGAGTGGTCCAAAAGGAATCGGATGACCATCAAAGTCTAATAAGGGCCCTTCTATGTCACTTGATTCAAGGACGACCGCCTTAGAGACTTTGACACAGTCTTGGTAGTTGCGAAAGTAAAATCTGTTACGCCGTATGCCATGTGTATTCTTGGGGTCAACTCGGAAGCTGTCAGGAGTGGAATCAGGGTTAAGCCCAAGGGCACGGAGGATTGCTTTGCGATGAATGTCAAGCATGGCACCTGCATTTTCAAGCAGAAAACGGATGTATTCAAGAGGATAGTTCATTTGCACAAGCCACAGGATTACGTGGACATAATAAAAAAGGGAGCTACAGTGGCCAGTGAGTCCAAGGAGTCCTTTAAAGGGACCGGCTGGGGTGAGGTCCTGACAGGGTGAACCCGCAATTACGAACCAGCGGCACTGTGGTCCAGCTAATGCAAATGCTTCCTTGAGTATTTGACATTGATTGCGGATAAGCTGCCGCACATCGTTTGCATAGAGCGTGTAAGTGTCTTTGCTGGCTTGGGTCCATTCACCATCCGTGCGAAGACCAAATTGTTCCCCAACGAGTTGTCTGAGGATTGGATCACATTCTGCAACAATGATGATACGCGGGGCGAATCCTATAGCTTTAGTGATGGCCGGAATAGCTGAGCCTACGCCATCAAAAAGGCTAATGATGGCATATGGGTGAACTTTGGAATGCTTAGCCCTTTTGGGAGGGGATGCATCTTTCTCCTTCACAAAGGAACTCTGGGGAGCACCATTCTCTCCACTGACTGGAGGGCGAAAGCTATCAGCATGTCCACATGACGGACTGACTTTGTTGCAGTTATCATCAGGGCATGACCGGATATCCACTGCCGGCGTATGCTCATGCGTTGAACACTGGGCACCCGCATTGATACTGACTGGTGTCAAAGCCTCAGTCTCATGAGGGTAAGGGACAGCAGCAAGCTCTTTACTACTAAGGTCTGCGCGGGGTAGTGTGACATTATCGTTAAGAGGAGTGTCCGTGCGGCCAACTGTGGGTGCCCCACAGTGGCTTTCAGACATATCACCCGTTATGTCATCGTTCTGGCCAGCATGTGGAATGGGTGTACTACCATGAGGAAACGGCGGACCAAGGCCAACCATGTGTACCCCATGGTGGCAGCAATGATCATTGCCGGCCGACTCATTTGGCAGGGGGAGAGGTGTGTGTTCAGTTGTGGGTGGGTAACCAACCACGGGTACCCCGTGTTGATCACCCGCCCCACTGTGTTCAGGGTGGGTGTGTTTCGGGATATCGGCAGGAGGGGGGTTCTCACTTGGCGGTGGGGAGTCGATTGTCTTGTCATCCAATGCTTTAGTCAACTTATCTGAAGTACTATGATTTCCCAATTTTTTCCTTGAAAGGCTGGGGGCCTGATATCGTTTGGCACTGATGCCAAGAGTATTTTTGGGTTTTAACTTTGGTTTTTTGGGACGATGAGACTGCTTGGCACACTGAAGTGTGGCAGGTGCAATGGCCTTATACTGCGGAGGTTGGAAGGAATAAGGCTGATGTTCATGCCGACGGAAAACGAAACCCCATACAACGGAGGTTGCCTTCAGTTGTTTGACCGGGATCCAAGCATGGCCCCGTAGGTTATCATAAACAAGAACCTGTCCTTCATTGCACCGTTCAATGATAAGAAAATGGTGTGACGACTTTCCTTAAACAATAATAATACCAGTGATAATGAAAGGTTGAGAGACGGGATTGACACTCAAGGTAGGAACGTCAAAGAGCTGTCCAAGGAGGTTTAATGCCTTGGTGGCAATTGGCAGCTGCTCAATGGGGCTTGTAATCTTAAGGGTGAAAGTCAAGCAACCTTCAATTTCTTCATTGCTTTGTTGGTCCTGATTGAAACAGTCACTGGCATGAGAAAAACCAACATCCTCCCTGTCAAGCGCAAGGCGCGGAGCCCGATCTGCAATCATTTGTGGAAGATCAATGGTATCATTCTCAAGGTTAATACTCAACATTGTATCGAACAGAGCGGCAGAAACCTTGCCTGATGCATTACATGAAAGGCAGTTCACCTGAAAATGCGCAAAGAAGAATTCGCTATGATCTGGAAATAAATCATCACAGGCTGCAATAATCGCGGTGTCAAGGTCAGAGACTTGCCCGGGTGGAAAGGCATTCACGTTAAGGTAGCTGGCAAAAGCAGCGCAGACTTCTCCAATGCTCACTCGTCTTCCTTGCACAGTAGCAGTCTGGTCAGCCCATGTCCATCCATTGCCAATAGCGCATAGGACTAATTCTCTGATGTGGCCATGAAACATGTTATCATTCCACGGTGCATGGGTGAGGACACGAAGTGCAGTAACCGCATAACACATGTAGCTTGGGAAATTAATGAGATAACACGTTGCAAGCTTGGAAAAGTAATCGCAGTCAGCATGGGAAAAGGAGCTGGGCCATCCATTGATGATTTCTCTATTGGAAATAAGGAGATTACTGCTTTGTTCGCTGCCACAGAGAATATTGTCAATAGGGCTATGTGAGGCTTTGACAAAGATTACATCATCACTAGGAGCATGCGTCTGCGCATTATCATCCAGTGGTTGATAGGCGGCATTTTGTGCTAAGAAGTCAAGGATAGTTTCGGGTGGTTGATTAAGTGTACCCTTGTGCTCATCTTTGTTGTGGCTCGCCTGTTTACTGGTCTCTTGGCTCTTGTGTGCTGGTAAACCAACTTGTAAGGTAAGATTGTCAGATTGGTCTTGCTGTTTCGGCGTTGGGTCTTTGGCAATATACGCAGGAGGTTTGAGTGATTTTGCGGCCTGAGGCATGGAGTGGGTATGAGTGGGTCCGTGGGTAGCATCCTTTCTCTGAGCGGGGCAGTTCATTAGCGAGGGTTGAACAGTGGCGTTGGGGACAAAGTGGGCCTGAGCAGTAGGTTGGGAAGTGTCACACAACCGTGAGTACCCCACGTTGGCGACATCTTCGTGATCGGTGGGCATACCTGCGTTCTGGTGCAAGTGTTTCATTTTGGGGGAATTGGGGCTGCTCATAATGCCATTTTGGGTATTTTGTCCTGGTTCGCTACGGTAATTCTGATCGAGGTTGGCCTTGGCAAGGTTGCTGTTAGAGGCGACAGGGGAATGACCATGGAGAGTATTTACAAGTTGGCGCGATTCTTTATCAGAACTACAAGTGTCATCGTCAACCGGATCAAGCGCTGTTGCAATACATTCCATGGGCACATCATCACAGTGTTCGCCAGCAGGCGCCTGATGGTGCGTTTCCGGGGGTTCTGGGGGTTTGCTGTGATTGGTTGGGGCAGGCTGCATCTCAATATCACCCTCAGGGGGTATGTTGGGAGATCCTCTGCTGTGCCTGGGTTTGTAAGGTGGGCGGTACGCCGGTCTATTCCCTGTTGGTGTTGGACTCGACTGTCCATGAGAAGGCACACTCTTAGCGCTGTTCATTCCATGGCCATTTGGAAAATGAGCAGTCGGTGTGGCATTAGTATACTGCTCTTTCAATCCAGCATGGGTAGTGCCAACATCAGGGGTTCTTAGTGATGGTACGATACAGGCATATGCTTCTCGGAGGTAACAACTCTGCGTTTGATCGACGACCTGCGATATTGAAATTCCAGGTGGGAGTGTGACAAAAATTGAGGATGGTTCAAAAGTACGTATGATCAATTCATCATAGTATCGTACCTTCCATTCATCACGCTCGAAGTGGATGGATTTCAAATGAAAACACTGTTCGGGACCCAGGACGATATGATAAAAAAGCCATTTCTGATGGTCCCTATGCTTGATAAATTCATGATGAAGTAAATCAATCTTAACAGTGTCAGAATTCACCACAAAGGATTCCTGGATGAAAGAGTTGTCACAAAAATTAACTTTTTGTAAGCATTCCATCAAAGGCATATGCAACTCTTTAGGCGAGAAGAACCAGGCCGGCGGTTGGGACGCAATGGCAATGATATTGGTGAAGTCCTGCATAGAGTCAATGACAGTGGTACGTAAATCATAATATCTTTTGGCTGACTGCTTCTTGTTTGGTTCGAAAGAAAGATGACTGATTCTGCCTTCTTTAGGGATCATTTGTTGAGCAATGACTTTATTCCAGTGATCCCGCCTGGTTTCGACTTCAGTTAGGGAGACATCAGCCCGAAAGTCTTCTGCAGAGGGGCACTGGTGCTGGATAACCACTTGTCCAGGGTCACAATTCAGCGAGAGAGGAAGCGAGTCTTCATGTTTAATCTCAATATCAAAACAGAGACACTTTTGCTGCGACCTGTCAACCTGGCACCAACGAATGGAGAAATTAACAGCTCCCACTTTTTGTTTGAGCAATCGTATTAAAGATGATTGGTTTGATTGGTCAAGTTGATTCTCCTTACATAAAGATGAGGGGATTTCCGCCCATAAAATCTGTGCAGGTGCGTACTGAAAGGGCCAATCTTGCCAAATTTGACTTGGAAGTGATTAGAATCATGGGCAGTCTGTGTGCAATGTGGTTCTGATCGCAGCATGTGGACAGTGAAAGCACCCTGTTTAGGCCCAATTGGCAGATGTACATCAAATGGAAGAAGAGCTAAGTAAAGGTTAATGACAAGTGACGGTGATCCGAAGATGGCAAGCCTTCTGTAATTCATGAAGTGGTACCTCAACTTTAAGGTTGGCTAGTTGGACAAGAATCTCATTAAGTACGGTATTCGGAAAAGCCTTCAAATCCAATACTGACATAGTAATTCCATGTGGAAAATGCTTTTGGAATTCTGAGTCATCCCATGGAAAGAAATGCTTAACCTGACATTCTGCAAGTCCATGCAGCCAAGCGGCATCAACAGTTGGCTGTAAGATCTTCTCAACAAGTTCGATGTCTGCCAAGCAATCATTGGCAATTTGGACAGTGAGTGAGGTAACATCGATCTTATCTGATATACGATGGCATCCATTGGGTCTTCTGAAATCAATATAGTTAACTACAGAGAGGCTCTGAAGTTCACTGATCGTCTGGTGTCGTTCAACAACAGTTCTGGGGAAGACATACTCCAGCGTTCTGCAGGGTCGAGGCCAAGAAACATGGCAGTGTTCGGCATACGGTTCAACCTGGCATGCAATGAGGTATTTCTCTTGGTTATTTGCGGAGCAAAAGGTAACCCCAAGATTTTGCATGAAGCCGACATGCTGAACCTTATCGTTGAGAAGATTGTATAGCCATGCAGAAGCTTCAAATTCACTGGTACTACTTGAACAAGTGAAGACAAAATGAACAGAAATATCTTTGTTAAGGCATATGTCTATGAATTTCTGAAGGACATAAGCTTTGGGGAGCAACAGGCAGAGGCCGACTCCTGTATCACTGTGATCAAAAGCTTCTTCATAAGTGATCACTGTACCTGAATATCTGTTCGAGTCAATATCACTTGGACAGTTCGCAACAAAAAGATGTTCCTTCCCAAGACTGGACACCAACTCAATGGCATGTTGTTCAACAGTGTCATGAGGGTTGTAGTTCATGTAGTCGACTATAACCCAGAGTACCCCTGGGTACAGTGACTACACAGAGGCAGGCAAGAGGGGCAACCTGGGCGGAAAAGACGATAACAAGAACAACAAAGACTACACTGAGTACCCCAGTGAGCCTTGTGAATAAATCCAACAAGATTACAAGTAAAAGAACTACACTGGGTACCCCAGGAGTCCTTAAACAAGTGGGGTTCAAAACAGGTGTGTTCAACGGTCACAATGCAAGTGGGCAAAACAGAGAAGGTAGATCTTAAACAAACAAAACTAAGATAACCCCCCCCCTCCCAAATTATTCTCACAACAAAACAGGTTGACGGGCACGTTTGTGCTCTTCCTACGGCAGTACTACCCTAATTAACTCACGCAAATCACCCAAGATGGATGTTTGCCCCCTGAGTTAAAATCAGGTTACCCAGTCCCACGGGGTTTGAGCCGATACGGCCTTGAGCCAAAGGCTACGGGGAAGCTTCAAGGAATCCCAAACATCCCATCCCAGATGGTGAGTGACCTTGAGGCGGCTATACGCCAACTCCGTCAAATTAGCTGTATCTTGGATAGCTGTACCATATCTGCCGGTTACGAAGTGACCCAGGCACAGAAAGCCATACTACAGCTTCACCATACAGCCAAGGGAGCCAGCACAAGACGAATTGCAAGAGCACTAGCACAATGATGCCTACCGGAACCAATTTTGATGCAATATGATGATTGGAAAAGCAGTTCTGAGCGGACTCTGAGTGTGCCCTGAGTGCCGTAGCATAGATGTCTTTTTCACCTTTGATCATGTTTCACTCTCCTGTTTCACTGCGGTAGTTTTTCTCACCACTTTGTTGTGACCCGGCGTTGTCGGTGTTTGCTTCAAAGTGTCTGGGTGTAATGTTATGCCATGAAGGCTGCTCTTTGTGATCTCGGGGATCCTGGCTGGGGGGATCCCTGGTTTCCGCATTGAGCTTTGTTGCTTGCACCCTCCAAGTGGCCCTTTGTGATGTTGTCGGTGGACCTGTTGGTGTTTTGATTTTATGGGCCGGCGAACATGACACATAAGTTGTCATCTGCATGTGCCGAGACAATACTAAGCTATCACGTCTCGCCTCAACAGATCTTTTCACCCATAAACTGGAACCTGTCACGTCACTGTTTTGTGGCTGTGTGTTTGTTTGTGTTTCGTTTGTGTTTTGTTTTTTGTTTGGGTCTGTTTTTGCTGTTGTTTTTGCTTTTGTTCCTTTGTGTTTCGGTTTTTGTTCCATGGAACGTTTTTTTCCGTCCAACGCCGTATAGCTTTCGCCAGGTCGTTCAACATGTTTCCAAGCATGTTGTATATGAGATAAATTAATTAATTCGCGCAGGCCAAACTGTAGGGCCGCAAAAGGCAACTGGTAGAGGACCGATACATAGTCCTATTCACCTGTCACGTGCCAGAGGAAGCAGAAAACCCAAACACAAAGAAGCAAAACCAAACACAAAACAAAAACACAAACAAACAAAAGCAACCCACACAAAACACAAAAACCAAAACCAAAAACCACACAGCAGTGTCGTGACAGGCCCAGTTATAGGTGAAAAGGATTTGTTGAGGCGAGAGGTGATATCTTAGTATCATCTCGACGCATGCAAATGACAACTTCTGTGCCATGTTAACGCAGGCCCTTAAATGAGAAAACAACCAAAACAACCAACCACAAAATCACACAGGGCCACATCACAGGGTGCAGAAGCAACACAGCTCAATGCGGAAACCAGGGATCCCCCCAGCCAGGATCCCCGAGATCACAAAGAGCAGCCATCATGGCATAAAATAGCACCCAGACACTTTGAAGCAAACACCGACAACGCCGGGTCACAACAAAGTGGTGAAAAACTAGCAAACTACCGCAGTGAAACATGAAAGTGAAACATGATCTAGGGTGAGAAGACGTCGAAGCTAAGGCGCTCAGTGCACACTCAGAGTCCGCTCAGAACTGCTTTTCCAATCATCATACTGCCTCAATTGGTTCCGGTGGGCACCATTGTGTTAGTGCTCTTGCAACTCGTCTTCATGGTATGGGAGATTGTACTCGTCATCGGTGCGTGGCGATATCTGTGCATTGAGCTCTTCGGACGAGGTACTGGCTCCCTTGGCTGTATGGTGAAGCTGCAACAGGGCTTTCTGTGCCTGGGTTACTTCGTAACAGGCAGATATGGTACAGCTATCCAAGATACAGCCAATTTGGCGGAGCTGGCGCATAGCCGTATCAAGGTCATTTACCCTCTGGGGTGGGATGTTTTGGATTCCTTGGAGTTTCTGTCGGGCCTTCTCTAGAAGCTTGGTGGCATCATCGATCTCAATGGTAGTGACCTGGCAGAGGGTCATTTGAGCGATTGACTGTGCAAGACGATGGACGGCGGCATCTTTGATAGGGGTCGGTCGCTCCATTCCAAGGGACAGTTGTCTACCGGTTTGCAGGTGGACAAAGGCTTTCAGGTATTCAACTGGTGTGCACCATATAGCAAGCTTCATCGAGAATGGGCATGTGATGGTGTGGTGAAGATCAATGGCCGGTCGAAAATTTGGTTGATCGACGGTCAAACGGCGACAGGCACCATGGCTTGATGTACTTTGACATCTCACTACACTACCATGCAACATGTAAGGAAACAAAACAACAAACAACCCATAAAAGGATTATTAGTATAAACGCCCCCCCGCCTCCCGTCCCATGCTCGATTCTGCATGCTGAGAACATGGTAGCCGCAGCGGGCAGTAATCAACCATGAGTACCCCATGGTGACAACGCCGCTCAACCGCACTGTCACCAAGATATATTGTGCTGGCAATCCTATGCTGGCTCCAGCATGTCGACTGGAAAAGGGATCGTAGCAGGCAGTTATCAACCATGAGTACCCCATGGTGACAACGCCGTTCAAGCTAGTTTAAGTTGGACGCTGATTGCTCTACGAGGAATTTGGGTACTTTGTGTCATTTGGTGCGTTTTATTGGAACTGTTCGTGTGGTGTAGTGCGAAGGTCTCGACTGCTACTGGCACCACTCGCGCTCGCAGTGGCAGAGGGTGGCTCACTGTTCTCCGCAGGTTTCATCATTTGGGCGATGAGCGGGTGAGTATGCTTGTCGCGCAGGATGCGTGTCATTTCGCGGGTAAATGCCGCAGGGTCATCTACTAATTTCTTTGCTTCCGCCAGTGGCTTGTCCAGAACAATGGCAATAAGCATTTCCCCGCCATCTTTGTGGATGATTGTTGGTCGTCCAGCTTGTATCTCGGCAAGGATTGCTACTGCCTTGTTTTCACACAGAGTACGTTCCCATTCTTCCAGTGCTCTCTGCGCTAGGGTATCAGTCTGTGGTGGGGCTTTCAGGGCAGCTGGTGTTCCTAACGCTTGTATGAAGGGGCTGTCAGGAGGAATGGGGGGCGGAAAATGCCGAATGGCCGAGACGGCACACTGAAGGTCATTTGCCTGTACGTCATAGGAAGTGGTCGTTTTTTTATTTACTGCAGGTTCGGAGTCAGCCCATAGCTGTTCCAGTGTATATCCAGGTTTTGGTTCCATATACTTGCGGTTCCACACTGCATGATGGGACCATTGAGGCGCGTCATGGTTGATTTCAACAGAATCTCGTTTCATATCGTATTCTTTGAGCATATCGTCTAATTCTTGCAAACTAGCAGTTCTGTGAATGCAACATTGTCTGACAGCGCCATCGATGTGGAGTGGCCATCCTACTGGCATGTGGGAGTCTTCCAGGAGCCCATCGCCATTTTGCTCTATGATTGTACCCAACATGGGGACATCAATAGTTGCTTTGAGGCTGACTTGTGCACGTTTGCACTTCCATGTATCAGGTGCCAACAGGCCTCTGCTAGCTAACAGCTCAAGCGACTGGAATTGCGGTTGGTCAGTCGCTGGTAACACTTCTTCTTTGATGACTAACTTAAGACCATGAAGTGGCTGGGCTTGCTCCTTGTGAGGGTCTTGGGATCGCTGAGAGGTAGGGTCCTTAGGTGTTGTGTCCTCAAACCAGGTGGGGCGGACTGACTGGACTCCTATGGGACTAGCAGAACTCGCAGTTTTGATGCTTTCTCTGCGTAGGCTATGGTAGACAGGCGGGATCATCCATGCTGGCACAAAGACTGTGATGAACTGCACATTCCAAATGACCTGCAAATTCTGCGGCTTCACTTCAGGCGTGATGCATCTTACCTGGCCATCGATCACTCTGGTATATGACTCAGAGCGGTCAAAGGACGCTGTGACTTTCAGGCCTAAGTACAGTTCTCTGAACCAGTATTCCTTGAGCATCATAAAGGAAAGATGAGGTGCCCTCACTTCCATTACGTGCCTGGCTGGCATTAACAGAGTTACCATCCATTCAGCTAAGAATTCAATCATCTTGACTTCGAGTTTAGGGAGGATGGCTTGGACTGCTCGGAGTGCGCCTGCGATGTCCGGAACATGTTTACGTGAGGGAAGTCCTACTGTGCGCTTGGCGTACTCGTCCGCAAAATAAAGTCTGCACAATTTTGAGACCCATTGGCTCGGTTTCTCCATATCGATGGTGATCTTGGCTAAGGGCCATGGGTCTGGGAGCGTGGAGAGGCAATGCAATAACTCGGAGGTGAGGTCCGCTGATATTACTGGGAGGGCTTCTCCTTGTGGGCGATAGTCAACAGGAGGTCCAACCGTGCCTTTACTTCTCTGCGTGTGGGTGCGGGCGGCACTGTGCACAGCTTGGATGGTGGTTTCGTATTGGTTGACCATGGCTCTCAGGTATTTACATGCGCGGACAGCTGCTTTTCTTGTGCTCGGCCCATCCTCTGGCTGGTTCTTGGCGGCTACTGCGAGAATGTCTCTCGCTTCTTCTTCTGGCGACCGTTTGGGTTCCGCCTCAGGTGTAGGTGCATCAAGAGCGGTACCTTGAACTGGCGCCTCTGCTGCGCGTGGCAGGTGGTCTGGGATTGGCAAGTTTGGGTGTAATCGCCATCCATCAAAGAAATATATGCCAGGCAGGGACAGGATCTCCTGGTCTGGGCCTGTCTGCGCTACTATATTCCCGGTGCGTGCTTTATACAGTCCTGAAGGTAGGCACACATAGGTGGGAAAGGGTGTGCGATCAGCAGCATAGGCATATAGGACGACTTCGGAGAAAGGGAGATGTTGCTTGGGGAGCCACTTGTGTTGGGTTCGTAAGCCTGCTTGAATTTCTTGGAAGCGCCCTCTGTCCAACCATCGAAGGTCTGACCCTCGGACCAATATCAGACGGTACCTTGCTCGCTTTACCTCATCAGCTTGCTGATCGTAGTATTGGTTGGCGATAGCAAGGGGCGGGTATTCCCAGTTTGGTGGTGAATTCAGTGACCATCGGCTTAATTGTGCAAGATTCTCTTGTACTGGGTCAGGGTTAAATTCTGGCCACTTCCATGTCGTTTCTCCTCTCCGTAGGCCCCCGATGCCGTAGGCGATGGTGGCAATCACCTGTGCCATGCCCATGAGCCCCATCATGTCCAGAGGAGAGACTAGCAAGGTTAATGATTTGGACCGGGTGAGTCCTACAGTGATTCTGCCCAGGCAATCTTCTGTATCTTCTGTAGGAGAGCCATTGGAGTAATATTTAGTGTTGAGAAAACCAATGCTGGGCTGAGCCACGATTGATACCTGTGCTGTTCCTCCGGCTGAATTGGCGATTGTCTCGACACGCAAGGTACGAACATAGTCTCTTTTGAGCACGGAGCGATTCAAGTTGTTCTTGTGATCAGTTGCTGTGGTCATTGTAAAAAGTCCATCCGCAAATCCAGCATTGTGAGGGAAGGAGGTGAGGACCTCTGACACAAGAGTCTCTAGATCAGTCGCTACCAAACCGTTAATCCTAGCATTTGTATCCCAAAGCACTAGCTGAAACCCTGGTGGTTTGTCTGGTAGTCCTCCCGAGGCAAAGCTGCCGAGTTCCCATAGGCCATTTACCTGTCTGCAGAGAGCGGGGTATCTTACTGCAACCACTGCATGGTATGTCACAGGACTAACTCTGGAGCTGGAGGGAAGCATTAACCCCCAAGCATGGATGTCACTCACACCAGCGGTTTGGGAGTTTAGGGTTGCTTGTATGTCCCCAGCCATGGGCAGGAGGGTAGCGGCATGTTGCAAGATCCAGGCAAGGCGCACAAGAGACCGCGGAAGATTGAGAGCAGCACCCTCCAGCAGTTCCGATTCTACGAAACGGGAGTGTCGCTGCATATTGGGCTTCGTTGCTTTAAATACGGCTTGGAGGCCTGGAAGAACAGCGCTGGCTGCTTTGAGATCTTCCTCATCCTGTGGCGATAGCTGACTTGTCCATAGCCGGCCTAAAGTGGACTGCCCTCGTTTGAGAATTTGACTAAGAGTCGTCAGACCTTCATTTGCCGAACCGTCTAGCAGTCGGATCATAGCATCGGCAAGGGTGGCTGGCGTGTAATAATTGCGGTTGCTTCGCAGGCCATGCTTTTTGGCGAGCAGTAGTTGTCGTGAGCGCTTTGCGTTGCGAGCTGCCCGATCAATGCCGCCAGGTGTCTGCTCTGAGTCTCCTGTCCACAATACCAGAGGTTGCTGCCTCAGCAGGCTGATAACTGCAATTTCTCGGTCAGTGCCATACTGCTGCTGGCCTTCATCAATGACCAGGAGGGAGAGCTCTTGCATAAAACCACCCATTGTGGACCATTGCATGGTAAGATCCTGGGCTACCGTTCCCCCGGTGGCTAAGATTAGCTGACACTTGTGCAACATTTGCCTTCTTTCTTTCGGGTGGATATCAAATTTTGTGTGGGAGTAACTGCTTTTGTTGCGCTCTTGGTCTCCCACCAGCCTACCTATGCGCCCAAACACCCCCGACGGGGGGTCGAGCCATAGGAGGAGGTCAGCAAAAGATCTAGTACCGGAGTTCTCTTTACAAATGAACAATATCTTAAGGCTGTCGGTAGTATCGATCTCAATCAGCGCCAGGATGAGGATTGCCATCGATTTCGACTTGCCTGCTCCGAAGAGCCCTTGGATGCACAGATCTAGCCGGTTGGTGAGCAAAGCCATTGTCACTGCACAGAGTGTGCCTAAAACATGTCCGTCAATTTCAGCGGCAAAGGATAGTGCTGTGGAGCGAGTCCAGGGGTGAAGCTCGCCTTCAACGTGACATGGAATTAGCACTAGGTGCAGCAACTGACCGCACAAGTGCAAGAAGTGTGATCTTTTGTTGCCCTCCATTCCCTCCACTGCTGTTTGGACATTATAGATGCCTAGTCCCAGGTGGTACCTGCACGGGGAGGTTTGCGCGACAGCTGTAAGCTCGCGGGTGGGCTTGGTACATCCAAACATCCACATTGTGTGGAGAAAAAAGGTCTTTGGAACCGGACTGTTTTGCCCCTGGACAGTTGCATCAATAGGGTCCAGGCGTTGGTCAGAATCAGTGTACAAGTCTTGGAGGGTTTCAAGCTGTTCCTTTGCAAAGAACTCAATGGCTGGTACGGTGAGGAAGGCGACCTCAATGAATTTAGGGTTACATTGTCTGTATATACGTGAGGCTGCCAGCTCATCCTTCTTTTTGGCTGCACGCGGTGTGATGGCGAGGACTAATCCAAACAGGACTTGGAGGTCATCTCCGTCATCAGCTGGTGCTTCTGCTGTGCCAACCATGGCGATGAGCCTACCCGTACCAATGGGGCTGACTTTGTGATGGTGCGCATCACTGGCAAGTAGGCTAAACACATCAGTTTTACCAAGGCTTGGATGTCGGAACGCGAATGCATCCTGTCCGCCTTTGACTCTCCAGTGGCCAAACTCGCTGCCTTTGAAGAGGAACTCCAGGGCAATGGGTTGTGATGGCTGTCGAACCGGTCCTGCACTTTGCATTGTTAACCCTGTTTCATTATAGCCTTCATTAGGACTGAGCATGGGCAGGTAGTAGTCTAACATGTAAACAGCCATGGGCAATGGTAGGGTACCAAGGAACTGTTGGACCATGGTGGTATAATTATGCAACTTGGCCCTTGAGGAAATGGTAACCGTTGCCAACTCGGCTAGGTATTGGGTAGCTTCTTGCTCAGTTTTGATCTCTGCGTTATGGACAGCAATCTGGGCAACCAGTGCCTGTGTTGTGGTTTCAGGTAACTCGCACATTTCCGCTAGCTCACGCAGGAGTTTTCTGGCAGTTCTTGGGAGCTCAAAACTGCACCATGAGATCAGACGAAGAGGAGCTTGTGAGTACACTTCGAAGGGGAGTACCCCTGGGATGCCTTCCAGCTGTTCCATATCCGGTCGTCCTTCTGGGAGGGCAACCCTAGTCCAATGCGAGTAGTTATGCTGTGCAGTGCCGAGGTACGCTCTCCATCCTGTGATATGCGTGATTTTAAAGCCTCGTTGCTTAAGCAATTTGATGTCATGGTTTGACGGGTTCCAGACACACAGCTTGTCATCGGCATGGTGGATGAGATGAATCTCTCTCAGCTGTGATAGGTTGTATGTTGTTAGCAACGATGGTGGCAGCGCAATGGCTGCTAGCACGGTTTTACCATCAATATCTGGGAACTCTGAGAGGATTGTTTCCCATACCATTCCTGCATACGAGCCAGCGCTGTGCCCTCGGATGTTGAAAGAGCCTATCATATATCCTGTCAATCTGAGGTAGTCCGCTGGACGGATTTCAGGGGGCAGGCAGACTCCGACCAAAGGATGCGCTACCAGTAGCTTGGTAAAGAGTCTCAGACCATGCGTGTACCCCGGCCATGGTGGTTTCCTATGCGCTGGAATGATAGGGCAGAAGCGCAACAGTTTCATGGCTCGACTGATGATCTGCGCTTGTAATTGGTTCGCACTGGGCATTCCTAAAACACGGCACCAGAAGTGTGCCCCGATGGGAAACATGGCGATGTGCAGTAGCAAATATTCTTGTGTGTGGGCAGTGCCTGCTACTGTGCCAACTCTTGCATTCCAATCGTCCTGTTTGCTCAGGGATGGCCCATAAACATGTGCTTCCTTTTTACAAGCCAGCAACACGTCCCAGTCTTCATCAAGTTCTCCTCCACCCAACCCAGTGCACTGAACTTCCAGGGACCCTGGGTCAGCGTCATTGAGTTGCCAGGAGGTGTTATCCATGACTGTGATTTTCCAGTCTGTGTATTTGGGGTCATTCTGGCTGGCAAGCACCTCATTGATGGCAAGCTCTGCGTTGCTAGAGTCAACGTTAAGTCGTCGCTGTAGCGCTTCGAGCAGGGGGAGGATTGGGGCGGTGGGAAGCTTAAGGCTCGCATGCTGCCCGCAGAAAACAATGGCAGGCTCGCAATCTTTGGGCCAAGGTGTATGGCCATTACTGCTGTTAGGGGCTTCAACTGGCGTCCAGAGGCTCTGGAGTAGCAACACCTGTGTCGGGGTAAGGCTTCTGTTTTGTGGAACGTGCGGCTTGGCGACTAGTTTACTCCCTCTAACAAAGTCACAACCTGTGGGGTGTGTCCATAACGGGGGTGCATCTTCAACTCCTATGAGAGACACAGCTAGCGGTTGCAGACCTTTGCTTAGCCACTGTTGGAGTTGGTGCCCTAGGCCTACTTTACTCCCATGGAAGGCGTGTAGAATTGGTGGCAGGCTATACCCTGTAGTCAACTCCTTACTTTGGAACAATTTGTCTCCTGGAAGGCAGAGGATAGGGAAGTCGGCTGGGAAGACTGACATAGGGGAGAGTGCACCTTGCTCGAAGATGGGGCGTGCCCAGGTAAGGAATGGCGGTGTCCGCTCGACAAAGTCCGGTCTAAGATATCGGCCGTCACCATGGCGAGGCCATTCTCCTTGCTCCGGTATGGGGAAAGCAATGGTTCCAGCCCATTCACCTAGCATTGCCCATGCATGTGTCCAGTCAAGCGGAGTTCTAGCCTTACATCCTAGTAGGGGGGTGAGCAGTAGCCCACCTCTCATCGCTTCTGCAGGGTCTTCAGGCACGGCGGTTGTCGCTAGGAAGCTGGCTCGGCTTTCTCGGAGTGCGGTGACCCAATCCTCCGCTGTTCTGCGGTTGGCAGGGTGGGCTATTCGTCGCGCCTTTGGGGCGGGTGCATTACTCGGCGAGGAGCTTGGTGCGGTGACTGATGGCATGCATGCTTGTCCACATCAGCTGCCTCAATGGGGATATGTCCTGTCACAATGATCAGGCCGGCATTGAGTTCTGCCTTGGCCTCCGTGGCGAGGAGTACTGCTGGGGGGCACTGGTTAGAGCTGGCCATTATGTTGTGTTCCATTGCTGCGGCTCTACTTGCCTTATCCGTCATAAGATTAACTAGCTCAGCTATCTCAAACAACGAGGTCGGCACGCAGTCAGAGTCAATGAGGGCAAAATTTACTGTGGGGAACATTAGGCACAGTGCCTCCAAAGCTGCGGCACCAGCCCAGGTATAATGGACCTGGTGTAAACCTGTATCAGCATGAATGGGAAAATGAATAGCAGTCGTTTTCTCACAGTAGGGGCCAGTTACTGTACATCGGCCTTTGATCCAGGGTGCAAGTAGTGGCCAATAGGCTGGAGGATCAGTGCCTGGCAGCTTGCGATTGTCCACATACACATAGACAGTGGCATACTCTGGTAGCCATGCGAGATTGTCTATGATCCACTGGAAGAGCGTTTTATAATGTACCTGGCTGGCTGCTGGACGTTGGATGCCATTCCCTTCATCTATCATGAGTGCAGGGTATGTCATGGGTGCCCTGGGCATGCGACAAGAGCCGACATCATCCCATTTCCACCTTTGTTTTAGGTCGTCCATGCCGAGGGGAGTCTCAATCTCTTTCTGCGAGAGGAAGAGTTGGTCAAGCTGATGGCTTAATTGTGTGACTTCCTGTACAGAGGAAATCGATAGGTTCAGCAATTTCCCACTGTTCCCTTGGAGGAGGTTCGGCCCCTTGCTGAAAATACGGAACGTCATCATCTGTATCGACGTCAACTGTTTCGATAGCGTCAAAGTATTCTGTGTCGCTGTCCATGGACACATCCTCAACTGCGTTATCCGGAACGATTGGCTCTGTTGGTTCGATCTCTGTATCTGAATCATCAGGGTCAGGCGACGTCAACGAAATGAACCTATTTGATGTCATAAGCTGTTGCATCATGCTGACGCCGGGTTGACCCTGAACAGCCGGTACCCGGATGTCAGGTGCCAAGCGACCGGCCGAAGGCAGTGAGTACTATGCTGGTAGGAAGTGCAAAACGTGTGAACGGGATTGGCTATGCTAGGGAAACCCCGAACACCCGGCACCCGGGGTCAGGGTTCCCCTGGCGGGGCCGTGCGTTGGAAATTAAAAAAGGTGGTAAGAAGCAAAACAATCAGGATTGGGTTACACCTAGGTGTACGAATTGGTGTCGGATGGCTGACCTAGCGATGAAAACTAGTGGAGCCACAAAAGCTGCAGTGCGAACAGTTGAGCCTCTGACAGATTATGCAACCCACAATCGGAAAACAAGTACTTGGTTCACAGGACATGTTGGTTCGACAGATAACTAGATGACTAACGGTGACAGGACCTGGGACACTCATCTAACCAAACGGCTTCGCAGACAGATTAAAGCCATCCACTCACACAAAACAAAAACCCCGTAAATCCCCTTACTGCAGCTTATGGGGGTCACCTTGAGCGGGTGTTATCATTAGCCCGGCACGCGGCTGCTTTTCCTTTGGCGCATCTGTGGAGTAAGCGGCATTAAATTAAATCAGCACTGGTCGAATGGTTCCGGACAGTCAGGAGCACGCAGTGCTAGCTGTCTGCCTGGTCAATCAATGATTTCCATTTCTATGTCTGCACCAGGAGAGGGTTGTAGAGTGTCTGATGATCGGTCATCGCTCATTCGTTTAAGGCGCTTTCTGATGCGAGATAGTTGCTCGCGGGCATTGGAAAGCCTTGTTTCATAGGATGCCACTCTCTCACATGCTCTTTTCTCCATTTTCTGTAGCGTCGAGATGTCAGCGTTGGCGAGGTCGTCGTCCTGTCTGGATTCGCTGGCTGGCTCAGGGCTGCTAGCACCAGCAGTGTCCGTTGCTTGCGTCTCTGGCGATTCTTTGGGTGAATTTGCAGGCGACGATTCCTCTGTGGAAGTGTCGTCCTGGGCAGCTTGTTGTTCCGGAGGTTGTTGTTGCTCATCTTCCTTATTGTGAGCTGCGGAGTGAGAGTCAGAGGATAACACGCCGGTACCCGGGGTATCCGTGTGTGCTTTGCTCGCAGGCGGGGCCGATGGTGGGCCTGGTCTTATGTGAAATAGCGATTGTGCACTGATTTTATCAGGTGGCTTGCTTTGTGGCGGAGTTGGAGTTTTAAGCACATCGCCTGCAGCAGAATTGGATGACGCGGCGGCTGCCGCGTTGTCTGTGCTTTGTTGACTTGCAGCCAGCAGGTTGGCTGGTTGCTGGGTTTGTTTGGTCTTTGCTGGCCGGCTGTCTGTCAGCGTTTGCTGGTTTGCCTGATGGATAATAGACTGCAATTCCATATATTGCCGCTCTCGTTCAGCCACTTGCTGCGGCGTACTCTGAGTGCCCCTAGGGTCATGTGGAGTATCTGTTTGTACTGTTTGGACGTGCTGTTTGGCTGTGGAGCGCTCCGTCCACCTAGTTGGTTGAGGTGGCGGCGGAGGTTGAGTCCGTTTCGGATGCTGCGAAGACTTGAGTTGGTCAATGCGGGGCTGGAGCTCATCTCGCAGTTCTGGTGGGTACGGTTCTCCTGTCTCCGCTAACCACTGTACAGTTTCTGCATGCGTCCATAGGGTGGTTCTCCACAATGGGATGGTCTTGTCCTCATTAACCCAGAACAATGGCTTAGGCGGCAGCAAGTTATGGGCCTCTACGATCAACGGCAACAGGAAAGCTAATCTCTTTTGTTCATGGAAAATCATTGCTCCGTTCGGGTGAACCTTCAAGTGGGTATGGTTCCACACAAACGGTTGCACGACTCGCATGGTGTGAGCGTCTCGATTGAAGATGGAGAGTCGGAGTTGGACATACGGTGGTGCTACCCCGTAGACCTTGCCATCCCAGGGTGGTTCAAGAAAGCCCCACCGCTCCTTTCGGCCATAATTAACGGTATCCCAAAAGGCAGGGTCAAATTCGGTCTCAAGGGAATCGGCAAGAGTAGAAAAGAGAATCCACGGCACCTCGTCAATATGCAGATGGTATTCCACCAATGTGAAATTATATGTTGTATGGCAATCACCTACCCATATTGTGCCTCTCACTGCAAGAAAGCGAACGCTGCTGGCTGCGGGCATGTCCCAATTCATTCCAGCCGATATGTCCAGTAGGTGCTGATCGGAAACACTGATTTGGCCAGACGGAAATGGGTTTGACCTCGGCATACCAGCAACAGGTACCCTGTCGTGGCAGTATAGAGGCAATTGCACGGCGTATGGTGAGGGCTTAGGATCGGAACCACTCACTATTGCAGGCAGCAGCCAAACAACGAGAACCCCGTGTTGGCTGGTGCGGCCAAACAACGAGAACCCCGTGTCGGCTTGGGTGTATGAACGGGCGAAAGCTAAAAGTTGGGGTCAGTGAGGATCCAGACAACTGGCTTATGCAGGTGCGGTGTCCTCACAGTTCGAGCCAACAGCTGCTGATGGAAACAGTGAATCATGTTCGGATCAGGCACAGACAACAAGGTACCAGAAACTGCAGTGGTATAAAATATGCACAACATGTAACCCTTGACCGAATTGGATAACGACAGTGTGATGCAGGAATAAACTGGCTTGGGGGAGGTGGCAGGGGCAGAGCGAGTGGTGGAGCAGCAGCACTTGGCAGAAAGGGAGGCCATCAGTATAAGCGAGAAAAGAGAAAACCCTGAGGAGCACTGCTAGTAAGGAGCACACATCATTGAGAGGAGATAGGGCAGCAGGATATCGGGAAGAGGATAGCAGTCATGTGTGAGTAAACCATGGGAGATAAATACCTGGTAGAATGACCACAGAGCTGAACCCTCCCCATTACCCAAGGTGCCCTTGGGAACAGTAGAGGAAATAATGGACACATGTGTCGCGTTTCTACTGATGTGAGGGGCACCGCGGGGGGTGGGTATTAGGGACTACTTAACTAAATGCGCTAGCGCGGGAAGTAGTGGCAGTCAGCAACCTATGAAAAAATTAGGACTGGCCATGGGAGTATACTCTCAACGTG
>CAMXCT020001580.1:589404-607442 GCA_947184155.2 Cladocopium goreaui | reverse complement strand
TGGAAGGCGTGTAGAATTGGTGGCAGGCTATACCCTATAGTCAACTCCTTACTTTGGAACAATTTGTCTCCTGGAAGGCAGAGGATAGGGAAGTCGGCTGGGAAGACTGACATAGGGGAGAGTGCACCTTGCTCGAAGATGGGGCGTGCCCAGGTAAGGAATGGCGGTGTCCGCTCGACAAAGTCCGGTCTAAGATATCGGCCATCACCATGGCGAGGCCATTCTCCTTGCTCCGGTATGGGGAAAGCAATGGTTCCAGCCCATTCACCTAGCATTGCCCATGCATGTGTCCAGTCAAGCGGAGTTCTAGCCTTACATCCTAGTAGGGGGGTGAGCAGTAGCCCACCTCTCATCGCTTCTGCAGGGTCTTCAGGCACGGCGGTTGTCGCTAGGAAGCTGGCTCGGCTTTCTCGGAGTGCGGTGACCCAATCCTCCGCTGTTCTGCAGTTGGCAGGGTGGGCTAGTCGTCGCGCCTTTGGGGCGGGTGCATTACTCGGCGAGGAGCTTGGTGCGGTGACTGATGGCATGCATGCTTCAGGGGTTGCTTGGTCCATGTCCACATCAGCTGCCTCAATGGGGATATGTCCTGTCACAATGATCAGGCCGGCATTGAGTTCTGCCTTGGCCTCCGTGGCGAGGAGTACTGCTGGGGGGCACTGGTTAGAGCTGGCCATTATGTTGTGTTGCATTGCTGCGGCTCTACTTGTCTTATCCGTCATAAGATTAACTAGCTCAGCAATCTCAAACAACGAGGTCGGCAGGCAGTCAGAGTCAATGAGGGCAAAATTTACTGTGGGGAACATTAGGCACAGTGCCTCCAAAGCTGCGGCACCAGCCCAGGTATAATGGACCTGATGTAAACCTGTATCAGCATGAATGGGAAAGTGAATAGCAGTCGTTTTCTCACAGTAGGGGCCAGTTACTGTACATCGGCCTTTGATCCAGGGTGCAAATAGTGGCCAATAGGCTGGAGGATCCGTGCCTGGTAGCTTGCGATTGTCCACATACACATAGACGTGGCATACTCTGGTAGCCATGAGAGATTGTCTATGATCCACTGGAAGAGCGTTTTATGATGTACCTGGCTGGCTGCTGGACGTTGGATGCCATTCCCTTCATCTATCATGAGTGCAGGGTATGTCATGGGTGCCCTGGGCATGCGACAAGAGCCGACATCATCCCATTTCCACCTTTGTTTTAGGTCGTCCATGCCGAGGGGAGTCTCAATCTCTTTCTGCGAGAGGAAGAGTTGGTCAAGCTGATGGCTTAATTGTGTGACTTCCTGTACATTGAGGAAATCGATAGGTTCAGCAATTTCCCACTGTTCCCTTGGAGGAGGTTCGGCCCCTTGCTGAAAATACGGAACGTCGTCATCTGTATCGACGTCAACTGTTTCGATAGCGTCAAAGTATTCTGTGTCGCTGTCCATGGACACATCCTCAACTGCGTTATCCGGAACGATTGGCTCTGTTGGTTCGATCTCTGTATCTGAATCATCAGGGTCAGGCGACGTCAACGAAATGAACCTATTTGATGTCATAAGCTGTTGCATCATGCTGACGCCGGGTTGACCCTGAACAGCCGGTACCCGGATGTCAGGTGCCAAGCGACCGGCCGAAGGCAGTGAGTACTATGCTGGTAGGAAGTGCAAAACGTGTGAACGGGATTGGCTATGCTAAGGAAACCCCGAACACCCGGCACCCGGGGTCAGGGTTCCCCTGGCGGGGCCGTTCGTTGGAAACAAAAAAGTGGTAAGAAGCAAAACAATCAGGATTGGGTTACACCTAGGTGTACGAATTGGTGTCGGATGGCTGACCTAGCGATGAAAACTAGTGGAGCCACAAAAGCTGCAGTGCGAACGGTTGAGCCTCTGACGGATTATGCAACCCACAATCGGAAAACAAGTACTAGGTTCACAGGACATGTTGGTTCGACAGATAACTAGATGACTAACGGTGACAGGACCTGGGACACTCATCTAACCAAACGGCTTCGCAGACAGATTAAAGAAATCCACTCACACAAAACAAAAACCCCGTAAATCCCCTTACTGCAGCTTATGGGGGTCACCTTGAGCGGGTGTTATCCCTTACGGTAGGTTTGGGGGGTATTAGCCCGGCACGCGGCTGCTTTTCCTTTGGCGCACTGTGGAGTAAGCGGCATTAAATTAAATCAGCACTGGTCGAATGGTTCCGGACAGTCAGGAGCACGCAGTGCTAGCTGTCTGCCTGGTCAATCAATGATTTCCATTTCTATGTCTGCACCAGGAGAGGGTTGGAGAGTGTCTGATGATCGGTCATCGCTCATTCGTTTAAGGCGCTTTCTGATGCGAGATAGTTGCTCGCGGGCATTGGAAAGCCTTGTTTCATAGGATGCCACTCTCTCACATGCTCTTTTCTCCATTTTCTGTAGCGTCGAGATGTCAGCGTTGGCGAGGTCGTCGTCCTGTCTGGATTCGCTGGCTGGCTCAGGGCTGCTAGCACCAGCCGCGTCCGTTGCCTGAGTCTCTGGCGATTCTTTGGGTGAATTTGCAGGCGACGATTCCTCTGTTGAAGTGTCGTCCTGGGGAGCTTGTTGTTCCGGAGGTTGTTGTTGCTCATCATCCTCATTGTGAGTTGCAGAGTGAGAGTCAGAGGATAACACGCCGGTACCCGGGGTATCCGTGTGTGCTTTGCTCGCAGGCGGGGCCGATGGTGGGCCTGGTCTTATGTGAAATAGCGATTGTGCACTGATTTTATCAGGTGGCTTGCTTTGTGGCTGAGTTGGAGTTTTAAGCACATCGCCTGCAGCAGAATTGGATGACGCGGCGGCTGCCGCGTTGTCTGTGCTTTGTTGACTTGCAGCCAGCAGGTTGGCTGGTTGCTGGGTTTGTTTGGTCTTTGCTGGCCGGCTGTCTGTCAGCGTTTGCTGGTTTGCCTGATGGATAATAGACTGCAATTCCATATATTGCCGCTCTCGTTCAGCTACTTGCTGCGGCGTACTCTGAGTGCCCCTAGGGTCATGTGGAGTATCTGTTTGTACTGTTTGGACGTGCTGTTTGGCTGTGGAGCGCTCCGTCCACCTTGTTGGTTGAGGTGGCGGCGGAGGTTGAGCCCGTTTCGGATGCTGCGAAGACTTGAGTTGGTCAATGCGGGGCTGGAGCTCATCTCGCAGTTCTGGTGGGTACGGTTCTCCTGTCTCCGCTAACCACTGTACAGTTTCTGCATGCGTCCATAGGGTGGTTCTCCACAATGGGATGGTCTTGTCCTCATTCACCCAGAACAAAGGCTTAGGCGGCAGCAAGTTATGGGCCTCTACGATCAACGGCAACAGGAAGGCTAATCTCTTTTGTTCATGGAAAATCATTGCTCCGTTCGGGTGAACCTTCAAGTGGGTATGGTTCCACACAAACGGTTGCACGACTCGCATGGTGTGAGCGTCTCGATTGAAGATGGAGAGCCGGAGTTGGACATACGGTGGTGCTACCCCGTAGACCTTGCCATCCCAGGGTGGTTCAAGAAAGCCACCGCTCCTTTCGGCCATAATTAACGGTATCCCAAAAGGCAGGGTCAAATTCGGTCTCAAGGGAATCGGCAAGAGTAGAAAAGAGAATCCACGGCACCTCGTCAATATGCAAATGGTATTCCACCAATGTGAAATTATATGTTGTATGGCAATCACCTACCCATATTGTGCCTCTCACTGCAAGAAAGCGAACGCTGCTGGCTGCGGGCATGTCCCAATTCATTCCAGCCGATATGTCCAGTAGGTGCTGATCGGAAACACTGATTTGGCCAGACGGAAATGGGTTTGACCTCGGCATACCAGCAACAGGTACCCTGTCGTGGCAGTATAAAGGCAATTGCACGGCGTATGGTGAGGCCTCAGGATCGGAACCACTCACTATTGCAGGCAGCAGCCAAACAACGAGAACCCCGTGTTGGCTGGTGCGGCCAAACAACGAGAACCCCGTGTCGGCTTGGGTGTATGAACGGGCGAAAGCTAAAAGTTGGGGTCAGTGAGGATCCAGGCAACTGGCTTATGCAGGTGCTGTGTCCTCACAGTTCGAGCCAACAGCTGCTGATGGAAACAGTGAATCATGTTCGGATCAGGCACAGACAACAAGGTACCAGAAACTGCAGTGGTATAAAATATGCACAACATGTAACCCTTGACCGAATTGGATAACGTCAGTGTGATGCAGGAATAAACTGGCTTGGGGGAGGTGGCAGGGGCAGAGCGAGTGGTGGAGCAGCAGCACTTGGCAGAAAGGGAGGCCATCAGTATAAGCGAGAAAAGAGAAAACCCTGAGGAGCACTGCTGGTAAGGAGCACAGATCATTGAGAGGAGACAGGGCAGCAGGATATCGGGAAGAGGATAGCAGTCATGTGTGAGTAAACCATGGGAGATAAATACCTGGTAGAAAGACCACAAACCGAACCCTCCCCATTACCCAAGGTGCCCTTGGGAACAGTAGAGGAAACAATGGACACATGTGTCGCGTTTCTACTGATGTGAGGGGCACCGCGGGGGATGGGTATTAGGGACTACTTAACTAAATGCGCTAGCGCGGGAAGTAGCGGCAGTCAGCAACCTATGAAAAAATTAGAACTGGCCATGGGAGTATACCCTCAACGTGACAACTCTCTAGTTGAACCAATGGTAGTTACCAGGGAATCCGGAGTGTCGACTGCTTAACTGTTTCTTAACGGTAAGAGGCACTCTGCATAGTCCACTCAAAAAATTCTACCTGTACATCTCTATTCCGCATTTCATCGCAGGAGTACACGCAGGATGCGTTGCTCTGTCATGAGCATCGTGCGATCACAGCGGGCAATAAAACTAATGATCTCAAGGTGGGTGGTTCGTAGCACTCCGTTGAGTACCTGTTCATCAAACCCGATGTCGTCCAGGTCATCCATGGTTTCCTCCAGCTGATACTGTAATCTCATGGCTAAGAGTTGAACCCGATGGATAAAGAGGAGCTGCTGGAGTAAAACTCGGACATGGTCAGCAGTGATGCTACGCGCTGCCCTATGCATGGAAGATCAGAACTGCTATACTTCACGATCGTTCGGTCTGCCCGAAGCAAAGCGGTGGACAGGAAATGCCACCGGACAATCTCTAGCCGAAAATTTACGGACGCAGTGACAATGATAAGGAGCAGTGTACACCTAACGCCGATGACTAGGGAAAATCCTCTTTGGGTAGGACCAGGGATGAGATATACTCTTAGTAGATGGGCATCTTAGCATGGCGGATGGTTGTAATTATAATGGACGGTACTACTTAAATACCTCTCTGGTCAATTGACTGGATTGGTAAAGGGGATAAGGGTTGACCTAGCACCATAGAAACCAATAAAGGTAATTTTCTGAATGTGGACGCTAACAGAGTTAGTGGTTCTCATGCTCTGGAATTAAGGACGTACTGCCACCCAGTTGCCCCTTCCATGCCCAGTATACTGCTCCCTGGGTCCTTGGGTCTTGGCAAAAACAAATAACAACAAGACCAAACAATTCTGTGAACTTGTTAGCTACTTGATACTCGATAGGCTGCTCACAGAGAGTGGACGTGCCGTTTCACGCAACCTCTTGGTCCTCATAATCATCCAATAGTTGGAATACTGCAAGACATCTCTGGGTTACAGAGAGACCACCTATTCGGCAGTCAATCTGTTGGGCTTTGTACCCAGAACACTGGACCTGGCTTTAATGGTGTAAGACAAGTGTTGCTGAAGCCATACCTCCAGCAGCTAGGACGTACCATAGGGAATGCCCGCGAAGAGGTCAAGAAGGGGGTGCCTCACCATTCTATCTTTGAACCATTGGCCTTGTACTCTGGTTACACTTAGTCCGGGGCACCTGCGTCAAGATTCGCTGGCCACATAGAGCTTTACGGCTGCATGCCGCTGTCTGGCATAGGGCCAGGCAGGGGCAGTGGCGGCAATAGGTACGTATCAAACCCTGTGGGGCACCGGTTTGGAACATCGCAACGCATAGTAGAATAGCAGCTAAAGTCTCGCCATTACCCAAGGTGCCCTTGGGAACAGCAGCTATCCGACTCTGATGGTCTTCTAGGCTATATTAAACTTGGGGCATAAGGTGCAATGGGCGGCGAGGGCACCATCTACTTGCGCGAAGTCCTACCGGCACAATCACTCTACACGAGGGAGACGTCATCATAGGATTGCTTTACCCTCGTCGGTGGTGCTTACCTAAGGATATTTTGTTATGAGCGCAAGGAAGTCCTTGTAATCATTGGGCTATCTTATATCGCAGGCTAAGATAGTGCGCTGGCTGGCAAGATGAGAGTGGGAGAGCAGTTCTAAGCGTAGGCATTGCTCGACATGACGACGTCGCCAACACGACAATAACTATCGGAAGAAGGTCCTTTGAGTGTGGTAGACTGACTAAGACACCTGGGCAAGAACTATTTCTGAAACAACCATATACATTCGGCCAGTTTTATGGAGCATTCACTCGCACGGTACGTTACAAGGCGGTACTTAATTTGGAAAATTGGGTAGTGTGCTGACGGCAAATTATGGTTGGAGTATAGAAACAAAAGCTTACCGAGGGACGTGCGGATCGGCCTAACTACCCAGCTATTGTTGCGCCTGAGCACGGACAGGGAAGTGTCATTCATTGGTGTCTGCGTCGAGACGCTTCATCTGCCCGAGAGGGGCGTCATCATGGCTTCCGCTCTTTGAGATAAGAATATAGTATGCACTTGCGCACCTTCGACTGTAACATGTCAGTAGTATGCTTTGGGGCCCTAGTGGCTATTCGGCTATTCCTAGCGTCCTGCATACTTGGGAGATCTAGGTTGGGCTGTGGCAAGAGAGAGGCAAATATTTAAGTTGTTACACAATATAATAGCATTTGGTGTAGTGCCATCCCCAGGTATTTCTTAAGGGCAGCCAATGACTAGAGAACCAAATTTGTGCCGATGACTGTGGGATCATGGTCAGCAGTTGCGCTTCACGCTGCCCTGTACACGAATCCTATCCGAAATGCTGTACATCGCTAAGCGACCTGTCAAAAATAAAAGAGCTGCACAGCTACATGCCGCCATCTCTGGAGGGCGGTGCCGAAGCTATTTCGGCGCGACTGGGGGACAGCACAACAGGATAGCTCCGGTTCGGGACAGTGTGCCGTTTTGCAAAGAGATATTTGGAGACTCCCCATTACCCAAGGTACCCTTGGGAACAGCAGCTGTTCGCAGGTGCTGGTACTCAAGGTTCTGTCAAGTTTTAAATATGAGGTGCAATGGGCGGCGAGAACACTATTTAACAATACTTGACGGCACAGGGGCCCTACCAGCTTAACTATCCTGCTCGTGCGAAGCGTCATCGTGGAGTCTCTCTGTCCTTTAGGGCAATATGTTGCATACACTGCATCACCAGGTCTGTTGCACACCCTGCCTTGTCATTGTTCAGCAGCTAATCATGTCTAGTATCTCAAGATTAATGGTAGGCGAGCCAGTCGGCAATCAATTGGTAAGCTTTGCTACAAGACATACAGGCTATGAGAGCGAGTGGCAAGACTCTGACTGGACCTGTGTTGTGGGACCTTAGGAAATTCTAGTCTGGCTTCAGCTGTTGGTAGCATGTCGGTGGGTTTCATGAACCTCAGAAGATTATTGAATAGCCATTAACTAATAAAGTGGTCACTCATCGTTTGCTACCGCTCTAGGCTCTATTTCGCGTTGAGAATGAGGTGCAATGGGCGCCAAGAGCACGCTCTACTAGAGCTTGGCGGCACTGGATGTCCTCCCGGCTCAATTATACTGCATGAGTTGGATAATCTAAGCAGGGGGAACAATGGCCGGCAAGGGAAGAATTTAACTACACTGGCAGGGCTCAACATCCACCATTCTCTGAGTACGGAAACCCATAGAGTTAGTGCTATACTGTCATCTGGACCCTGGGACATAATTCGATCAACTGCTCGTATCCAGTAGACTGTTCCTTGGGTCCCTGGGCCTTGGCATGAACAAGCACTCCTGCGGACAAACTGCCTACTTTAAGCACAATGGGCTGTTCTAAGGGAAGGAGCTTTTCATCTTACAGAGGCTGGGTCTGTATCCGTGTCCCGTAATTGAGGTCCTGGCTAGGCACGCTAGGTTGACGAGAGATACCTTATTTTGCGGACAATTGGTTAAGATGTACAAACAAAAAAGCAACGGCAGCGATAATGTAATGTCAGATGCTAGCTGGAGCCATGGCACTAGTAGTTAAGAGGCACCAGCCAGTGCAGCAACTACCTTCATCATGTCCGAATTTGTCCACCTCTGGGGTATTATTTAAGAGTGGACTGGTCACTCAGTATTTGCACAGGGTTCGCAATGCCTACCATCCACATGGGATGCCCGCAGCATGGTAGGGACGTAAAGGCCATGCGGGAAAAACAACATTTAGATACAACAGAGGGTCCAGGAAGACAGCGATGCCCACATCTTTCGTTCGGACAGATGGCAAGTCCAATTCAGTTGTGGCAATTGGAGTCTCACCTTAGCCACCGCTCCTTTCTGTGTCTTGCACCACTCCGAAGGGGCCTGAGTTCATCGATGCGTTGGAGCGCTTCCGTACACAATTGAAATGGTCCTTGTCCATCATTGGGAAAGCTTGCGATGTCCTAACAGGTGGCTAATCCGAGAGGCTGGTGTGTGCAGGAAATTATTTGCCAGGAATCTTATCAGCTACTTTCCACTGATTTTTGAAGTCCCCGGAGTTAACGCTGTTCCGTGCAAACGGATTTCGGAGCTACGGTTACCGCCCACAACCCTGATCCTTAGGCCATGGGTCTTGGCAGACACAAGCAAGCCTGTTTCAAGCTGCTATTTGGCGCACATGCATGCGAGCTATCATAAACGAATGCCTGGTGGTCTGGTTAAGCTCCGTCCAGGAGGCTAGCGCTAAGACTTGCTGACCCCGGTATGGGGCAGTGTGCCATGTTTCAAAATGGTAGGTAGAGACTCGCCATTACCCAAGGTGCCCTTGGGAACAGCAGCCGTCGTAAACTGCTAGTACTCTAGGCTCTATCAGGCTCTGGGTATGAGGTGCCTTTGGGCGGCGAGAACGCTATCTTGTTTAATTGGGCAACACGTATTATCCTACCGGCTCTATCGCTGCACAAGGGAAGCATTATCGTAGTACTTCTCCATTCTGTGCCGGTGGTGCATGGCTCTGGATCGTCAGCGGCAACAATTGGAAGTGAGTCCATTGCCAAAAATTAAAAATCATCAAAAATGCATTTCGAGCACCTCCTTGGCATGAACAAGCACTCCTTTCTGTGCCTTGCACCACTCCGAAGGGGCCTGAGTTCATCGATGCGCGGAAATACTTCCATACACAATTGGAATGGTCCTTGACCCTCATTGGGAAACTTTGCGATGTCCTAAAAAGAGGCGTATCCGAGAGGCTGGCTTGTGCAGGAAATTATTTGCTAGAAAATCTTGTCAGCTACTTTCCACTGATTGTTAAAGTCCACGGAGTGAACGCTGTTCTATGCGAAAGGATTTTGGAGCTACAGTTGTGGCCCAAATCCCTGATGCTTAGGCCAGAGGTCTTGGCAGACACAAGTAAGCCTGCTTACGAGCTGCGAGCTATCACGAACGAATGCCTGGTGCTCTGATTAAACTCCGTCCAGGAGACCAGCGCTAAGACTTGCTGACTCCGGGATGGGGCAGTGTGCCGTAGTTCGAAGTGGTATGAGAGACTCGCTATTACCCAAGGTGCCCTTGAGAACAGTAGCTGTCCTAAGCTGCTAGTATTCTAGGCTCTATTGGCATGAGGTGCCTATGGGCGGCGAGAACATTATCTACTTTAATTTAACAGCACATCTTGTCCTACCGGCTCTATCACACCGCACGAGGGAGGCATAATCGTGGTACTTCTCTATTCTATGCCGGTGGTGCAGGTGCTGGATCTGCAGCGGGGGCATGTGGGAATGGGAGTCCACCACTTAAGAGCAGCCATCATTTATTAGCGGATTCTGCGGAGTTGCTTATGGTCACGCGGTTGGTAGTTTAACAACTCAAAAGATAGTGCGCCAGTTGGCAGGATGCAATACTAATTACAATACTGTAAGCGTAAGTGCTGCTTGGCCTAGCACGCTGCCAACAGGGCAATAACTATCAGGGACCAGGCATTCTTTGATGTGAGAATCTGGACAAGCGACAAGTAATCAACCGCTCTGTCTGGGAGCAAGATTTATCCATTAGTCCGTTTGCCACATCCACTCACAGGATTAGCTACTATGTGGAAGATGTGGGGTCAAACTCCTGGGTAGTACGTTGTGAATAAACCATGCTGATTAAAGCGGAGAAGATATGTCTTTTCCTGGAACATGCGTGTCATCAGTAACTACCCAGCATTTATTGGATCTGCTCGTGAACAGGGAAGGGTCATCCGTTCGTTATTATTACGACGTACGTTGTTTGAATGGGAGATAAAATAGAAGGAAAGTAGCACATTATCATGAGTATGGCACTCGAGTAGGTAGACCCGAAACTAGCGACTCCAAAAAAGCACCTTAAGACTTCATGTGCCATGGAAACACTGCACAAGTGGAGAGGAGGATTGAATATATGGCATGGCACAGGACTGATCTATGGACAGACAGAGAGCGGGATTCAAAGACCATTACAAATCACGACTGCTTGTAACGTATTACATATCAGTCCGTAGGGGCCTAAGCAACTTGAGGCGGGTCACTATTGCGGTTTTCCATTACCCAAGGTACCCTTGGGAACAGAAATGGTCGCACGGCAGGTACATAGCGATGATTTTACTTAGAGTCCATCCTTTCAGGGCAAGATGTTGCGCTCAATGCTTTACGATGCCTATGTTAGCGAAGGAGCTGGAGTACAGAGAAGTTTTTGTTTTTTGTGTTTGTTTTTTTTTGGGGGCGGACCCCCCCTCACCTTTTCCCCAGGGTGGGAGGTTGATTTTCTCTGAACACCCAGAGAGAGGCATACACGAGATAAAAACATAGCGGAGCGATACTGCGGGATGGACTGTTGGTCAAAGGTGAGGTGGACGAAGCCGCGTTGAACAGTTACTACAGCCTGTTAATCTATTAACATTGGCGGAAATGATTGAGCGTGGCTGATTTTCCGCGGGCGGCTGGTCCTGGGTCGTTTTCACAGGATTACAGAGTCCCTTGTAGTGCCATGTTATTAGTGGGCCGCAAAAAGTCGTCCTTATGTTGGAGTCCTCCACGTTAAAGCTGGTGCGTTGGTACTTTGTTAGGCTCGCTAGCTAAATGAGAAAGGGGATCTTAGACTACTCAAGGCGAAGGTTCAGGATTATGATGTTCCCATGGGTCTGGCAAGGGCGGGGAGAGCTACCCAGAGTACCCCTGGGAGCCAACCCTACCGGGCAAGACCAGTGTACATGAGGCATGTGAACTAACTTGGCGGAAGGATGGGTACAAATACGGTAGTGAGCAGATGAGGCCTACGGAGAATAGGAGGTCTCAATCAGCAATAACTACATTGCAGCAGCCAAGGCTGCCTGGTGAGTGACCAGGTCTTGGGGTTGGTCTTAATTGTAACTCACTCCCGTCGGGCGCTCGCGTCGAGCACGCAGTTTGGCAAGGGCTTCCAAGGGCGTGGCGCAGATGTGTGGGGAGCCTTGCGCACTGCGCTGTTTACGTTGGGAGCTGTGGGGTGCACGACGGGTAAGGGACAGGGCATGGCTGCTGGCGGTATGCTTGAGGGTGTCTACATATGCCTCGCGTGCTGTGCTAAGGGGGGTGGCTTTAAACCATGTCTGACCAAAGTAGAGCTGGTGACTGGACAGAACTTCCTGCTCGATCTGTCTTAACATTTGCTCAGGAGGCGGGGGAGCAACCAAGAAGCCATCATGCAGCCATACCACAGACTGTGTCGGGTGGCGGGCAATGAGTGCACGAATGGTATCCTCAACAATTGTGGCTTCAAAGTGTTCTAGCAAGCGAAAAGCGCTATCGTTCTGGTTGACCAGGAAACCTGGGCGGAACCGCGGCAGCAACTGAGTAGTCAGGGTTGTACTTAAAGACTCGAGCTGGCAGAGGATCGCGCCGACACTAGCACTGGGGGAGTCGTCAACCAGAGAACTTAGATATCGGTATGTAGCAGCAAGGGAGCTATTGATAATTCGCAACGGGAGCTGCTTGATGGTGTCAGGGCAGGCCGCCTCAACTTTCTGAATATAGGGGTCTCGGGCTAGCTGCGCGCGGAACTCATCGATGGCTGGAAGAGGTACCAAGTCGGGCGCAAAACGTAGTCCCAGGCGCCGAACAAGTTCATAGAAGGATCCCTTAAGGTCAATTTCGCAGTGATTTTGTCCGAACAGTAACAGCCTGGCAGCTCGCGGTATTCGCTGGCCTCCTATGGTGCAGCAGTATCTTCGTCCGCAGTTATCAGCAGCTTTGGGGGAATAGTCAATTTCAATACTGCAGTTTTGCGGCAGACATAGAGAAAGATAGGATTCGATCAGCTGACGGTGATGGAGGTGGAGGGTTACATGTTTTCGGAGAAGACTGTGATCGATGCGGGGCCTCTCTACCAGAGTAAGAATGGGCTGGCTCCAAGTTTGATCAAAACTTTGAATGTGGAAGCCTCCGACCCGAAAGAGGCCAGTTGGGAAAGATGGCTTGATGGACACCGGTCCAGCATTCCGATTAAGGGCAGCAGGGTTGCTTCTATATTTAGCCAACAGGAACTGAGTGGCTTGTCCAGCCAAATCATCGGCTATGCCATTGGCCACTCTCGGCAGATACAATGACAGAACGTTGCGGAGGTCTGAAAAAAGGACCGTCAGACAGTTCAAAACATGGAGCCGTTTTGCTGGTGCCTGACCAGCATTTGTTCAGTGTGGAAACAGCTGCGCTGGCTAACTGTGCATGCCTGTTCAACGGCTCTGATTGAATTTGTAGAGACGAAAAACCCTGCTGTTGCACCATAGTGACCCCACTGTGACCTCCATAGGCTCCATGGCTGACGGCGCGCATGATTTGGCAGCTGCGACCTCTATGGGCTCTATGGCTGACGGTGCAGCTGTGACCTCCTCCGTGGCTGCGCCTGTGATCTCTACTACTATGACTGACGTGCTGGGCGACCTTAAGCGGAGAAGGCAGGAGTTGAAAGCTTCGCTGAAAGACGTCAGCAAAACGCTGAAAAGCGAAAGCAAAAAGCAGAAGAGACTCATCGCCAAAGCTGGGCGATTGAGCAAAGAGGACTTGTTTTTTTGATGGCACGCCAAACTCAGGCGAGTGTGTAGTCTTTTCAACCTTGGCTACATTGTAGTTTCTTCACTGGGGCGCCAGTTGGTGCGCACCGCTGGGGAACAGCAAAGCTTTGGTTTTCTTCACCTTAGCGCCGGTTAGTGCGCATGACAAAAGGTGTTAATGACTTTCAAGGTTGCATCAATGAACAGCAGCATCTGTGTTTGAAGGCTCGATGTTCAACCTGTTGTATGACATAGTGTTTAGATGAGTAACTGACGTTCTGCAATGCGACGATGTTTAAGCTGCTTTTTTGCGAGGAACATCCCGCCCATGAAGCGACCAGGATTCACTTCACAACGGAGGCCTGGCTTACTTCCTCCAGAAGCATTTCTAGTTTTGAGTGTTGGAAAGTTTTAGCGGGTCGGTAACGCTTGTCTGCTGTGCACGGACTCACTACTCTGATGTGGTCATTTGCTTGTCCTCGTTTCCCTTTATTTACTTATTTCCTCCTCTTCTCACGTGGAACAAAACAAAACATCATTGGAGATTGTGCAAATGATGATTTTTTATTTCGGGCAGTTTCGACCTTCATCTTTTGAGGGCTGAAGATGCCCTTGTGTGCCGGTGTCAATCAGATGCGCGGGCCAGCAGTGCAACTACTTTTGCAGCCACTTTGCAGGGAGATACCATTGAAGAGTGGCCCATTTTCACCGACATGTTGTCTTATTTGCCCGACGTTTGCATCAACGCTGAAATTGTGGTAGTAATGTGTGGGGGACATAACACAAAATGCTTCTTGTGACATGTCCATGTGCATTTTGACTGCGCAGGCTCGCACAAAATGCTTGCCTTGGAATACGGGTCCGGCATTTTCCCTGCAAATTTCCACACAAAATGCCTCTTATCACATGTCCATGTGCATTTCGCCTGCGCGGGCTCGCGCAAAACGCTGGGGGACGTTTGCAGTTGACTTGTCTATAGCGGTTTATAGATAGGTTAAGCGTTGCGCTTGACCATTTGGACTTTGGTTTGGAGACCCGGCAGGCTTTCTGAAACAGAGTGTGCCACCCTGTCTGATTTCCCGCTCTTTGTTGGGACCTAGCATGTGACGCTTAGATCGGCTTGAACACAGCGATCATCCATGAAGCTGGCGTGAAACTATCGCTTTTCCGTCTTGTATTTTAAATGTCAGATGTTCAGTTGGAGATGTTCCAACCTTGTGAGCTGATTCACAAACATGAATGCACCAACTGTCAGTTTAAACAAACGTGCAACGATCAATGAATGTTGCTTGTCATTTAACATGGGTAATGCAAACGGGGTCACTCATTTCTTTTTCTCAAGAAATGTTTGGATTCAAGTGGGTTTTGTGTCACCGTGCCAGTGTGATCCAGCTTGGAACAATTTAAGATTTTCCCCATGCTTTGACAGGAAAAAGAAAACTGAATGTGCAAGTGTGTTTCAGCTTCAACTTGTCGACGGCAGTTTTTCACATGTCCGCATGTCACATGTTATTTTTGGTTTTATTTTCACATGCGTTTTTTTTCTGCGCGTAACTTGGAAGGATGACTTCTAGACTTGGCGTCTTAGCCGGTAACTTATATATATATATAATATAGGTTTGTCTGAAAATGAGTAGTTTACGTCATTTTCAACATGACATGAAATGTCACCACCGGATGAGCGGAATTCGTTTTTTTGTTTCATGGCTTATTCACCACGAGAACAATTTTTTTTCAAACCAACCAACTCAAAACAAATCAGTTTGAGTGAGTTCGTTTGTTTTGTTTGTAAGAAGCAGTCACAACATGTGACATCTTTGTTTTGCTCCAAGGGAAGCAACCATGTGATTTCGGTTTTGCTGGTTGTTTACGACGTTTTTGACGGGGAGACGTTGTAGTAAGGTGTAACTCGTTGTTTCGCGGTAAGTAGACTGCACGCACGCGAGCATAAAGATCCTTATTTGGGATTCTACATATTTGCAGCCTGCTACCGCAAAAACGTCAAAAATATCCAGTTTGCAGCTGTCACATTTTCACCTGGGAGCCTGCCACCGCAAAAAAAAATCTAAAAAGGTTCAGTTTTCAACTGCCGCACTCACCTGGGAGCCTGCCACCGCAAAAACGTCAATAATATCGAGTTTGCAGCTGTCACATTTTCACCTGGGAGCCTGCCACCGGAAAAAAAATAACAGGAAAAATCAACTTGCAGCTGTCGCATTCTCACCTGGAAGTAAACCAACAAAAAATTCCCAGTTTCCTGAAATCTGGTAGATGAACTTTTGTCGAGGTGGGATAGAATAAGGTTTTTTTAAAATCATATCAATCTTCCTTTGTGTGAAAAAAGTTCTAATCTATCCCACCTTCTGTTTTGCAATCTGGATTTGACATTTTTTTGATGGCAGGCCCCCAGATGATACACTTGCAAGCTGCACATTTGTTCATTTTTTGTGGTGGCAGACTCCCAGATGACTGTGGTAGTTGAAAGTTGAAAGCTAACCTTCTTTACTTTTTTTTTTGGCGGTGGCAGGCCCCCCCCAGGCGAAAATGTGACAGCTGCAAACTGGATATTCTTGACGTTTAGGCGGTGGCAGGCTCCCAGATGAGAATGCGACACTTGCAAGCTGCACATTTGTTCCTTTTTTCGGGTGGCAGGCGCCCAGATGAGCGTGACAGTTGCAAACTGAAATTTCTTGACCTTTTTTTTTTGCGGTGGCAGGCTCCCAAGTGAAAATGTGACAGCTGCAAGCTGGATATTCTTGATTTTTTTGCGGTGGCAGGCTCCCAGCTGAACCTTCTTGACCTTTCTTTTGCGGTGGCAGGCTCCCAAGCGAAAATGTGACAGCTGCAAGCTGGATATATGCTTGACGTTTTTGCGGGGGCAGGCTCCCAGATGAGCGTGGCAGTTAAAAACTAAACCTTCTTTACCTTTTTTTGCGGTGGCAAGCTCCCAGGTGAAAATGTGACAGCTGCAAGCTGGATATTCTTGACGTTTTTGCGGTGGCAGGCTCCCAGATAAGTGTGGCGGTTGAAAGCTGAACCTTCTTTGCTCTTTTTTTTGGCGGTGGCAGGCTCCCAGGTGAAAATGTGACAGCTGCAAGCTGCCTATTCTTGACGTTTTTGCGGTGGCAGGCTCCCAGATGAGTGTGGCAGTTGAAAACTAAACCTTCTTTACTTTTTTTTTTCGGGGGCAGGCTCCCAGGTGAAAATGTGACAGCTGCAAGCTGCCTATTCTTGACGGTTTTGCGGTGGCAGGCCCCTAGATGAGTGTGGCAGTTGAAAACTAAACCTTCTTTACCTTTTTTTTTGCGGTGGCAGGCTCCCAGGTGAAAATGTGACAGCTGGAAGCTGGATATTCTTGACGTTTTTGCGGTGGCAGGCTCCCAGATGAAAATGCGACACTTGCAAGCTACACCTTCTGTGGTTTTTTGCGGTGGCAGGTTCCCAGATGAGTGCGTCAGTTGAAAGCTGAACCTTCTTAACCTTTTTTTTTGCGGTGGCAGACTCCCAGGTGAAAATGTGCATTTTTGCGGTGGCAGGCCCCCAGATGAGTGCAGCAGTTGAAAGCTGGACCTTTTTTTTTTCCCCGGCGACAGGTTGTAACATTCGCTTCGGGGTCCTGGTATGAGGTTGTGGTATGAGGCAGTCCCTTGCGTAGCAACGTAGTGCGTATAGAGTTGTTTCTTCTACCAAAACAAGTTCCTGTTGCTGCAGCTGCGATAATGTCTAACCTGATCTGTTCTTGTTGTTTTTGGCAAGCAGAACTGGCGATGAGGGATGAATTTAACGTTGGGCTAAGGTGCTTAAACGTTCAAGATACCACAAAAGGTTTTGGTTCATTTTGACAGCAGAACGGTGGTCATGGAAGTCCAAAACATCTAAGGAGTGTGTAACAACTCACCTGCCGAATGGACGCCAGGGTTGCGATGCAGCTTTTGGCGTGAGCCTCAAATTTTTGTGGAAGAAGTGGGCCGTTTTTGGCAAGCAGAACTGGCGATGAGGGATGAATTTAACGTTGGGCTAAGGTGCTTAAACGTTCAAGATACCACAAAAGGTTTTGGTTCATTTTGACAGCAGAACGGTGGTCATGGAAGTCCAAAACATCTAAGGAGTGTGTAACAACTCACCTGCCGCATGGACGCCAAAGTTGCGATGCAGCTTTTGGCGTGAGCCTCAAATTTTTGTGGAAGAAGTGGGCCGTTTTTGGCAAGCAGAACTGGCGATGAGGGATGAATTTAACGTTGGGCTAAGGTGCTTAAATGTTCCAGATGCCACAACAGGTTTTTCTTCATTTTGACAGCAGAACGGTGGTCATGGAAGTCCAAAACATCTAAGGAGCGTGTAACAACTCACCTGCCGAATGGACGCCAGGGTTGCGATGCAGCTTTTGGCGTGCGCCTGAGCGAACCAGTTTATACATCTGAGTTTGCATGTCTCTTCATGATTGCGTAGTACGACGCGCGTTTGTGGAAGGCCCAGTACTGTTTGTTGGCAGGTGCAGCTGCTTAGTTGAAAGAAAAGCCGCAGGGGATCCCCTTGAACCCCTGCAGTCAATGTTGACATGCCGCGGACTTTTCAGAATAAATGTTTGATGTCTATCGAGGAGACCTCCCAGAATGAAAGCCTTTCATGTCTATTGGTGTCTGTTCGATCGGTATTCAAACATTGACAAATTTCAACATTGACCGCAGGGGTCGCAGGGGATTGGGTGTGGTCACATTTTTCTAGGGGTCTCTAGCAAACGAAATGAGAACGCAGAAATAGATAGGATGGGACGGAATTAATTACATTAGCAGAAAAAGCGACTAGAAGAATGTAGACGTAGCTGACACAGCATGCTGTG
>CAMXCT020001580.1:556819-589304 GCA_947184155.2 Cladocopium goreaui | reverse complement strand
TTTGTGGAAGAAGTGGGCCGTTTTTGGCAAGCAGAACTGACGATGAGGGATGAATTTAACGTTGGGCTAAGGTGCTCAAACGTTCAAGATACCACAAAAGGTTTTGGTTCATTTTGACAGCAGAACGGTGGTCATGGAAGTCCAAAACATCTAAGGAGTGTGTAACAACTCACCTGCCGAATGGACGCCAGAGTTGCGATGCAGCTTTTGGCGTGAGCCTCAAATTTTTGTGGAAGAAGTGGGCCGTTTTTGGCAAGCAGAACTGGCGATGAGGGATGAATTTAACGTTGGGCTAAGGTGCTTAAATGTTCAAGATGCCACAAAAGGTTTTTCTTCATTTTGACAGCAGAACGGTGGTCATGGAAGTCCAATACATCTAAGGAGCGTGTAACAACTCACCTGCCGAATGGACGCCAGGGTTGCGATGCGGCTTTTGGCGTGAGCCTGAGCGAACCAGCCTCTCGTGCAAATGTTTGTGGAAGAAGTGGGCCGTTTTTTGGCAAGCAGAACTGGCGATGAGGGATGAATTTAACGTTGGGCTAAGGTGCTCAAACGTTCCAGATGCCACAACAGGTTTTTCTTCATTTTGACAGCAGAACGGGGGTCATGGAAGTCCAAAACATCTAAGGAGTGTGTAACAACTCACCTGCCGAATGGATGCCAGGGTTGCGATGCAGCTTTTGGCGTGAGCCTGAGCGAATCAGCCTCTCGTGCAAATGTTTGTGGAAGAAGTGGGCCGTTTTTGGCAAGCAGAAATGGCGATGAGGGATGAATTTAACGTTGGGCTAAGGTGCTTAAACGTTCAAGATACCACAAAGGTTTTTGTTCATTTTGATAGCAGAACGGTGGTCATGGAAGTCCAAAACATCGAATCTAAGGAGTGTGTAACAACTCACCTGCCGAATGGACGCAAGGGTTGCGATGCAGCTTTTGGCGTGAGCCTGAGCGAATCAGCCTCTCGTGCAAATTTTTGTGGAAGAAGTGGGCCGTTTTTGGCAAGCAGAACTGACGATGAGGGATGAATTTAACGTTGGGCTAAGGTGATTAAACGTTCAAGATACCACAAAAAGTTTTGGTTCAATTTGAATAGATAGATGTAGATGTAGATGTAGATATAGATATAGATATATGTGTGGCCCACAAGAATATGGTTGTAAAATGATCTACATGCGTTCAAAGGTAATAAGAGAGAACGAAATATATTTGACATTTTGATCTGGCAATCTTCTGGCATGGCTGCAGCTCAAAACAAATTCTGACCGCTCAAAGTCAGTGCGTGGCAGGCCCATTTTAATTTGGATATGCTGCTGTTGATTTTTGACCAAAATTACAATCAAAAAAGCACTGCCAAAAAATCATGCCAGTTAAAATGGAATATTGTTTTGTGACAACAAGATACTAGTTTTCGCTTAATTTCTCTAGATCCATGTCTTTTTGGTCACCAACGCTAGTGAAAAAGGGATGCACCTTTCAAGAACAAAACCTGGGAAGCTGAGGCCAATTAAAATGGAATATAGTTTTGTGACACCAAGTTTCCAGATGATTGTTTTGTTTTTTGGCTGAATTTCTTTAGATGCATGTTTTTCGTCGCAAATGCTCTAGACAAATGAATGCAGTTTGCCAGAACAAAACCGGGGCGATCTGGCAGCTTGATGTCACAAGACTATATGCCATTTTAATTGGCTCCAACCGCCCAAGTTTTGTTCGTGAAAGGTGCATCCCTTTTTCACTAGCGTTTGTAACCAAAAACAACGCATCTAAAGAAATAAGGGGAAAACATCGAAAAAACAATCTGGAAACTTGGCGTCACAAAAATATACTCCATTTTAATTGGCCCCAGCGCCCCAAGGTTGTGTTCTTGAAGGGTGCATCCCTTTTTCACTAGCGTTTGTGACCAAGAAACACGTATCTGAAGAAATCAAACGAAAAAATGCGACAAAATGATCTGGCAGCTTGGTGTCACAAGACTATATGCCATTTTAATTGGCCCCAAGCGCCACAATTTTGTTCTTGAAAGATGCATCTCTTTTTCACTAGCGTTTGTGATCAAAAACAATGCATCGTAAAAAAAACCGAAAAAATCGAACAGAAACATCTGGAAACTTGGTGTCACAAAAATTTACTCCATTTTAATTGGCCCCAGCGCCCCAAGGTTGTCTTCTTGAAAGGTGCATCGCTTTTTCACTAGCGTTTGTGACCAAGAAACGCGCATCTAAAGAAATCAAGCGAAAAAATGCGACAAAATGATCTGGCAGCTTGGTGTCACAAGACTATATGCCATTTTAATTGGCCCCAAGCGCCACAATTTTGTTCTTTAAAGATGCATCTCTTTTTCACTAGCGTTTGTGATCAAAAACAATGCATCGTAAAAAAACCGAAAAAATCGAACAGAAACATCTGGAAACTTGGTGTCACAAAAATATACTCCATTTTAATTGGCCCCAGCGCCCCAAGGTTGTGTTCTTGAAAGGTGCATCCCTTTTTCACTTAAATTTGTGACCAAGAAACACGCATCTAAAGAAATCAAGCGAAAAAATGCGACAAAATGATCTGGCAGCTTGGTGTCACAAGACTATATGCCATGTTAATTGGCCCCAACCGCCCAAGTTTTGTTCGTGAAAGGTGCATCCCTTTTTCACTAGCGTTTGTAACCAAAAACAACGCATCTAAAGAAATAAGGGGAAAACATCGAAAAAACAATCTGGAAACTTGGTTTCACAAAACTATACTCCATTTTAATTGGCCCCAGCGCCCCAGGTTGTGTTCTTGAAGGGTGCATCCCTTTTTCACTAGCGTTTGTGACCAAGAAACACGTATCTGAAGAAATCAAACGAAAAAATGCGACAAAATGATCTGGCAGCTTGGTGTCACAAGACTATATGCCATTTTAATTGGCCCCAAGCGCCACAATTTTGTTCTTGAAAGATGCATCTCTTTTTCACTAGCGTTTGTGATCAAAAACAATGCATCGTAAAAAAACCGAAAAAATCGAACAAAAACATCTGGAAACTTGGTGTCACAAAATGTGAGTTTGACAGCTTCAGGTACCGATACCCCTGCATCCATGTACCCTACTAAACACCACAGCTGTCAGGTTGATCACACGCCGTGGCTGTCTGGCTCCGGTGCCCCTTAGAAGCTTCTTTGGCCAATAGCGGCTTCATGCCATAGGCGTGCGGTGGCAACTGCACTGACTGGCCGGACGGGCCATAGCAAAAGGGTGGAAAAGTCCGCCGTGCACAAATCGAGAAGTGTAACTGTGCCTTTGAAACTTGTGGCTGAAGCGACTTGGCTACCGACATTGGTAGCGGAGCCTGAGCGTGACAGGCCAGGCTCGGGCTCCAGGACTTTCTGGGTGCCCTGGACTACTTCCTGCAGTTGTTGGAGACCCTCTACTCCTTGGACGTCACCTTCACCCCAGCTCTACAAGCTCTTCGGGCAGTGCTTGGACTTCTCCTTCCTGGTGGTCTTCTACGTGGACACTTTGCGTCACTTCGAGACCTTTGACGATGACGACCTTGTCTGCGAAGGACATCGTAGTGACCTGGGATGGTGAGCCTAGCACTTGGGCAGACTATAGCCGCAAGGTACGACTCCAATGGGAGAAGACGGAAAAGTGGAAGCGCAAGCTTCTAGGACCTGAGTTGGCTTCCCGACTCTCAGGTCGTGCTTGGGCGGTGGTTCCGTCCTTGGATCATCGCTTGCTGCAGAAGAAGAACGGCACCAAGTACCTCTTACAATTTCTCAGAGATCGGTTGTGCCGCACTGCTGTTCCAGATGCTGGCGCAAAACTTGAGGAACTCTTCATCAAGATGAAGCGTCCAGCAGGAATGACAATGAGCGAATGGGCCAACCAGGTTCAAGAGTCTTACAGAAAGGTTCAGAGAGCCTTGGTGCGAGCAAGACAAGTGAGCAAGCGAGAACCTCCAGGACAAGCTGTTGGATCGACTGCAACGCGATCCGAACCTCAAGCTGAACCACCGAGTCCACAGAGAGGAAGACCTACACCGAGAACTTCCCCACCTCCATCACCACCGACTTCTCCGAAGGAGACACCACAAGATCGAGGAGCACAACTTTCTGGACAAGATGACGGTCGTGGTGGAGTACTTCATCCAGAACAAGGAGGATATGATCAAGTACCTCAAGAAGATCCTTCTGAACCAGGACAACAAGAATGGACGGATGATGAATGGCGTCAATGGCATCGCCAACGTCGAGGTGGTTATGATGATGGAGCTTCTTCGTCTTCGGGCGAGGACTTTGCATGGGATGAACTGGAAGTCGAAGAAGTGCATGTCCTCCCAGACGAGATTCTGGGATGGCTGCTTTTGAGAAGGGCTAACCTGAGTTCAGCCAACAGGTTAGCGGTGCAAAGCAGTGTCCAGAACAGCCTGTTCTTTCGGGACATCGAGAATGCGCTGAGAGATCAAGAGGAGGAGCTGCTTCAAGCAGATCAACATCGACTTCCCCATCGCAAGAGGACTTACTGGGTAGAAGATCAAGGTGTTTGGGGTCTACTTGTGTCTGAGGATGCAGTGGATGATGCCGCTACAGAGATTCACTGGGTTGGATCCCATCTCCCTGCGGAGGTCTATGTCCCTGAGTATGCCGACGAGGAGAACGAAGAAGCTGAGGAGATTCACTGGTCCTATGACTACGATGGTTGGCATGGCCATGTTCAAGATGTCTACGGCGTTTGGTTTGAGACTGATGGCTTTGGAACCTACTGGAATGAGGATGACTACTCCGACCTGACACCGGAGCAGACGAAAGAGTTGGACGAGGCCTAAGCGGTCTATGAGAACAAGATGAGGACATTCCAGCAGTCCAGACAGTTCCAAAGAGCGAAGGGCAAGAGCCGTGGTTTCTATCCCATTAAGATGATGAAAGGCAAAGGCAAAAGCAAGAGCAAGAAGGGCAAAGGAAAAGCGAGTGGCACAGGACCTTCATCACCTACCAGCAGGCCTATGTTCATGACTCAGTCATCGAACTCTGAGGTGATGAATGTCTCTGGCAACAACAATGGTGGCTGCTTCATCTGTGGAGAGAAAGGACATGGCTTCAGAACATGTCCAAAGAGATCTGATAACCGAAGTCAAGGTCCTCCCTCATCGTCTTCAAGACCAATGAGGAAGGGCGCATACTGGGTGGAGTCATTGACACCCAGCTCTTTGGACACCGTGTTCATGGCCACTCCGGAGGATGAGAACGAGGCACAGAATGACTTGCAGACTGAGGAGAACTTCAACGTGGACTTTGTCAACGACGAGCACGACAAGCCGATCCTGGACACCTTCAACCTGGAGAACACCTTCAACGTTGTCTCCGTCCTCAACATTCCGGAAGAGGAGAAGCCAGAGCACTGCATCTACATGACGGAGGATGCAGAGGTGATCAACGACACCACTGGCTACGGTGTCCTGGATTTGGGGGCCACTGAGACGGTGTGTTCCCTTGAGGCTCTTGAAGGTCTCATGCAACGTCGAGCTCAAGTACATGGCATTGCAGAACCTGTTGAGGTTTTCTCTGGAAGGGATGCCACAAAACCTTTCCGATTTGGCAATGGAGCAACTCAGGTATCTTCTTCCTTTGTGAGGGTGCCTCAGAGACTTGGCGACCAGATGGTGAAGTTAGGTCTTTTCACCTTGGATGCCGAACGTGTCCCCATTTTGCTGGGCATGAGAACTCTTCATCGCCTTGGCACTATCATAGATGTGAGCGGCCGGTGGATGGTGCTTTCACGAGTTGCACCGTCAGTGAAGATCCCACTCGGCAAAAGTCGTGCTGGACACCTTTTGGTCGACCTCACTTGTGACTGGCTCAAAACGAGTCAACCTTTACAAGATGACTTTGATGCGAAGGCGGCATACATGGTGCAGCCGCTCAGTGAACTACACACTACATGTTCAACCTCATGCACGTTGCACACTTCATGCACAACATCATGTGACCGTTTGTCATCAGTTGTAGATGAAGTTGCAAGGGTTTCAGAAGCTTTAGCATGGGTTGTCAGTGAGGCCGAAGGTGAATCAGGTGAACAGCATGAAGAACATGACTTTGACCCTGCGTTTGTGGTCCACTCAAGTCAGACTTTACAGTCATCGCTGCCTGAAGTGGATCAAAGAATGCGGGACTACATCCTGCGACAACTTGCCCACGACCAAGCGCATCGCACTGCGTTCTCTAGCAATGGCGCCGAAGAAGATGACCCAGAACCTGAACCCCAAGGACGTGGCTCCCCAGACAGAGAAGTACGACTTCACAAGGACGCAGCAGATGAACCCTGCCGATCCGCGGGCTCTGGGAGCTCCGTGTTGGGGCGAGCACACGCCCGCCCGACCGGGGCGAGGCAGTGTGACGGGGTCAAACCGTCACGCGACATGGACGGGGTGCAGTGTATGTCATCTGAGGTTGACATACACGCCGGCGTTTGGGTCCCACGGACTTTGCCGTCAGGCAGGTCCACTGGCGAAGGACGTGGAGGTGCAGGTGGTGGAGAAGAAGCCGGAGAAGGGATCATGCGAGCTGATGGATCGCAAGATCGGGCTGGATGGAGCCGAGCGCTCCCTGGTGAACCGCCTGGAGACGGTCCGCCGGCAGAAGGAGGCATGGCAGCAGGTGCAAGAGAAGAAGAACCTGCACAAGAACCAGTCTTCCAAAGGTTCACCATCGGGCCCAGAAGCATCGGGCCATCAGCCCAAGGCATCACCTTCAACGCCTTCACCAACACCAGCAAGTGGAGCCGGCTATGGGAGCGAGACCATCGACCTGACCATGAATGCGACGCCAGGCAGAAAGGCCAGGAAGCCTCAGGAGTCAGCAGAGGACTTGGAGTACCATCTGCGACAACAGCAACAGGAAGCGGAAGAGTGGACTCAGGTCAGTCCACCGGAATCACCACCATGAACAAGAAGACGTCTTTGGACAAGACGGTGATTCAGGAGGAGCCTAATGTTTCACCGATGACATCTAATTCGACAACGAGTTCTACGACCCGAACTTCGCCCACATCATTGAGGAGTTCCGGGTCCTTGCATATGAGTACACCCTTGGATGGCTATGAGATGGCCGATGACGACACTGTACAGAATGACATCAACAGAGCTGTCAAGAAGAAGATGTCGTCCAGTTTTTCACCAGGCATTTTGCCACGCAAGAAGAAGCCGAAGGTTTCAGAGGAGTCAGAAGATCCCGGAGAAGGTCTGCGACTCAGCAAGGAGGAGACTGCATTTCTTGTTGCGGAAGCTGAGACCTATGTGGAGGAGTATGAGGAGCTCTTTCACAGTGTCATGGCCCACCAACAGAAGGAACCCTTCAAGGTGATGGAGATCTGCTGTGAGGAGAACAGTGGTATCACGAAGGCAGTAGAAGCTCTTGGAGGAAAAGGGATAAGGTGTGGTCTCTTCAATGGCTGCGACCTCAACAAGAATGCAGGCTTCAACAAGGTAGTCAAGATGTTGCGGGATGAGAAGCCAGATCTACTTTGGATCTCACTGCCGTGTGGTCCTACCAGCAACATCCAGGAACTCAACATGCTCACCCCTGAAGGCTTCAACAAGGTGCAGGAGAAGGTGAGAAAATCGAAGAGACTTGCAGCTCGTGCAGTACATCTGATGGAGATGCAGGTGGCAGAGAAACGGGATGTTGGCCAAGAATGGCCGCGTTACAACAAGGCTTGGCAGTTCAGGTCCATACAGGGCTTCTGGAGAAGCGTGACAACGTATGAGGCTGCAGTGGATGGCTGCGCCTATGGACTTCGAACTGACGAAGGCCTGATGAAGAAACCCTGGAGGGTAAAATGCACTTCAAAGAACATCTGGCAACTGCAGCGCCTGTGCACTTGCGAAGAGCCACATGTTCCATGTGAAGGAGGTAACCGAACCAGAGCATCAGCGCTCTACCCAAAGGCTATGTGTCAACAGGTGGCCAGGATTGTCAAGAAGATCCATGAGGAACAAGAACAACAAGTCTTTGCTGCGCAGGATTCTTCTGACAACGATCCTGAATGCCTCAAGCAGTTCACTGACCAGGAGCTGATGAGAGTGGCCAGAGAACTGATGAGTCTTCACAAGAAGCTGGGACACCCCAGTCGACAAGCCTTTGTGAAGATGCTGCGTGACAGAGGAGCGTCTTCAATGGTGAGAACCATAGCCTCCAACATGAAGTGCATGGACTGTGAAGAATCCCTGATGCCACCAGCACGCCGAGCTGTGACCCTGGAGCATGCAACCCAACTTTGGGAGGTGTTGCAAGTCGACAACATGGAGTTCACTGTCGACGACACGACCTACCACTTCCAAGTCTTGGTGGACGAGGCTTCAGGCTACGGGGCAGCAAACTTCTTCTTTTCTCATCCTGCCCGAGAAAGCCGTTGCCCTAGTGGCATGGAAGTCCTTCAACATCTACATCAAGGCTGGATCCAGTACTTCGGCTACCCACGATGCATCAAGCTGGACAAGGAGGGTGCCCATCGCAGCAAACTGCTGGATGAATGGGCAGAAGCTCATGGAGTTGAACTTGAAGGAATTCCTGCCGAAGCACATGGACAGATTGGAAAGGTCGAGAGGCTGATTGGAACTTTGAAGAGGAAGTTGTTGGCTCAACTGAGATCTTCATCAGCACCGCCAGAACTGGCAACATGGGCCATGGTGGCAGCACACAACACCATGTCCAATATTGGTGGCTATAGTCCTATGCAATGGGTATTTGGTCGCAATCCCACTGATGGCGATCGACTCCATGATGGACCCGATTTACCCTACTGGGCCGGAATGTCATCAGAGGAGAAGATGCGACAACGTCTTCAACTGCGACTTGATGCTGGACAGAAGCACCAAGAGTTCACGCTGAACGAGAAGATCAAACAGGCCAACAACACCAGGATGCCCAACTTGGTGAATTACCACCCGGGCGACCTTGTCTTCTACAAGCGCTACCAGCCACCTCAAGACAAACAAGAACGTTCTCACATTCCACTTGACATTCCACGGAGGCGTGTGGCTCGTTGGTATGGTCCTGCGAGAGTGCTGGCCATGGAGACCAGAGTCACCTATGATGGAGATGGACGATCTCCCAAACAGATCGCTTGGATCATTGCCTCTGGAAGACTGAAGCGGGTGACTTCCCAACAACTTCGCTTTGCTTCAGAACGAGAACGTGTCGTTGCAGAATCTTCCAGCTCTACCTTGGCTACACCTTGGACGTTTGGAGACCTGACATCGCTGATCAACAAAGGAGAGTTTGATGATGTGACCATGACCCACAAACAAATGGTCAGAGACACTCAGAAGAAGCGAGCCGGTCCCATCACGTCTGGAATTGATCGCTCTGGACAACAGAAGCGGATCTTGGAGGAAGAGCAGGAAGAAGAGGATGCAATGTCAACGGGGCATGGCGAGAACAAGATGCCACGCCTTGAGGATGAGCAAGCTGAGGAGTCCGATGGCTATACACCATCAATTGCTGACACTGTCAAGGACGATGTTGACATTGACCGCCTGCTCAACGACCCCGAGTACATGCCATTTTCTTCACAGAGCTCAGGTCCACTATTTCAACATCCTCAGTTCTTGGAGGCACGTCGCCGCCACGAACGACTGGAACGACCTCACCATGTACAAAGAGGAGAATTCCTACGACATGGAGAAGTTCCAGGTTCTACAGGAGCGCATCACGCTCTCTATATGGATGTGGATGAGACCTTGCCTGCCGGTGACTTCGAGGATTTGGTTTTCGCCGTCACCATCCCCGCTCCAAAGAATGAGGACGAGTGGCGGGCAATTGTGAAGGACCCTAGACGCTTTGTGGCGAAGAAGGTGGCGAAAGGTGTCGAAGTGAGTTGGCAGAAGCTGAATGTACAACAACGTTCAGCCATGACAGAAGCAAAAGCCTTGGAGATCAATGAGTGGCTGACTTCACGTGTCTGTGAGGGAGCAATTGGCAAAGTACCACAGGATCGGTTGATGAAGATGAGATGGGTGCTGACGTTCAAGAGCACCGACGATCCTGGAACCCTCAAAGCAAAAGCACGTCTGGTCGTGCTGGGCTTTACAGACCCGGACGTTGGATTGGTCAATGTCCGAAGTCCTACCCTCAGTCGCCGTGGTCGACAATTGATGCTCCAAGCTACCAGTCTGAACAATTGGGGCTTTCTGAAAGCTGATGCAAAAGCTGCTTTCTTGCAAGGTGGTCCTACGCAAAGTGTCAGGAACATCTACGGCAGACCAGTCAAGGAGCTGAAGGAAGCACTGCAACTCGAAGAGGATCAAGCTGTGAAGTTTCTGAAGTCCGCCTATGGGCTGACTGTGGCACCAAGAGACTTCTACCTCTACGTGGCCGAGATCCTCAACAAGCTTAAGCTTTCCAGACTGCAAACGGAACCATGTATCTGGCGACTACGAGCTCCAGATCTTCAAACCCAAGATCTACGAACAATTGGCCTTGTGGGAGTACACGTGGACGACTTCCTACTCTGCGGAGATGAGAAGCATCCAGCCTGGGTGCAGTTCTTGGAAGACTTCCACAAGTCCATGAAGTGGAGCCCATGGGAGACACCGCCTCTGGTGCACTGTGGTGTCCAGATTGAGGAGACCTACCACAACGGCCTCCCTGGTTGGTTCTTACACCAGAAGGATTTTTGCAGTGGCATTGGACAGGTGATTGAGGACGGCACCACCAAGGACCTAACAGAATCCGAACGACACCAATGCCGTGCAGTCCTTGGGGCCGCCCAATGGAGAGTCTACCAGACCGCTCCCCACCATGCTGCCAAGCTCAGCCATTTGCAGAGCGTTCTGCCCAAGGCCGACCGGAAGATCATCGCCGAGGTCAACAAATTTGTGAGGGAGATCTTTGGCCAGAAAGACATTGGCCTGAACATCTACGACCTCCAAGCACAAGACCCAGATGATCTGGTAGCGGTGGCGTGGTCCGACGCTGCATTGGCCAACAGAGTTGACCTTACAAGTACTGGTGGCATGCTGATTGGCTTCGTTCACCGGCGCATGGTTGATGAAGGACAACGTGGCCCTGTGAACGTGATCAGTTGGGGCAGCTCTAAGCTGCGCCGTGTATGCCGCTCAAGTCTGGCAGCTGAGACTCAGGCACTGGCCGAGGCGGAGCAGGAGCTGATGTTCGTCCGCATCCAGTGGCGGGAGATCCTGGGCGACGATGTGATCCTTCAGGACCCAGCCGAGACGGCCAAGAAGGTTCGCGGAGTTTTGGTCACCGATGCCAAAGCCCTTTATGATGCAGTTCTTCAAGGTGATCTGCCTTCCTTCAACGCGAAGGACAAGTACTCGGCTTTGGAATTGCTGGTTCTTACCCAGAATCTGGAGAAGCAGCAGACGAGCCTAAGATGGGTGAATAGCTCTCAGCAGTTGGCTGATGGCTTAACGAAACCCTCCGCTCAAGATGCTCTTCGTGCCTTCCTAGCAGGTGGACAGCAGTGGAACATCTTGCACGATGAGACGTTCACTGCGGCGAAGAAGGTGCACAAGAAGCTGGCGACCAAGACTGAGGATGAGGGGCCAAAAGGGCCTAGTGACCCAACGTGGCTAGACCTTGTAGTTCCAGCGCGACGTGTGATCACGGGGCATGTGAGTTTGACAGCTTCAGGTACCGATACCCCTGCATCCATGTACCCTACTAAACACCACAGCTGTCAGGTTGATCACACGCCGTGTTTTCCTTTGAGCTTTCCCTTCCCCCCCTACTCATGTCTTTCTCCCCCTCATGTTTCACAAGTATCGGTTATCATGTCCCCCTCGCGTAAGCACTTATCCCATGAGATGGCTAATGACGGAAGGCTGTCGTCGATAATTTTTTGCTCTAAAGGACATGTCTTTTCCCTCTTAGGTGCTAGAGCCTCATTGCCCAGGTTAATGGCAAGTAACTGCATCTTGCGAAGGAAGCTTTCAAGAGAAAGAGGACCTTGGTTCGAGTTTCAGAAGCGACGTTGTGATCACAGGGGCATGTGAGTTTGCACCAGCTCATGGTAACAGGTACCCACCTGCATCCATGTACCCTACTAAACACCACAGCTGTCAGGTTGATCACACGCCGTGGCTGTCTGGCTCCGGTGCCCCTTAGAAGCTTCTTTGGCCAATAGCGGCTTCATGCCATAGGCGTGCGGTGGCAACTGCACTGACTGGCCGGACGGGCCATAGCAAAAGGGTGGAAAAGTCCGCCGTGCACAAATCGAGAAGTGTAACTGTGCCTTTGAAACTTGTGGCTGAAGCGACTTGGCTACCGACACAAAAATATACTCCATTTTAATTGGCCCCAGCGCCCCAAGGTTGTGTTCTTGAAAGGTGCATCCCTTTTTCACTTAAATTTGTGACCAAGAAACACGCATCTAAAGAAATCAAGCGAAAAAATGCGACAAAATGATCTGGCAGCTTGGTGTCACAAGACTATGTGCCATTTTAATTGGCCCCAACCGCCAAAATTTTGTTCTTGAAAGATGCATCTCTTTTTCACTAGCGTTTGTGATCAAAAACAATGCATCGTAAAAAAACCGAAAAAATCGAAAAAAAACCTGGAAACTTGGTGTCACAAGACTATACTCCATTTTAATTGGCCCCAAGGTGCATCCCTTTTTCACTAGCGTTTGTGACCAAGAAACGCGCATCTAAAGAAATCAAGCGAAAAAATGCGACAAAATGATCTGGCAGCTTGGTGTCACAAGACTATATGCCATTTTAATTGGCCCCAATCGCCAAAATTTTGTTCTTGAAAGGTGCATCCATTTTTGAGAAGCGATTTGAACCAAAAACACGCATCTAAAGAAATCAATCGAACAAATGCGAAAAATACTCTGGAAACTTGGTGTCACAAAACTAAATGGCCGCCCTTCCCAGAATATGTTCTTGAAAATGCCAGCAATTGTTGAATAACCTTTCTGTGGCCAGAAACAAACCTTGAAAAGAAAAAACAAAAACAAAGTAAAATAACAAACTTGTATCTTAGCAACCTTTCCAAGGTTTTCTCCTTGAAGTTTTCTGGTCCAGTTTTCCACACCTTTTATGGCCCAAATCAGGCAAAAAATAAACAAATTATTGGGCTGCTTTGGCTCTTTGTTTGTGCTTTGCGACAGTATTTGGTTTTGCGTTGGTGCCTCTTTCTTCCTGTAACTTTCTTTTGACCTTCTCTGTTTTTCTCTCAGCCTGTGATTCGTTCCTTCTTGTGTATTTCGCTTGCGCACGCTCCTTCCGCGTTTTCCATCTTAGATGCTGACAATTTAATTTGGAGACTCATGGATTTGGTGGTATCCCACTTCTTCCTTTTTCGGACCCCAGGGACCTGTGACACGGCATATGATTGATGTCCGCATGTTGCGCATGCGTTGTGCAAATTCGATCAAGTTCAACCTTTGCCACTCTGGTTGCATCCCTCGCTGCAGCAAGAAACCGAAGTGACTTTTCATGTTCATGTTGACAGCTTCATAAGGGCAACTTGTAGGCGCGATTTGGTGCCATTGCAACAGCACATTTTTGCTATGTGAGTTTTTGGGCGTTTCATGACGCACGTGAGTTCACTTCAACATCTTTGTTTGATTTCATGTGGATTCGCACCGGCCGCGGATGCGGCGAAATGACATTCTGCAATGGTTGCGGGCGAACGAAATTATCATTGATGATGATGATGCGCAGTTGACAGATGAACATGGGCTTTCTGCAGAGAGTCGTGGCCAACCTCTACAGCATGATCAGCAAGAACAAATTTCTTCGGAGGAGAACTGCGTCGGTGGTGATCAGCATGAGAATGAGGATCCTGAGTTGAGTGGTGAACAGCGTTTTTTGGCAGAGGGTAGTGACCCACCTCCACAGCATGATCAGCAGGAACGAGCCTCTTCTGAGGAGCCTGGCCTTGGTGATGCTCAGCATGCACTTTCTCAGTCGCCTGAGGAGCGTAGCATTGGTGATCATCAATGCGAAGAGCTTGAGTTGACTGATGCAGAGCGACCTTCTGCAGATGTTAGTGACCAATCTCAACAGCATGATCCGCAGGAACAAGTCTCGCCTAATGAGCGCGGCCTTGGTGATGCTCAGCATGAAGGTTCAGAATTGCCTGATGCTCCGCCAGGTATGGGTGATGCAGATAATCAAAATGATGCTGAGTTGACTGATGAACAGGGACCTTCCAGCTCCAGCTCCTCACGGTCATCGTCGGAAGTGGAAGCGGAATCCGAAGATGAATGCCCCTTGCACGACCGTGTTGACAATTACAGAAGTGCGGCCAAAGATGATCGCAGACAAGTCTACATGTGGACCTATGCCCGAGCACCAGAGATGAGCCGAGAAGATGTTGCAACCGTCATTACGAATGCCTATGCTGCAGCAGGTGTGCAGATTCTCCACTACTCGGTGTTTCGTGAGCATCACCCGACCTCCCGGTCTGAGCTAGAGCGGCAGTTCCATTTCCATATCATCGTAGAGAGCGATGAGAGACACCGATGGCGAGCAATTGCGCGGGTTCTTCGAAGCCAAGACCGCCCCATGCACTGCTCGGCGGCCGGCTCCGGCCGTTCGGTCTACTGGGGTGCATTTGCTTACTGTTATGTGCCCAGTGCCAAGAAGCCTCGGGAACACTTAGACACTTGTTACCTCTTGAGTCGTGGGCATCCAGACATTTTGCAACGGCTTGTGAAAGACAGACGTCCAAAGCGTGTGAAGCCATTAATGGAGCTTGGAAATGTTCTTCGACAACAAGAGATTCGATCCTTGGATGCTTTCTATGCCTTTGCAAAAAGGCAGGCGGATGGTGGCGACGATCGGTGGTTGAGCGTGGCCTATGGGACGCAGGCGAAAAGACTGCAGGAACAGATTGCTGCTGTTTGGGCTGTCGAAACCGCAGGCAGAAGATTGGAGGACTTGAACTGGCTCCGCTTTGTGTCTTGCGCACTGTGTTGGACACTTGAACATTTGAATGCAAGTGGAATCGTATGCATAGAAAGTGTTTATGAATTCAAAGAACCTGGAATGGAGTTTCCAGAAACCCACAGATTTTTTCAGCGAAAGTTGCGTTCTGTGAACTTTACTTTTATGGGAAACTTTCATAGAAAGTTTCCGCACTGTGACGAACCGATTTGAACTTTGAACTTTGGACTAAACTGAGTTTAGAGTGGCTGCTTTTTTGTAGCTGAGTGTGTAATTGTGAATAGTCGACACGTCGTTTTGAGTTTGTTGGTTGACAGGTTAACATCGAGACGGTGGTTGCCAATGTCCCTCAATGATGACAACTGACCGAGCACCCGTCATCATAGTGAGATGACAAAAATGGGTTGCCGGTCGTCTGAGGGGGCATCAGAGACCGCCGTGTCGATGTTGACTATCTCTGGTTAGTTGAAGAGAGTTTTTTGAGAAAGATCTTCGGATCTTGAACGTTTAAACAATTGTTGCAGTCAAGCTGTATGGTTGCTTTTGTCTCAAAGCCAAGGAAACTGCAAAGAAGTAGTCTGGGACAGTCACGTGGTTTAGTCCATCTTGTTTGTCTTGCTTGTTTGTTTTGCTTTGGTTCGTGTTTTTGCTACCGCACCTCTGAGAGAGCGTCCAAAAGGGGTTGAGCTGTTCCGAACCTGAGAGCTTGTGTGTGGGAACCGCGTTTGCGTAAACTTCGCTGTGCGTAGGTTGTAGGAACTGCATCTAGGTGTAGGTCCTGGGATTTACGTAGAAAGGATTTTTGAACCAACTTGGGTTTGAATTTTCCGCAAAGTACCTGAGGGCCATGGTCCACCAACATGGTTCCACCAAACATGAAGCGGCCCGCATCCACACACAACTGAGCAAAGGCACAGCAGGGTCAACCACGCAATATCGCCCATAAGGAGGAGAGCTCCCGGTAATAATATCTCCGGAACTGACTTCCGAGCTATTACACTGCTTATCCACGCTACCCGACCCATGGCCCCTGGCCAAGATCACTATAGATATGGAGAAACCAAGCCAGTGGGTCTCCAAATTGTGCCGACTCTACTTTGCTGGCGAATATGCCAGACGAACGGTAGCTCGGCAACACACGTCCCAGACATCGAAACAGCGCTCAAGACGGTCCAGAAAATCCTCCCAAAGCTTAAGGCAAGAATGATTGAATTCCTGGCTGAATGGCTGGCCTTCCTGATTCCAGCCACACACGTATTGGAAGTGAGGGCATTTCCTTTATGTTCCTCAAAGAATACTGGTTCGAGAATATACCTCGGCTTGAAGGTCACGGCATCTTTTGACCGATCTGAATCGTACACACGAGTCATAGATGGCCAGGTGAGATGCATCACCCCAGAAATCAAGCCGCAGAACCTACAGGTCATCTGGAACGTGCAGTGTATCACTGTGTTTGTTCCGCATATGATCCCTCCTGTCTACCACAGCCTGCGTGGGGAAAGCATCAAGAACACAAGTTCCGCAGTGAAATACGTGTCCAGTCTGTCCGCCCCACCTGGTTCGAAGACTTCGCGGTGCCCAAAAGCAGCTGCTGTCGCAGACATCCTCCACGCCCCCTGGCAGTCCTTTCATCCTTGCAGCGGCTCAAAAATGTCCCACCACAAACGGGCACCTTGGCACAGAGAGCCCTGGAGGAATGGGAGCGCACCTTGTGAGAAAACAAGGCATTTGCTGTGAAAGTTTATGTCCCTTACAGGGTGCTTGGTTGGTGCGACCTGCCATTCATTAAGCATTTAGTAGTGAAGCTGGACTATGGAAGATGTCTACAGTCGACTCGAGCGGTTTCGATATTACTTTGTAGTATTTGAGATTGCAGGAGTTGGTTCGAGATATCGATCTATGAATCTGAGTGAATCTACATGAAGTTCAGGACACTTTGTGTACAGTGTGAAGCCTTATTTGGCTTTATGACTCGAAGCGAATGCTTCCAGAAGCATTCGCTATGCAGTTGAGTCGGGATGTTATGACTCCATCGATTTCGGAAGCTCTTTGACCTCTTAGAGGTGTATGAATCCGACTGAGATGTTTTTGGATCATCCATCTCGATTCTTGACATGGCTTCGTACATCTGAGATGTTGATGAAGCCTGTTTTGTTGCCACTTGCGAGTATTTGAGATGCTTTGGCATTGTGAGGACAATGCCTACGTATCTTATTTGAGGTACTCCGGCATTGTGAGGACAATGCCTACGTACCTTATTTGAGATACTCCGGTATTGTGAGGACAATGCCTACATATCTTCCTTGGCCTCTGGATATTTGATCTGGAAGTCTACTTTGTGATCTTTGCATCTGTGGCCTACAGCTGACGTTTGGTTATTACAGTAAGCGAACTACTTTAGCGCTATGACAGGTTATGACTGGACATTGGCTGGAAAGTTAAGCAGATCATTTGAGTATGTGAGATACTCCGGCATTGTGAGGACAATGCCTACGTATCTGGTTTAGCCTCTGGGTGCTTGATCTGGAAAGCTGTATTATGATCTTTATGCCTCTGACTTGCTGCTGACTTTTGGTTGTGACAGTAAGCGAACTATGTTAGCGCTATGACTGTTTACGACTGGATATTGGCTAGGAAGTCGAACAGAGGATTCTATTCTCCTTGGTAGTTTGGAACTATGAGAACACATCTCTATGTGAAAGACTGTTTTGGAGATGGAACATGAGGTTCCTATGTTGCTCTGTATTGCGAGAGGATTTTGTATAGGAATTTGACTGGAACATTTCGTTCTTAACTAGCCGTGTGACTAGTCTAGACGTTTGGTAGAGACTAGTAACACCGGCTAGCTGGTTACTTGCGTTTGAATGAGAACCAGTTTGATTTGAGAACTTTTGGAGATGTTTCTGATGTTTTTGTGACTAGGTGATTTGTATATCATAGCAGTTCGGAATTGTTTCAACAACCTTTAAGGGAAGGTTGTGTGTTGGAAACCTGGAATCGAGTTTCCCAGTTGAGACATCGGCTCAAGGGAGTGGTGTCGAATGTTCCGAAGCGAACTGAACTGCAGTATCACTTAGGGCATTGGAAACAGTAGCCACACTTGGACTTTGTTGCTTCCCTTTGGGTTTGTGGCCGTGTGCCTGCCCTGGATCTTGTTGACCTGTCCTGTTGTGTGGCGTCTGGAGAGAAAAGAGGGAGTCTGACGTGCACTTAGGAGTCGGGGTGGAACAAGTTCCTTTCTTTGACTTTGTAGGGAAGTAAGTAACTGCGGAGTTGCAAACACAGTAGGTGTTCACTTCTGGCGTAGTGATCTAACGAAAGCGTTGATTTGGGTACACGAGAGGTGTACTTGGGTTTACGTTTTTCACATGGTAGCGGAGCCCTGAAAAGGGCTACCCACACCATCTTCCGCTGACCCTTGTTTGTGACAAGATGCTAAGGACATCATCTAAGGTGAAATTGGGATCTTCGATATTGGAGCTCCGTGTTCTATGCGCAGAGGCAGAGATGAGCTCGTACTAAGGTGCACCTTTTCCACAGGAGGTGATGGTCTGAAAGTATAAGGTCACTAGGGAGTGTGAAGTTGGTTTGAGTCTGTTTGGGTTCAGGTAACTTTGGGACCCTGTTTTATGTATAGATTTCTACGGATCATGAGGATCGTGGGACTGTTTTATTTTTGAGATCCGGGAGTAAGCTAAACAATCGGTTTTTAAAATTAATTTCTTTTATAAAAAACTATGATTTTTTATGAAAAAATATAATTTTTTATGATGAAATTTATGATTTGTTTTTTTGCCTGAAAACAGTTTATGATTTTTTATGATTTTTTTCTTTTTTTTTATGATTTTTTCGTTTTTTTTAAATATTTTTTTTAATGATTTTTTTTTTAATGTTTTTTTTTAATGTTTTTTTTGATTTTTTGAAAATGTTTTTTTTTATGAAAATTTATGATGTTTTTATGAAAAATGTTTTTTTTTTAAACGGTTTGTTTTATGTTTTCTTTATGATTTTTTAAAATGTTTTTTTGGTGTTTTATGAAACACCATGTTTTTTTTTAAAATGATTTTTTTGATTTTTTATGATTTTTTCATGATTTTTTTTTGTATTTTATGAAAAAACATGTTTTTTTTATGAGAAATATATATGATTGTATTTATGATTTTGAAAAAATGGTTTTTGTGTTTTATGAAATATGACAATTTCTATGTTTTTTTATTTAATTTATTTTGTTTTTTCATGATTGTGATGATTTTTATGTCTTTTTCTTTTTTATGATGTTGTGTTTGATTTTTTATTTTTTTGTTTTTCTTTTCTAAATAACTGACTGGAGAACATTGAGCGAACAATAACTTTGCATGTTTTTTTATTTCAAACACATGGAGAACAGCAAACAAACAACAACGTTTTTTTATTTCACACACATGGAGAACATTGAACAAACATTGACTTTGCATTTATTTATTTATTTAAATTTATTTTGGCGTTGGCTTTAGGATTGGTGGTTTTTTGACCACTGGTGAGCGAAAAACGAATTGAACAGCAAATTTTGCAGATATCTCAAACTGCACCAACTGCTGCATGATGGCAGGCAGTGAGGTGTCAGTGATGACTTACGAACAAAAAAACAAATTATGTGGTGTGTGTGTGTGGGGGGGGGGCAGGGCGATGCCAATGTTGGGGCTAGTTGGTCAACGAACAGTGTCACAATTTTTTCCGGGGCTAGTGGCCAGCAAGTAACTTGCATCCAGTTGCTAGCAACAAATAACTAGCAACTAGCAACTAACGACAACCAGTGACTAGCTGCGAGTAGCTTAGCTAGCAAGCAGCTAGCTAGCAACAAGCAACAACTGGCAGCTAGCAACTAACAGCTAGTTAGCAGCAGTAAACTTGATTTTTTTTTTGCTATGACAAAATTTGTTGAGCAACTATTTGCTGTAAGGAGGCAACTGACTAAACCTATGCTGTGTGATGAAAAACCTGGGAAGGAAACATGTTTAGGCCAAACAGGGAAAGTCAGTATTGAAACACTTCACTACCTTCACTACCTTTAGGGTTCCAAGATTTCAGGCCAGCAGCAAGGATCCAAAACCCTAAACCCTAAACCCTAAACTCTAAGGAGCTCCGGGGGCAGGGTGACACCCTGTAGATGGGCGCTTAAGGGGTCATAAAAATTCATAAAAAAATCATAAAAAAATCATAAAAAAATCATAAAAAAACATAAAAAATCATAAAAAAATCATAAAACTAAATACATATGTTTTTTTTATGATCAATTTTATGATTTGTGTGATTTTTATGTGATTTTTTTATGATTTTTATTTTTTTAATGATTTTTTTATATTTTTTAAAATGATTTTTTATGTTTTTTTTATTTTTTTTATGGATTGGTTCAGGAAAGCAACGTCCCAGGCTCCAGGCTTGAGGCTCTAGAATCTCCGACCTGAGGCCTTAGGCTCCAGGCTCGAGGCTCTAGAATCTCCGACCTGAGGCCTTAGGCTCCAGGCTCGAGGCTCTAGAATCTCGGACCTGAGGCCTTAAGTTCCAGGCTTGAGGCTTTAGAATCTCGGACCTGACGCCTTAGAGAATCTCGGACCTGACGCCTTAGGCTCCAGGCTTGAGGCTCTAGAATCTCCGACCTGAGGCCTTAGGCTCCAGGCTCGAGGCTCTAGAATCTCCGACCTGAGGCCTTAGGCTCCAGGCTCGAGGCTCTAGAATCTCGGACCTGAGGCCTTAAGTTCCAGGCTTGAGGCTCTAGAATCTCGGACCTGAGGCCTTAGAGAATCTCGGACCTGACGCCTTAGGCTCCAGGCTTGAGGCTCTAGAATCTCGGACCTGAGGCCTTAGGCTCAGGCTTGAGGCTCTAGAATCTCGGATCTGGGGCCTTAAGTTCCAGGCTTGAGGCCCTAGGCTTTAGGCCTCAGGCTTGAGACCTTTGTGACTTAGCGGGCAGCTGGCATTAAAGAAGTGAATACCGAGAAAAGAAACTAGCCTTAGGATAGGTCACAAATTTTGAACTGATGATGCACCTTGCCCAGCACAAAGCTGGACCCATGAACAAAACTCTGAACTGTTTTTTTTAGGAACATGATGGCGTTTGGTTTCTATGGATTTGACATCAAACAAAATTTCTTACCACAGGCCTTTGGGCCTAGAACCATTATTGGCCAAATCCTGGCGACGTTAAAGATAAAAATAAACACATGAACAATTAAAAAAACATTAACAAAGACAAAAAACAACATTGAAAAAAATCATTCAAAAACATTACAAAACACAAATCATGAACAACGTACAAAATCAAAAAAAAAACAAAAATCATACAATTCAAAAAAAACAATCATAACAAATCATTAAAAAATCACAAAAATCCGTATAAAAACACCAAAAAAATCAAAACATATTAAAACACATTAAAAAAATAATATAAAAAATAGAAAAAATCATAAGAAAATCATAAGATTCTTCAAAATATAAAAACCCATAAAAAACATTTTTTTAAAAAACCATAAAAAAATCATAAAAAATCCTATTTTTCATAAAAAATCATAAATTTTCATAAAAATATCATAAAATTTCATTACAAAAATCATTTTCAAAGAATCATAAAAAAAATCATTAAAAAAACATAACAAGTGAAAAAACAAAAAAATCATAAAAAAAATCATAAACAAAAATCATAAAACAATCATAAAAAAAATAAATTTTTTTCAAATCATATCCTAAAAATCATAAATATTCATAAAAAAATCATAAAAGAAAATAATCAATAAAACAATTGTTTAGCTAATGTTTTGGATCTCAATTTTATTTGGACGACTCTTCGTTTGCAAGTTGTGCAAGATTCGGCAGGGTTTGTTCTTGGTAGGCTGGACAGAAGTGGATCCATAGTAAGCTGTCGACAGCGGTACCTGTAGGAGAACATACAGAGTTAGTCAGCCCTGGGCAGGACGTGTGACTTGGACGGAGGAGTTGAGTCTGTGGTGACAGTGGATTCTGTCAGAGCAAGTTTTGTATTTTTTTACCTTGTGTAGGTACGTTGTCTGTAGGAGGCGTCCATGTGGTCTTGGCAGTGTTCTGGTAGGGGTCTGTGTCATGGTGTGACGTATTGCTAGCGTAGGGTCACGAGTGCAAGGCTACGCTGGAGTATCTGAAGATGTTTGCATGGATGGAACGTTCCTGGACGTAAGAATTTCGTTTCGGCAGTAGAAAGTGACGGTAGGTAACTTGCTGCAGAGGTGTAACTTGGAAATCCCTGAGGGTGGGGCAGCAGATTGCCAGGTTTGACATCCTCGGACACTGAGGTATTGGACCAAGGTGCAAAGGTTGGGAACCGATAGTGTCAGGTATGTGGTTCTTGTGTACAACTAAGGCACGCCTTGGGTCTTGAGCTCAGTTGGTATTTAGAAGTGTGATAAGAGAAGGTGTGTCAGGTGACTGAGGTGAGCATGTGAAGAGCGCTTTCTGAATTGTCATAACAGTGTTACTCAATCTGAGGATTTGATTTGTTTTGTTTGGAGCCCAATACGCATGAAATTTTGTTTTATTTGAGTACATTGTGGATGATTGAAGGTGGAAGTCATGCTTGTCACTGATGACGCCAAGTATGGTTCAAGAAGGTCAGAGGTAGCTCTGGCTGCTATGTCTAAACAGGAGTCGACATCCGTGACGTCTAGCACTAAGCCATCAGTGATTAAGGAGAGCTTCGACAAGAAGGGCCAGTCTATCAAAGCTGCGAGGCGTCGAGCATATCCCATTGATGCGGCTACCTGTACCGCATCTGGTGTCATTGATGTGGATCGGAGGCGTCGAGAATATCCCATTGACGCGGCTACTTGTGCTGCACCTGTTGTCATTGATGTGGATCGGCGACGTAGAGAATATCCCATTGACGCGGCTACTTGTGCCACACCCGTTGTCATTAATGCGGAAGAGGGTATGGCGGGCATCAGAAGGGAGCTACCGTTGATCGATGCTGCGGCAATGTCTATATCTGGGAAGGAAGGTCACGGGGATGCACGTGCCGACTCGGATGATGAGTTGACGAGTGTGAGTGACGTCCCGGAGAGGACAGCTGAAGAAGACTTGCTCAGAGAAGTTGGGCTGAGTGATCCTAGTTAGGCCATAGTTTGCTGGTTTGGGAGGAGACGTCAGTAGGAATAGCTTTTGTGCTTTGCGGTTGGCTGCCTGGAAAGAGATAACTCGTTTACCTCCGTTTTGTTGATGTCGGAGCTTGAGACGTTGAACTGTCTGTGACCTAGAGGTGTATAAGGTCGTTGGCTTAGAGAGGTAAAGCTGGAAGCGACAAGGAAAGCCGTTGGGTCAGTTTTTGTGATGTCTGCACATGAGAAGTGTTGAAGTTTTTGGGTTTCCAAGAATAGGAGCTTTGGATGAACCTCCATTTTCGTTTCCGCAGCTGTTTGTGACTGTTTTGTGTCAAGAGTCCTGAGACCGTGGCTGTGTGTCCGTGTTTCCAATATGGAGTCGATCAAGCTCTGGATTGCTTTGACGCCTAAGCAGCTGGAAGAGTTGAATAAGGGCAATGAAGTGTTTCCAGATGAATACTCCGGCCGTTTTGGTCTACGTTTGGGACCTAAGGAGGCTGTGGATCGTGCTCAGTACTTTATGGATTGGACACCTGAAGGTTTGAAGGGTGAGTTCCATCAGAAAGACTATGCGGTGATGGAAATGGAAGTCTTTGCGCTCGGGTACCTTGTGAAAGTTGAGAGTGGAGTCTTGGAGAAGACTAAGCCCACTGAGTATCGCTGGCATGGACCTGTGAAGTGCGAGGAGTGGGATAGCAACGGGCGCTTGTTGTACCGCATTAGTGAGATGGCTGTCAAGTTCATTTAACTGGTCAGGGTCCAAGTGTAGCGATCGGGCAGACCATGGAGTATTAGGAATAGTTTTTGAATCACAGTTTGAAATGCGGAAGGGAAAGAAGAAAGAGTTCCTTCGGCAGCCTGGAGGGTCTGCGTTGCTTATGTGATGGATGGACAGTTTGCATTGCTGTAGGGAAACTTTGAATTTGGATATCTGGAATTGTCATGCAGAGTTGGAGATTGACTGTAGGGTCATGGGTCGTTGGTTCAGAGGGACTGTATGCGGCAAGAATCACAGTCAAGAGATCAGCCTGTGTTGAGATTTGCAGTGATGTGTGTTTTGTTTCACTCCTTTTTGTGGCATGTTGGCTGTAGGTCATGTGTTGAAAGTGACTTGTCGATTGATTGCCTGGAGAGGAGCGTTGAGAATATTTTGATAGGCTGAGGTTGGGAGTAGGTCCTGGAGGCACTAGTGTAGGTGTTTGGACTGTGGAGACTCCGACAACTTGCCTAGAAGTCTTTGGAGATAAGAGTTGAGAAATCACTGGAATGTGAGTGGCTCAAGCGTTTAAGCTCAAGGAAAGTATCGCCACATAGTCTATACCAGGAATGGACAATCGCGACAACCGACCACTACGTGAAGCAATGGAAGAAAGGTACATTGAGTGGATTGTCGGATTGGAGAAGTTGACGAGTATCTTTCGGATAGTCCAGACTATGCTTGTTCTCATGGAATGGCTTCTACCTTTGCTTGAAGATGTTCGTTTGAATGCGAACCAACGGGACATCATGACAATGTTCCGTGATCATCTCTCAGAATTGGAGATCGAGATGCAAAGGCAGATTTTTGAGATGCGTGAGCGTATCTTAGGCCGATATCAGAGGTCACTGCAAGGTTGAAATACCTGTGACCCATTTCTGTGTGATCAAGTTGCCAGATGTAGTCAATAGAGTTTCTGGCAGTATTGGTATGCGTGAGAGAAATAGGTGAAAGTGCGGCTTGAGCGCGTGCAATTGATGATTGGCACATTTCAGTTGTTTGTTTGATGCAGTCATGTTGCAAGAGTGTGGAATGCCGTCATGTGGAATCTCGTTTTTAAACGAAACGGAACAAACAAATGAAACACAAACAAATTTTGAGTGTTTTGTGCAATGCGCCTTGTTTTTGTTGCAGTTAGATTTTTGTTTGTTTGTCAGTTGGCGAGTGCAATTTTTGCGGAGATGGCTTGTTGAAGGGTTCTGATCAAACCACGGAGACATCCTCATTTCCTGAACATGTGCATGTCTGTCAATCGATTTTTTTGAGTTGGTGCTGCATACAATAGGGATTGCACAGTGAACTCACGAGAACTTGTTTTAGTTTTAGGGATGGTGACTGTTTTGGTGGTTTGTAGAGAGAAGGACAGTCAGGTTTTCCCCTGATTTTGCTGCTTTGGAAGTGAGGCCAGATTGTGTTGCATGTTGGAACTTGTGATACTGGTTCGCAAAATTCTGGTATGCTGGTGGCGTCCAGAATTTTGGGAAACAGTCTTGTGAATGATTTGTGTTGTTTAGTGACTTGTGTTGTTTGGCATGTCTTTCATGTTGGTATGATGGAAATGGAAGAATGCGGCTCTACCTTCAACAGGGATTGTCTGCCCGTGTCGTCCAAGCCTTGCATCGTAGACTCGCGAGGGTAGTCAGCATGGCAGGTGAAGGTGGACCCCACATTCATGGTGTGCCAGGGGAAGGTGAACTCCGTGGCAATGATGCGGAAGGAGACCGAGCTGACCGATCGAGATCACCAGCTCGAGCCGCGTTGGAAGCCCCTGGAGCCGCGTTGGAAGTCCCTGGAATGCCAGCTGAAGAAGGCCGTGATGTGGAGGTTCCTCCAAACCCTGAGGATGTCATTGAGGATACCATTGGGGATCCCGAGATTTCGATGATGATGGCTTCAAAGGCCTTGGCGCAGAGTATCCTGGCATGCTCACGCCGAATTGCAGCCATGTCGGAAGAGCTGAACCAGGCCATGGAAGGGTACAATGAAGGACGCCTGGAATTAGTGAAAAGCCTGGGAAGTATCAAAGAGCAGCTTGCTCTTCATGCACATGGGGCAACGGCGATGGGTAGTACCGTTGCTCATCAAAGCAACGAGGTGAAAAAGCTGCTCGCTGCTTTCGACAAGTTCAGTCACATAGCCAAATGGTCGCTGAAAGGCAACAATACCCTTGAAGATAACATTGGCTCTGTGAAAGAAGAAGTGGAAAATCGAGGGGAGAAAATAGAACAGGCCATCAAGGTAGGCCTTGGAGAGGTGACTGGCCTCCTTCGAGATCTCATCCGGGTGATCGGAGAAAAGGGTGAACCAGATCCTTCGAAGGCCCCAGGGATGCCGATGCCTGAAAGGATGGAAGGTTACCCATCCTTCCCGCTTCAGAATGTTCCAAGCGGAGTTGGACAGGTGGGAACTCCTGCCACACCTGGTATGGCTGGAATGACTGGGAACACGGTTCCATCGTCCGTGCATGGACATGCCCCGAAGGGGGCGTCTGGACATGGATCCTCTGCAGGCGGAGTGCCAGTGCATGGAGCCCCAGGGGCTGCACATTAGTCGGCAGCGCCATCAGTGACTATGCCAGCAGGACTGATGACACCGCCTGCACTGCCTGAGTCCCTGTTTGTGGGCTTCTGCCCTATCAACCCTGGGGAGCAGAGGCCGGCCATGTCTTTGCATCCTGGGCTGACTACGCCAGGCCAACGGCAAGGGGCTATCATGTCGAAAGATGCAACCAGCGGTGAAGTCCGCACGTTATCCCCTACGCCATACAAGGGCGCCCAAGTGAATGCCCTCATATCGCTTTGGGCACCAGGCGGCCTGGCCATGTTGCGCGATGGGCAACAACAGTGTCGTCGGGTGTATCAATAGAGATGCTGGTGCCGCCCTGGGATGACATCTGAGAGAGGCCTGAATATTTTTTTGTGAAGGATTAGCAGTTTTCTTTGCGGCAGAGAGAATAGCTAGTATCGGCTAGCTCGAGGTTCACTCTGGTGCACCATTGCTATGACTGTGTCTGTGATTCAGACCTCCTGCACTGCAAAAGGGGGTGAGCCTGCAAGGTTTGATATTGCTTGGGATGAATCAGCTCTGGATTGGAACGGTGTCATGTTTGCGTTGTCCTTGGAACTTGCTTGTGAATTTGGGCATGTTTGTGAACTTGCTTGTGAATTTGGACATGTTTGTGAACTTGCTTGTGAATTTGGACATGTTTGTGAACTTGGTTATGAACTTGAGCATGTTTGTGAACTTGAGCATGTTTGTGAATTTGTTGTGAACTTGTGCATTGTGATTGATTCATTGTTGAGTGTGGTTTGTGTTTATCTGCCGCCGTTTTCCAAATGATGACAAGGCCAGACCTGATTCTTAATTGAGGAGAATCAAAGTAGGTCCAGGCCAAACGTCTGATGGAAACCCTTGGAAGGTTTTGTTTTTGATTTTGAACGTCTTGTGATTGATTTGATTGTGATATCAGTGGATTGGACATCCCTGACTTGAGATACATGTCAGTGTTGTTGAAATTGCTTTTGATAGGTTTGCGCATCTTGATGTCAGTGGAATGGATTTCCCTGGCGTTGTGAACATGTTCGTAGGTAGTGATTGTGAAGTTGCTTAGGTAGTTGTTTTCTTTGTTTGAACATGCAATAGATCAACTTTTATGATGGCCAGAATTCATTTGAGGTTTTTGAAGGTTGATGGACTTTATCTCAAAAGGGGGACAAGGTCCAGCCTTGGAAGTTTGCCCTGAGCTTAGTGCATCTCATGCCTAGCGTGCCCGAAACTTAGAACGCTTGGTATCTAAGGTGTTCCAAGCTTAGTGTATCTAGTCTATAGCTTGTCTGAGACCGAGTTTGCCTGGTGCATCAATGTATTCGTGTTCAAAACTTTGATACCACGAATATGGTTTTGGACTGTGAGTAGTTGAGGCTGATGACAGTTTTGCTTGTCTGACGCGTTTATCTTCCATTGGAGGATGCGGATTAGCTGAAACAGTCGGCCTTGGTTTTGTGTTGACTCCGACAGTGCTTCGTCTGTCTCCGTCTTGGATCTCGTGTGTGTGTTGTTGGTGTTTGTTGTTTGTTCTAGGGATCCACAAACAGCACCGTAGTTGATCGTGAATTGACGCCATGGTTTCTTCGATCAGTTGATGATCTGGTTTTGGAGATAGAAATCGTTTCAAAGAGATACCTGGGATGATGGATGGATTCTGAACCGATGATTTCCGACTGGCTGAAGATTGGTGGAAGTTTTGCTTCTGGAGATACTCCTGGAGTATTGCTGAAATCAGTGATGGCGATGGTTATGGATATGAATCGACTATTTCGTTGTGAAGAGTGAAGCATTGGAGGGACAGCTTTGTTTTGAGGATCATCCAGAACTGGATTGATTCTATCTTGCGTTCAAGCTGAAAGTGGATTGGAAGCAATTGAACTTTCAGAGACAGTTATTTTGGATATGTGTACAGAGATGAATGAATGACATGTCGAAAGGGGGTGTGAAAGTTTATGTCCCTTACAGGGTGCTTGGTTGGTGCGACCTGCCATTCATTAAGCATTTAGTAGTGAAGCTGGACTATGGAAGATGTCTACAGTCGACTCGAGCGGTTTCGATATTACTTTGTAGTATTTGAGATTGCAGGAGTTGGTTCGAGATATCGATCTATGAATCTGAGTGAATCTACATGAAGTTCAGGACACTTTGTGTACAGTGTGAAGCCTTATTTGGCTTTATGACTCGAAGCGAATGCTTCCAGAAGCATTCGCTATGCAGTTGAGTCGGGATGTTATGACTCCATCGATTTCGGAAGCTCTTTGACCTCTTAGAGGTGTATGAATCCGACTGAGATGTTTTTGGATCATCCATCTCGATTCTTGACATGGCTTCGTACATCTGAGATGTTGATGAAGCCTGTTTTGTTGCCACTTGCGAGTATTTGAGATACTTTGGCATTGTGAGGACAATGCCTACGTATCTTATTTGAGGTACTCCGGCATTGTGAGGACAATGCCTACGTACCTTATTTGAGATACTCCGGTATTGTGAGGACAATGCCTACGTATCTTCCTTGGCCTCTGGATATTTGATCTGGAAGTCTACTTTGTGATCTTTGCATCTGTGGCCTACAGCTGACGTTTGGTTATTACAGTAAGCGAACTACTTTAGCGCTATGACTGGTTATGACTGGACATTGGCTGGAAAGTTAAGCAGATCATTTGAGTATGTGAGATACTCCGGCATTGTGAGGACAATGCCTACGTATCTGGTTTAGCCTCTGGGTGCTTGATCTGGAAAGCTGTATTATGATCTTTATGCCTCTGACTTGCTGCTGACTTTTGGTTGTGACAGTAAGCGAACTATGTTAGCGCTATGACTGTTTACGACTGGATATTGGCTAGGAAGTCGAACAGAGTATTCTATTCTCCTTGGTAGTTTGGAACTATGAGAACACATCTCTATGTGAAAGACTGTTTTGGAGATGGAACATGAGGTTCCTATGTTGCTCTGTATTGCGAGAGGATTTTGTATAGGAATTTGACTGGAACATTTCGTTCTTAACTAGCCGTGTGACTAGTCTAGACGTTTGGTAGAGACTAGTAACACCGGCTAGCTGGTTACTTGCGTTTGAATGAGAACCAGTTTGATTTGAGAACTTTTGGAGATGTTTCTGATGTTTTTGTGACTAGGTGATTTGTATATCATAGCAGTTCGGAATTGTTTCAACAACCTTTAAGGGAAGGTTGTGTGTTGGAAACCTGGAATCGAGTTTCCCAGTTGAGACATCGGCTCAAGGGAGTGGTGTCGAATGTTCTGAAGCGAACTGAACTGCAGTATCACTTAGGGCATTGGAAACAGTAGCCACACTTGGACTTTGTTGCTTCCCTTTGGGTTTGTGGCCGTGTGCCTGCCCTGGATCTTGTTGACCTGTCCTGTTGTGTGTGGCGTCTGGAGAGAAAAGAGGGAGTCTGACGTGCACTTAGGAGTCGGGGTGGAACAAGTTCCTTTCTTTGACTTTGTAGGGAAGTAAGTAACTGCGGAGTTGCAAACACAGTAGGTGTTCACTTCTGGCGTAGTGATCTAACGAAAGCGTTGATTTGGGTACACGAGAGGTGTACTTGGGTTTACGTTTTTCACATTTGCGATCCTTGTGTGGAAATATGGTACTACCTGGTGCCGCTGAGTTCTGCGCAGTTTTGTTTACTGTGATTTTCACCAACAATGGTGTCCATGGTGAGAAGTTACAACTGTTTTGCCTGCAATAGGCGTTTTGGGAACATTTGCTCATCAAGATGAAGCAAATGGGAAAATTTCGTCACCAATGGTTTGGTGACGCCAATGGTTTGCCTTCAACAGGCGATTTGGAAACTTTGGTGAAATTTGCTCATCACCGTTGAGCAAATGAGAAGATTTCATCACCATTGATTTGGTGACATCAACGTTTCGCAATGCCTTCATAGAGATTCAAGCTGGAACAATGCACGTACAGGAGCTTGAACTTTGTGTTTGGTTGGAATGAAGAGCGACGACTTTCGTCATCGCTATTTTCGAGAAGAAAGTTTGATGACTTACGTCATCATTGATGGCATCTCTTTGAGAACTTTGCAATGAAGGTTGTGGAGTTTTAGTTTTGTGACGTTTTGTCACGTTTGCTGGAAGAACAAGGGATACGAACTTGGAAGTTTCAGCCGTTTGAGGATGCCAGATGCGTTTAGTTTTTTTTTGCATGTCCACGGAGTTTCAACCTCACGTTTTTGAAACAAATCGAAAACAAACAACCAATTTGTACAAACCAGTTTTCGATGTGTTTTGAGCAGATCGTCATCGCTATTTTCGAGAAGAAAGTTTGATGACTTACGTCATCATTGATGGCATCTCTTTGAGAACTTTGCAATGAAGGTTGTGGAGTTTTAGTTTTGTGACGTTTTGTCACGTTTGCTGGAAGAACAAGGGATACGAACTTGGAAGTTTCAGCCGTTTGAGGATGCCAGATGCGTTTAGTTTTTTTTTTGCATGTCCACGGAGTTTCAACCTCACGTTTTTGAAACAAATCGAAAACAAACAACCAATTTGTACAAACCAGTTTTCGATGTGTTTTGAGCAGACGGCAGTTTTAGTGCCGAAATAGCAGCAGAAAGTTTTTTTTTGCAGTGGAATGTCAGAAGACATTCACAGAGAGATGCATGCGCTTCCGCGCATTTTTCATCTCAAGGCTCAACACGAGCCAAGCTTGGTTCAAACAAGAGTCAAAGCAAAGGACAGGAAACAAGCTCAGACTTTGTTGTTTCCTTCGGTTCGCTGGAGCAAAAGTTGGAACTTGAGAGAGACGGACTGTGTGTTTGAGCGGAAGGTTTTTTTAGTTGTGTTGTTGGGTTTTTCGCCCTTGCTGCCGACCCCAGGGTTTTCGCGTTGCGTCGCGTAGGTAACTTGGGTCTCTGGATTTTCACATGGTAGCGGAGCTGTGTGCTCCTAGGCCTAGTCAGGTGAAGGTTTAGGATGCAGCAAAACGGTCCAGGTATGTCCCAAGGGTTGCAAGCAGATGTAACTAGGGAAGCTAGAGGTATGGACCCAAGTTCACCAACACAAATGGAGCAAGGATACAACACAAGGTTGCCACCAAGCACGTCGTCACTTAGTTCCCCAGAGCGAAGCGAAGGCTCAGGTTTACCAGGTTTAGGCGCGAGACAAGCTGCGCAAAACCTTAGCTCATGTCATGGGCAACAGCAGCAACAACAGCAGCAAGCAATGCAACAAGGTCAGTGCCCACAAGCTGCAGCGCCGAGCTTAGTTGAGAGTCAGTTTCTTAGTTGTGCACCGGGCTTAGCACAATGGCCAAGCATGACAGCAGTTCCACCTAGTGTGACTGGACAATGTTCGCAAGGATCTCAGAATGGACCGCATGGATGTTGTGGTACGATGGGAAATGCTGTAGGTTTTTGTTCACAAGGATGTTTTCAGAGACCAGGGTTCCTTCCAATGAATGCGATTCCAGGACAAGGCTGTTTACCTTTTGGGAATCCACCGCAGACCAGTTTGGGACCCCAGTTGAATCAACCACCAGTAGGAAATATGTTTCCTGGAGTAGGATTGAAAGATGTCGTGAGTGCAGCTTCGAACTTAGACAGTGCCCAGATCTTAGCGTTGACTCAGTGGTGTCAAGAGCAGGTGAGGCAAAGAGCACAAGCTGTGCCATCTAGGTTTGGTGAAGTGAACAGAGTGCCGTCAGAACCATTCATGCCAGACTTTCACGGTGCCGGTCTTCCGCTTCCGTCAGAACCATTCATGCCAGACTTTCACGGTGCCGGTCTTCCGCTTCCGAGCGGCATGTGTGAAGGGTTGAGTCGAAGTGATGTGAGAATGGATGGAAACCAGACAGCGTCTCAGGACGTCTTTTCTAGGACGGAAAAATGGCTTGGTGTTCCACCGCAACCGCAGTTCTCTACTTGGGTGAACCGAGAATCAGAGGTGTTGGGATTTTCCCAATACTACACGGATTTGGCCAGTTGGGCCTCACAGGCAAGTTTGGAATTTGGACAAGAAATACTTCAGGCAGGAAAGTGGCCGGTTTCGATTTCATGGTCCTCGATGACGATTGCAATGAGGTCAAGGTCGATGAGACTTTTAGCCATTCTGAAAAGCAGTTTCCAGGGTCACCCCAGAACGTCGAACCTCATACATGCCTACATGGAAGGTATTCAGGTGAGTTCAGGTTTGCCGGAAGTTTCCAGAGAGCAAGACTGTAACGGGTATGAACT
>CAMXCT020001580.1:510000-556719 GCA_947184155.2 Cladocopium goreaui | reverse complement strand
TGTGTAAAAGCGTCTGTGTGTAAAAGCCTCTGTGTGTAAAAGCGTCTGTGTGTAAAAGCGTCTGTGTGTAAAGGAGTCTGTGTGTAAAAGCTTCTGTGTGTAAGAGCTTCTTTGTGTAAAAGTGGTCTGTGTGTAAAAGTGTCTGTGTGTAAAAGGGTCTGTGTGTAAAAGTGTCTGTGTGTAAAAGCTTCTGTGTGTAAAAGCATCTGCGTGTAAAAGCTTCTGTGTGTAAAAGCGTTTGTGTGTAAAAGCGTCTGTGTGTAAAAGCGCCTGTGTGTAAAAGCTTCTGTGTGTAAAAGCCTCTGTGTGTAAAAGCATCTGTGTATAAAAGCCTCTGTGTGTAAAAACTTCTGTGTGTAAAAGCCTCTGTGTGTGAAACTGTTGTGTGTAAAAGCGTCTGTGTGTAAAAGGGTCTGTGTGAAAAAGCGTCTGTGTGTAAAAGCGTCTGTGTGTAAAAGTGCCGTGTGTAAAAGCGTCTGTGTGTAAAAGCTTTTGTGTGTAAAAGCGTCTGTGTGTAAAAGCGTCTGTGTGTAAAAGCGTCTGTGTGTAAAAGCGTCTGTGTGTAAAAGTGTTTGTGTGTAAAAGTGTTTGTGTGTAAAAGTGTTTGTGTGTAAAAGCGTCTGTGTGCAAAAGCGTCTGTGTGCAAAAGCTTGTGTGTGTAAAAGCCTCTGTGTGTAAAAGCTCTGTGTGTGTGTAAAAGCGTCTGTGTGTAAAAGCGTCTGTGTGTAAAGCGTCTGTGTGTAAAAGTGTTTGTGTGTAAAAGGTCTGCGTGTAAAAGCGTCTGTGTGTAAAAGCGTCTGTGTGTAAAAGCGTCTGTGTGTAAAAGCGTCTGTGTGTAAAAGCGTCTGTGTGTAAAAGCGTCTGTGTGTAAAAGCGTCTGTGTGTAAAAGTCTCTGTGTGTAAAAGCTTCTGTGTGTAAAAGCGCCTGTGTGTAAAAGCTTCTGTGTGTAAAAGCCTCTGTGTGTAAAAGCTTCTGTGTATAAAAGCCTCTGTGTGTAAAAGCTTCTGTGTGTAAAAGCCTCTGTGTGTGAAACTGTTGTGTGTAAAAGCGTCTGTGTGTAAAAGGGTCTGTGTGTAAAAGGGTCTGCATCATTGGGCTTGCCCAATGTGTCTATGCGGAACCCTGCGTTGGTCGGGTGGTGGTGGGTTTGTGGATGGTCTCTTGCCAATTTGGAAGTTCCTCGCCTGGAAGTTCTTTGTGAGTTGATCTTCTAAACTTCTTCTTCCTGTTTCAGTTGCTCGTTGGCCTCAACGATTTCAATTTGTATTGACTGCTTTATTTCGTTCCACTACTTCAGTTGGGATTCAATTTCACTGGCTGCTGTGATTTCGAGTTTTCATTTTCTTCGTGGACAGTTTCGTTTTCTGTGATGCTGTTGTTTGTATTTCAGACTTCAAGTTGCTCATCGCTTTGTTTTCCATTCAACTGCTACGCTGTCAGAGTCCATTCGATGTTCACTTGCGGATTTACAATTGCCTTGTCATGTCAATTTCATGTGGTATTTTGGATGCTTCTGTTTACAGAGTGTTATTGGCAGTTCAACTTTCAATGCTGTGCATTCCTCGTCAACTTGCACCTGTCAGCTGGATGATCAGATCGATTTTATTTTCCTTTGAAGCACTGGCTTAGTTTGAAAGGTAGAGGGGCGCTGCGCAATCCAACAAATGGTTGGACGCGGGGTTTTAGTTGCTCCACGCAATGGATGAGTGGTGGCCGAGGTTGGATGAAGGCGTATTAGCACACCTTCAACGAGTTTTCCAGACCCCTTTGAAACTTGATGCAGCGTTTGACAATGATGAAGAATGTCTCATGATGCTGAATGCTGAGTTCCCCGATATGGTTGCTGAAGATGCAATGGATTCAATGGCAATCTTAGTTCTGTGGAAGGAGGCCATGGCCAGGCCGTTGAAGCGTGCACGTGGGGAGCTCGTGAGGTCTTCACTGTATAGGCTACCACTCCCTGGCCAACTCTCAGTGCAAGAGGAGTTTGCAAGGCTCACACGTACAAGTGCCATCTGCATTTTGGAGATGCATGTGAAACAGAAACAGAGACGGGTGAAAGAGGATCCAGCAGATGCACGTGCAAAGAGGTTTGAGGCTGAGCGCAGAAAATACTCCAGGTTGCTGGCACAGGTGATCGAACAGGCAAAGCTCCCAATCGTTGAGCTGGTGAAAACACTGGAGGATCCTCGCAGTGCTTGGCTGCACCTCTTTGCAGCAAGGCGGGCCAACACCCTCAAGAACCGGTATAAGGTTTGGAGGCCATTTGAGCAGTGGCTTGAGTGGCATCGGGGCTACTTGTATCCTCGTGGAGTTCGAGACGCAGTGGACTACATGCAGCACAGGGTCAACGATGGATGTGGGAAGACAGTTCCACAATCCCTTCATGCAGCGCTTGTACCAAGTGATGCCCGGATTTCAGAGGATCCACTGTGGCTGGGGCATGTGAAGTCCTGGTCAGCTGAGTTGGCGGAGACTGCGGAGCCCAGGAAGCCTGCGGAGATGTACACGGTGGCAATGCTCTTAGCCCTGGAGTTGACTGTGGTGGACGAGACCGAAGCACTCTTCACCAGGGCCCTTGCATGGATTGTGCTCTGCATGGTTTGGGGAGCGATGAGGTGCGATGACATGCAATCGGTCATTCCCCATCGTTCCATCCTATCCAACTACGGGCTGAGGCTTGTCTTGGGGAGGTCAAAAACCACGGGCCCTGACAAACCACAGAAGGAGATCTCCGTTCACATCCTGCGGACGACTTCTTTGACAGGTGAGGACTGGTTGAAGGTTGGATATGACATGTGGTCTGAAGACCCTTTCAACTTCAGGCGCGATTACATGGTGATGGAACCAAACAAGTCTTGGACAGGGGTGAAGAAGAAGTTCATGGCACCTTCATGCTTGGGCAGCGCAATCTCCAAGCTGTTGGGAGGTTTGGCTCTCCCACGCCGGACAGGTCTGAGCTGGGAATTGATGCCAGCGCAGCTCCTTTTGCCTGATGGCTTGGAGTCCTTCTTCTCTGGCCACAGCCCCAGGAACTTTGTCACCTCAGTTGCTGCAGCCTTGGGATTTTCGAAGGACGAAAGAGCATACTTGGGGAGATGGAGCATGGGCATGGTCTCCTCCGAGGAGTACGTGCGTACCTCAAGGCAGGTCATTTACAAGATCCAGAAGGCGGTCAACAAGGCACTGGTGGAAGGAGGGAGCGACCCATACCATGAAGATGAGCCCATCAGTAGGCTCTGCGAGTTTGCGGCTGCTGGCGGTGCCAACCCGAACCGCATCAAGAAGAGACACACTGTGTTGGTCTATGGGCTCGACACAGGAGCGCCTTGCTTGGGGGGCGTGTTCCCCACGTTGCAGATCCTTCCTGAAGATTGGGATGAGGATGATGGTCGAGGTGGAGTCGATGCAGAGCTGGCTGACAAGGTCGCGATGCTGGCTGCAAAAGAAGCTACGGCGTCGCAGCATACAGCGAAATACTTCGTGACCATCTCAAGGAGGACCGCAATGCGGAGGCTCCACATGGCAGGGTGCTTCGTCAAGCCCGACCGGTGTTGTGAGGTGGTCTTCATGGATGAGGTTGCGCCTGACTCATTTGAGTCGATCTGCCAGGCATGCAAGAAGAGGATGATGTTGGAATGCGGAAAGGAGGCACCGGAGTTGTCGACGTCGACAGCATCATCGTCGTCCACTGCCTCCCCCATGAGTGAGGGCAACGAGCCAACAGGCTGAGGCTCAGGCATGGCGATGGCAACGGGTGCACAACTGGTTGTTGGGTAGGAGTTGGCCGTTCACCGAAGGGGTGATCAGTTTGAGGGGCAAGTGCTCCGAGGACTGTGCGTCGATCTCTTCCGAGAGTTGGATAAAAATTTGGATGTCTGGTTGATCGTTTGTATTTGAAATTTGTGGCAATTTCAAGTTGAGTTTGGACTCATTTGCATTTTTCAGTGACTTGTGTGCACATTCATTTCATCACGTTCAGACGTGGGGACTTGATTGAGTTGTGAACTCACTGCATGATGGCTCAGACCTTAGGGTGCCATCTTGTCACGTGGAATTGAAGCACGTTCAGACGGGCTCAACTTATGTTTCAGTGTGTTTCATCTCATTCTTGGAATTCCACTTTTGCTGTTTTGAACCGTGTCACTTTCCTCAGGGTGCTTTTTCTGATGTTCAGACATTTCTCACTGTTGCTTTGTTTTGGATTCTTGGTTTCTTTTGACATGTCGTCACAGTTCCTGAAGGTGATTATTTTGATGACTGTGTTTTACTGACATTTTCACCACAGCAGCGTCCTGCTGCGCACCTCGCTCGACTGGCGCGATGGACCCAGCTGAACAGAGAGAGTTCATAAAAGACAACATGGATTCTGATTTGCAGTTTATCCTTGGTGACAGCGGCGTTTCCCTGACCAATCAAGTTTCGATTGCAAGGCGCTATGGATCACTTAGGAAGTTCAATGCGCTTGGAGATGATAGGCCTGCAGTTCGGACAGCATGTTTACAAGATTTTACAATCACAGCTGATACCCCCGAGAACAGAGCACAGATTGCTGCAATTGTCTCTTCATGGGAAACTGCAAAAGAGTACCTTTCAAAGGAACTGGAACTGAGGGCGGAGGCAAAGGTGCTTGGCCAACCTAGGATCTTACAGATTCATGAGCGACAGGCAATGTTGAGAGCAGTGGAAGCAATACATGGATCACTAGGAGACTCCGATTGTCCAGCAGCTGACTATTTGAGTTTGAAGGCTGAGGAGACTGAGGCAAATGAACCAACAGCTGCACCTCTTGACGAGATCATCAGCAAGTTGACTTCCTCGAGCTCTTCAATCCAATCAACAGTCGACGGCTCAGGTCACATCAGAGTTACACGTAACAAGACAAAATCAAAGATGCCAAGCACCACAGAGGAATATCGTAAAGTGATGAAGGTTGAGATGTACGCTTGGTTAGCAATGGCCTCAAGGTACAAATCTAAGCATTGGTTGCATGGTTTGACTGCCGACCCCTTCTTGAAGTTCGTGGAGTATATTTTGGGGGATCGGGTTTACGGGATACAAATCCCAACTTCAGATGGATCTCAACAGAAGCTGCGGCCTGACTGGTCGATCATTTTGGCGTACGAGCAGAAGCTTCGGAAGGAGGCAATGAAGCTTGTGATGGAGGGCCACACCATGTCTGATGCCCTGACCTCAGTGATCAGAGATGCCGATTTGAAAGAGGCATATTTCACTACACCTGTGGCACTGAAGGCTTCGTTGACAGATGCACAGCCCCACAAGTGGCAAAGGTTCAATTCAAAAGGGTCATTCAACAACACTTCAAAGGGCTCCTTTTCAGGCTTTTCAAAAGGGAAAGGAAAGGGGAAGAGCAAAGGCAAATCTTCCAATGCTTCAGATTCGCGTCTGAAGGGTCTGAACCTTGCATGGCGCACGCCTGACAACAGGGAGTTGTGCTTCGCGTGGAACTCAGGAGAATGTTCTGGGGCTTGTGGCAGAGTTCATCAATGTCGGGTCAAAGGCTGTTATGCAGATCACAAAGCCGTTGAGCACAAGCAGAAGAAAGATTCGTGACAGATTACAGGTGCAGCTGACCCTGGCATGGCTGCACCGCCTTCTTCAGGTCTTACAACACCTTCAGACGGTGTACCACTTGTCAAGGTGATGTATCTATTTGCTGGGGGTAGACGACGCTCTGACGTTGCAGCTTATTTGAAAGAAGCTGAGGCCTCAGGGAGGATACGTTTAATTCTCAAGGAATTTGATGTGGAACGTTCACCTGAACATGATCTCACCAATGTTGCATTATGGACTGAAATCATTGAAACCCTTGAAGAGGGACAGTGGTTCATCATTGTATCACCGCCCTGCAATACGTTCAGCAGGGCTAGATTTCAGAGGCGGCATCCAGGTCCAAGGCCGTTGCGGACAAAGGCTTGGCCCAGAGGTTTTCCATGGTTGAGCAATGCAAATAAACAAAAGGTGGATGAAGCAAATTTTTTCGTTGACAAATGTCTTGAAGCTTGTGAGCATGCAGTGAATTTCAATGGATATTTCATTTTGGAGCACCCCGAAGATTTGGGAGTGGTGGATGAGGAACATCCTGGTTCAATTTGGCAATGGCGAGAAGTTCTCGACCTTATTCCAAAGTGCAAGGCAAGTTGCTTTGCTATCCATCAATGCAAGTTTGGAGCCATAACACCTAAGCCAACGAGGCTACTGACAAATCTGAAAGTTTCTGACAAGCGTTGCTATTTTTCTTTACCACGTTTTGACAAGCTGGGGTTTTACAAAGGACCACTCCCACGGAAATGCGGGCACAGGCATTCACATACTCTTATTGGTAAGACTGGCACCAGATGGAATACCAGCCCAAGCGCAGCATACCCACCACAGATGTGCAAATTCCTGGCAGATTTGATTCTCAATGCAGCCGCATCCTTCGGTGGGGGAGCAGAGAATCCAATCAAGAAGGTTAACAAGAGGCCCCACTTTTCTGACTCACCCGCTGCTTCCAAAACAAGAAAGACAGAGGTTGCAAACACAATTCAAGGAAGCTCGAATACAACAAACAAGGACACTGTGCACCTGGTACAAGACTCTGATGAGGAGGTTTGCACAACAACAGTTAATACAACAGTCAATGCAATGGGATCAGGTGAGTCACCTTCCAGCGGCATCGTTTCTCCTGGTGAGTCACCTTCTGACGTGGGGTATCAGTTTGATATGAAGGCATGCTATAATTCTGGCACTCCCATTCAAGTTGAGTGGGACAACTCTGCACATGGTTTCATTGATGGGTTTGGCTTATGCAGCCCCACAAGGTGGAGGCCTCAGCATCGGGGAACATTTAGGCCCCCAGAGATGGTACAACTGGCAGATGCGACTTTTGACATCCTTGCTGAATGCGTGGACGAGTGCATACATGATGTGCGGTTGGAAGCGTTCAAGCTGGTCACTGGCAAGTTGGAGAGTTCTCCATTCAATGAAACCTCACTCTTGAAGCTCAGGGATAAGTGGGCCGGATTACTGCCTGACCCAGTCGATGCGAAGGTGGTCGACTCTGGTCAACCATTTTACTTGCGTGCGCTGGCCCAGTGGTTGAGACTGTATAAGGATCCGGATGTTCACTGGCTGATGGATGAACCGGATTCCTTTGCAACAGGTGTACACATTGGATTTGAGCAACCACTTCCCCGTTCTCCTCAAGTCTTCCTGGAGAAGGGCAAACACCGAAAGATGGATGAGACAGAATTTTGTCCCATTGCCGATAATTATCCTTCTGCACAGATCTCCACTGGTGAACTGGAAAAGAAGTTTAGAGAGGAGGAATTATTGGGACGCATGCACCCTTCAAAACTTGGGGTGCTCCGTCAGGAGTATGGGGACAAGTTGCGGATTGCATCGATGGCAGCAATTTCGAAGCCTGATGGGTCAGTGCGGCTGTTGCATGACGCAACGCACTCTGTGATGGTGAACCACGAGATAAGGTATCAGGACAAAATCATTTGCCCAGGACCTGCAGAGATCGCTGGGGTGGTTCGTGAATCGGCTGAAACCCAAGAAGCCCCATTCTGCGTGAGTGCAGATATCAAAGCAGCACATCGTCTGGTTAAGGTTCGAAGATCTGATTGGGGTTACCTTTGTTGCAGAGCCAATTCATCATCAGACACCGTTTGGGTGAACCGCGTTGGAACTTTTGGCGTTTCCAGTGCCCCCTATTGGTGGGCGAACTTGGCAGGTTTGATTGGTCGGTTTGTGGGGTACATTTTCCAGTCAAAGTGGTTCATGCAGATGATTTATGTGGACGACTTGCATGGCTCATTTGTTGGCGCAGAGAAGTTCAGGCTGCTTTGGATCTGGATTCTAGCATATGAGATGGTGGGGACCCCATTTGGGTATCATAAATTCAAGGGAGGATTCAGCTCGGAGTTTGTTGGGTTCCACATCAGGTACGACTTGTCTGAGGTTGGCATATCGAAGAAGAGGGGCGACTGGCTTGTTGATTGGATTGAAAAGGTTGGGGCAAACAAATATGTAGTTGCGTCCAGGGAGTTTGTGGAGTTCCTGGGAAGGCTTGGATTTGTTTCGCAATTACTCACTTGGATGAAACCCCACCTTTCTCCTCTATTCGCATGGGCATCAGTCACCTCCAAAGGCACTGTGGGCAGGCTCCCTGAAACGGTCATTTTGACCTTGCAATATATTCTCCATGAGCTCAGAGTGGAGTCCTATCTCGTTTCTGTCAAGCGGCCCTCAAATTTTGATGTGGAGATGTTTAGGACTGACGCCAAGTGCGCAGACAACTTCATAATTCTTGCTGGTTGGGAAATTACATCCAGGCGGTGGTTCTCACTGAAGATTGGGCCTGGTGATGCGCCGTTCTTGTTCAAGCCCACTGGGGAATCCCAGTGGGCATCTACTTCGGCCGAGCTGTTGGCCACCCTTGTGGCATTGGAAGCATTTGGCTGGCTTGCAAAAGATAGGTGCAGGAAGTCCCTCACGATTTCCTTGGTGGGGGGCACAGACAACAGGGCCAACGATGCGCTCACGGTCAAGAGGGCGACAACCAAGTGGCCTTTGATGGCTATAAACATGCAACTTTCGACAGCACTGGCAAAGGCAAGACTATCGTTGCGCTTGAGATGGAGGCCGAGGGAAGAGAATGTGGAAGCTGACGATCTAACCAATGAGCGTTTCTCTGGTTTTGACTTGGAGAAGCGCATTGATATTTCCTGGCAAGATTTGGGTTTGGACATTTTGCAATCATTGGTTCAGACACGGGACGAGTTTGAACAGAAGAAGGTGGAGGCAGGAGTTGGTGCCTCTAGCAGAACACCAGGGAAAAACAAGAAGTTCGAAAAGACTCCATGGTGAAAGGACCTACCGTGTTATGGGTCAGGTTGCTTGCAATCTCCTGAAGTGGGGGCCATTTGAGATTTCAAAGCAATGCAATGTATTGTTTTCACAACAGTTGATGCTGACTATGCGACAGTCAGCGATTCACTGGGACACCTGGATCATGGCCGCAGGGCCTTCTCAATGTCAAACATCTGGAGGCACCAATGACAAAGCTGGAGTGGCGTGAAATAGCACCACCTTGCGAGAAAAAGTCGCACCTGCGTTTGTCCATCACATTCCACTTGAGTTGCTGTCAGATTCAGTTTTGTTCCTTCATGTCAGCTGTAATTTCAAACCTTTTGGATGTTTGGACATTTGATTTGGCGAGTTTATTTCTTTCGGATGGTTGGTATTCACAACGTTTATTTGCGATGATCGTTTGGCGTTCTGGCACAATCTCTTGAGACCCTCACTACTCTACCAACGTAGCGTAAAGCATAGGCATCATTGGGCTTGCCCAATGTGTCTATGCGGAACCCTGCGTTGGTCGGGTGGTGGTGGGGTTGTGGATGGTCTCTTGCCAATTTGGAAGTTCCTCGCCTGGAAGTTCTTTGTGAGTTGATCTTCTAAACTTCTTCTTCCTTTTTCAGTTGCTCGTTGGCCTCAACGATTTCAATTTGTATTGACTGCTTTATTTCGTTCCACTACTTCAGTTGGGATTCAATTTCACTGGCTGCTGTGATTTCGAGTTTTCATTTTCTTCGTGGACAGTTTCGTTTTCTGTGATGCTGTTGTTTGTATTTCAGACTTCAAGTTGCTCATCGCTTTGTTTTCCATTCAACTGCTACGCTGTCAGAGTCCATTCGATGTTCACTTGCGGATTTACAATTGCCTTGTCATGTCAATTTCATGTGGTATTTTGGATGCTTCTGTTTACAGAGTGTTATTGGCAGTTCAACTTTCAATGCTGTGCATTCCTCGTCAACTTGCACCTGTCAGCTGGATGATCAGATCGATTTTATTTTCCTTTGAAGCACTGGCTTAGTTTGAAAGGCCCAACCCAACCCACCGCTCTGGAGGGTTTTCACTTGAACTGCCAACACCGTTCACGCTACAGCTTACGGGGGGCCATTTGAGATTTCAAAGCAATGCAATGTATTGTTTTCACAACAGTTGATGCTGACTATGCGACAGTCAGCGATTCACTGGGACACCTGGATCATGGCCGCAGGGCCTTCTCAATGTCAAACATCTGGAGGCACCAATGACAAAGCTGGAGTGGCGTGAAATAGCACCACCTTGCGAGAAAAAGTCGCACCTGCGTTTGTCCATCACATTCCACTTGAGTTGCTGTCAGATTCAGTTTTGTTCCTTCATGTCAGCTGTAATTTCAAACCTTTTGGATGTTTGGACATTTGATTTGGCGAGTTTATTTCTTTCGGATGGTTGGTATTCACAACGTTTATTTGCGATGATCGTTTGGCGTTCTGGCACAATCTCTTGAGACCCTCACTACTCTACCAACGTAGCGTAAAGCATAGGTGTGTAAAAGCGTTTGTGTGTAAAAGTGTCTGTGTGTAAAAGCTTCTGTGCGTAAAAGCACTTGCGTGTAAAAGCGCCTGTGTGTAAAAGCGTCTGCGTGTAAAAGTGTCTGTGTGTAAAAGCGTCTGTGTGTAAAAGTGTCTGTGTGTAAAAGCGACTGTGAAAGTGTTTGTGTGTAAAAGCATCTGCCTGTAAAAGCGCCTGTGTATAAAAGCGTCTGCGTGTAAAAGTGTCTGTGTGTAAAAGCGTCTGTGTGTAAAAGTGTCTGTGTGTAAACGCGTCTGTGAAAGTGTTTGTGTGTAAAAGCGTCTGTGTGTAAAGGAGTCTGTGTGTAAAAGCTTCTGTGTGTAAAAGCGTCTGTGTGTAAAAGCCTCTGTGTAAAAGCCTCTGTGTGTGAAAGTGTTTGTGTGTAAAAGCTTCTGTGTGTAACAGCTTCTGTGTGTGAAAGTGTGTGTGTCTAAAAACATCTGCGTGTAAAAGCGTCTGTGTGTAAAAGCCTATGCGTGTAAAAGTGTCTAGTGTCTGTGTGTAAAGGCGTCTGTGTGTAAAAGCCTATGTGTGTAAAAGTGTCTAGTGTCTGCGTGTAAAACCTTCTGTGTGTAAAAGCTTCTGTGTGTAAAAGCGTCTGTGTGTAAACGCTTCTGTGTGTAAAAGCGTCTGTGTGTAAATGCGTCTGTGTGTAAAAGCGTCTGTGTGCAAAAGCGTCTGCGTGTGAAAAACAATACGAAGGATAGGATGCAAACCAGTGTTTTGTACTTGTAATATATTGTCTTGATACTACTTGTCTCGCCTGCCTAAAATACATCTTTAATATATTGTCTTGCAATATAGTGTCTCAATACTAACAACAGAAGACCCTGCTCTCTCTCTCTCTCCCTCTTTCTCTCTCTCTCTCTCTCTCTCCCTCTCTCTCTCTCTATCTCTCTCTCTCTCTCTCTCCCTTTCTCTCTATCTATGTCTCTCTGTGGTTGCAAGACACGTGTCATATGATGCCCTTTACCAAGCAGCACAGTGCATATGCATGGGTTGTCACATGTATCCTCTTCTTAATCAATCTTACTTTTCACAACTTACCCCTCCATAGCTCATATAAAATTCACCAACCTATCACCGACTATTTTTTACGACTACCATACTCAGAGCTGCTTGAAACACATCTTTTTCGCTCTCGGGCCAACCGTCGTCTAGTTTTGTGAAGGATTAGCAGTTTTCTTTGCGGCAGAGAGAATAGCTAGTATCGGCTAGCTCGAGGTTCACTCTGGTGCACCATTGCTATGACTGTGTCTGTGATTCAGACCTCCTGCACTGCAAAAGGGGGTGAGCCTGCAAGGTTTGATATTGCTTGGGATGAATCAGCTCTGGATTGGAACGGTGTCATGTTTGCGTTGTCCTGGGACATGCTTGTGAATTTGGGCATGTTTGTGAACTTGCTTATGAACTTGGACATGCTTGTGAACTTGAGCATGTTTGTGAACTTGAGCATGTTTGTGAATTTGTTGTGAACTTGTGCATTGTGATTGATTCATTGTTGAGTGTGGTTTGTGTTTATCTGCCGCCGTTTTCCAAATGATGACAAGGCCAGACCTGATTCTTAATTGAGGAGAATCAAAGTAGGTCCAGGCCAAACGTCTGATGGAAACCCTTGGAAGGTTTTGTTTTTGATTTTGAGCGTCTTGTGATTGATTTGATTGTGATATCAGTGGATTGGACATCCCTGACTTGAGATACATGTCAGTGTTGTTGAAATTGCTTTTGATAGGTTTGCGCATCTTGATGTCAGTGGAATGGATTTCCCTGGCGTTGTGAACATGTTCGTAGGTAGTGATTGTGAAGTTGCTTAGGTAGTTGTTTTCTTTGTTTGAACATGCAATAGATCAACTTTTATGATGGCCAGAATTCATTTGAGGTTTTTTGAAGGTTGATGGACTTTATCTCAAAAAGGGGGACAAGGTCCAGCCTTGGAAGTTTGCCCTGAGCTTAGTGCATCTCATGCCTAGCGTGCCCGAAACTTAGAACGCTTGGTATCTAAGGTGTTCCAAGCTTAGTGTATCTAGTCGATAGCTTGTCTGAGACCGAGTTTGCCTGGTGCATCAATGTATTCGTGTTCAAAACTTTGATACCACGAATATGGTTTTGGACTGTGAGTAGTTGAGGCTGATGACAGTTTTGCTTGTCTGACGCGTTTATCTTCCATTGGAGGATGCGGATTAGCTGAAACAGTCGGCCTTGGTTTTGTGTTGACTCCGACAGTGCTTCGTCTGTCTCCGTCTTGGATCTCGTGTGTGTGTTGTTGGTGTTTGTTGTTTGTTCTAGGGATCCACAAACAGCACCGTAGTTGATCGTGAATTGACGCCATGGTTTCTTCGATCAGTTGATGATCTGGTTTTGGAGATAGAAATCGTTTCAAAGAGATACCTGGGATGATGGATGGATTCTGAACCGATGATTTCCGACTGGCTGAAGATTGGTGGAAGTTTTGCTTCTGGAGATACTCCTGGAGTATTGCTGACATCAGCGTTGGCGTTGGTTGTGGATATGGATGGACTATTTATTTAAGATGAGCGAAGTATTGGAGGAACAACCGTCTATCTTCTTGAGGATCAGTTGATTTTTTTGGAGACAGTTGTATTTTTTTGGAAAACTTCGAATGCATCAGAAGAGTTTCTACTTCATTTTCCGGTTGAGGTGCTTGAAGCATCGAAGTTTCCTGGCGAATGCGACGTATTCTGTGAATTTGACCTTGAAGGTATGGCGAAGTTCATACTGGATATGCATCTGCGTATGTATAGAGAGAGAAATGAATGTCATGTCGAAAGGGGGTGTGGAAGTTTGGACCCTTGTGGGTGCAACTTGGCATTGGAGCGACCTGACTTTCATTAAGCCTTCAGTGGTGAAACTGGACTATGGGAAGGTGTCTGCATCAGACATAAGTAGCTTCAATATTGCGTTGTGGTATGAGGAGCTGCCTGAGCTGATCTGAGATATCGACCAGTGAGTCTAAGTGGATCTACTTGGAGCTTGACAATGCCTACGTATCTTCTATGACCTCTGGGTATTTGATCTGGAAGTCTATTTTGAGACCTTTGTAGCTGTGACTATTGGCTGACGTTTGGTTATTGCAGGAAGCGAAATACTTTAGCGCTATGACTGCTGATGACTGGATATTAGCTGAGAAGTCCAGCAGATCTTTTGAGTATGTGAGATACTTCGACATTGTGAGGACAATGCCTACGTATCTTATTTAGCCTCCAGATATTTGATCTGGAGGGCTGCATTATGATATTTATGCCCGTGACTTGTTGCTGACTTTTGGTTATGACAGTGAGCGAACTACTCTAGCGCTATGACTGTTCATGACTGGATATTGGTTGAGAAGTCGAGCAGAACATTCTACTCTCCTCGACGGTTTGGAACTATGAGAAGACATCTCTGTGTGAAGAACTGTTTTGGAGATGGAACATGAGGTTCCATGTTGCTCTGTATTGCAAGAGGATTTTGTAAAGGAATTTGGATGAATCATTTCGTTCTTGAATAGCCGTGTGACTAGTCTAGACGTTTGGTAGAGACTAGTAACACTGGCTAGCTGGTTATTTGCGTTTGGACGAGAACCAGTTTGACTTGAGAACTTTTGGAAATGTTTCTGATTTTTGTGACTAGGTGATTTGTATATCATAGCAGTTTGGAATTGTTTCAACAACCTTTGAGGGAAGGTTGTGTACTGGAAACCTGGAATCGAGTTTCCCAGTTGAGACATCGGCTCAAGGGAGTGGTGTCAAATGTTCCGAAGCGAACTGAACTGCAGTGTCACCTAGGGCACTTAAAACAGTAGCCACACTGGAACATCTTGCTTGCTTCCTTTCTTTGTTTGTGGGCTGTGGCTGTGTGCCTGCCCTGGTTCTTGTTGACCTGTTCCGTCGTGTGTGGCGTCTGGAGAGAAAAGAAGGAGTCTGACGTGCACTTAGGAGTCGGGGTGGAACAAGTTCCTTTATTTGACATTGCAGAGAAGTAAGTAACTGCGGAGTCGCAACCACAGTAGGTGTTTGCGTCTGGCGTAGTGATTTCATGAAAGCGTTGATTTGGGTACACGAGAGGTGTACTTGGGTTTGCGTTTTTCACAAATCAGCTGCCCTACCAAGACCATCACCAAACACTTTTGGAATCCCTCTTCTCTGTTGCATACTTACAATCTCACTCATATTACCTAACATGGCCATGACCTCTGAATCTGCGCCGACATGTTTCCTCGGCAATTCATTGGGTTCACTCAGTTTGGAAAAAATCTCCAGACCTTGGTGGACTAGGTACACTCGCACAGCCATAACTTGGCACACGCGCTTGCGAATTCTGTTGCATGAACGTTTGTTGTTGGGGAATCCATTGCGCACCATGCTGGTCCCTGTCCTTGCATTCCGGGAACATTTCCTTTGTTGACATCCTTGTACCGGACCTCTTGACCACCTGCATCCAGGTTTGTCGTGCTCGCAAATCCCTGTACGCTCTGTGACACATTTGCTTGTTGTTGCTGTGGCTGCTGCTTTCAGGTGTTTGTCTATCCATCCCAGATCCACTACCTTGCTGACTAGGCGTTCTATTTTTTTTGGCCGGCGCCCTGTGCCTTTCGGCGGGTCACCACTTTGAGACTTACTCGTCTACCACGTCACGATCGCGGCCCCGTACCCGGGGGGAATCGATCCGCGGCTAGCTGTCTATGCACGGTCCTGAGACGGGCATTATACCACTACGCGACGAGATCGCCTCTTGCTGACTAGGCGTTCTAGGCACTGGCGGCAATCCGTCACTACGGTTACAACCACCATTTCCGGTGCCAGGTGGCAATCCGTCACCACGGTTACAACCACCATTTCCTTTACCTCTTTCAGCCATACTAGGACAACCTTGCACACCTTGGATCACACTACCAGAATCCATTCCTACTGCGCGCAGGCAGCTCTGCTAGCAGTCTCCACTAACCCTTGTTGCAGTGTACTAAGGACACCATGTAAGGTGAAGCTGGAATCGTTTGTGTTGAGCTTCTGGATTTCAGCGTTAGGTCTGTGTTGAGCTTGTACTAAGGTTCTGCAGTGATCACTAGGTTGGTACACTATCAGTGTACAGTCAAGGGCATCGAAGAGCTTGAGTATTCTTGATCTAGGTGATGTTTTTTGTTTCACTTCTCTTGGGCATGTTGGCTGTAAGGTCATGTGATGAAGGTAACTAGTCAATTGATTGCCTGAAACGACATGTTTTTTGAAATGCTTGAGAATATCTCGACAGGTTGAGGTTGGGAGTAGGTCCTGGAGACACAAGAGAGGTGTCCAAATGAGAACTCCGACAACTTGTCTGGAAATGAGTGAAGAAAAGTTGTAAGTTGCTTTGACTGACAGGCTGAGGTTGGGACCTAGTCCTGGAGACACAGGAATCGTGTTTGGACTTGGAGGACTCCGACAACTTGTCTGGAAATGCTTGAATGTGAATTGTTGTTAGAAAAACTGTAGTTTGGAACTGAAGTGTTTGTGATCAAGGAATTTCGCCATATCTTTGCTTAAATGGACAATCGCACCAGCACCCGAGCTTTGTACGAGGCAGCGAACGATCAACTCATTGGTCGGATTATCGAGCCAGAGAGGGTGACAAGTGTCTTGAGGTTGGTACAGACTTTGATCGCACTTCTGGAGTGGCTTGTACCGCTGTTGGAGGATGTTCGAATTAGTCGCAACAACTTGGATATCATCGCTATGTTGAAGGACAATCTCCTGTCATTGGAGGCTGAATTGCAGAGACAGTCTTGTGAAGTACGAGAGCATATATTAGCAAGGTACCACAGACCATTGCAAGGATGAAGTACCTCTGTGCGTAAATTTGTCTGAGGCATGTGATAGGTATAGGCGATGGAGTTCCTTACAAGAGTGGTGAATGTGAGTAAAATGGATGTCAATGGCTGAGCTGCGTGTGTTGCAGTTGCGTTGCATGTGAGATTTGCATTTTGTTGTAGAGAAGCTTGGTGATTTTGGCATTGAGAGCCTGGAGAATCACTGGAAAGCTTTAAAGAAAAGTATTATGATAAAGGAATACATCTCGACAGGTTGGTCAGGTTGTAGTTGATCCTGGACGCACGGAGTGCACAGTGCGTGGTGCTACTGAGCTTGGCGTCATGCCTGGAGATGGTTATAAGAAAGTAGGAATTTGTGGCCTAGAAAGGGAACCTGGAGGGTCGGGCTGTGCTTTGGCAAGGACCTTGGTTCATGAAAGAGTTGGATTGCCACATGAGTAAGATGAGAAATCTGTGTAATATTGAGATAAGACGTGAGTAGTGGAACACCTGAGGTTCGGTAGTGTGCAGGAACAGTGGACCTGGACGGATGTATGCACTGGTGACCTTGGAACTGAAGTTTGAGGCAGTTTGGTTGGCCTGGCAGTTTAGGCACGGAAGTGCTGTGAGAGAGAGAGAAAGGTAGTAGCCGTCATGGCACTGAAGGCACGGTAGAACTTGGTGTTGATGTTGTTGGTTGACAACGGATTGCGAGTAAGAATGAACATAGTCTGACTGTGTTTGCCTGTTTGGGAATGTTGGTTTTGAGTTCTCAGATGCATCAGGTAGCATTCGTGGTTTTGAGCTGCAGTTGTGAATGTGCTTGAGTGGAACATGTAGTGAGTCATTGGAGACGGCCTGGACTGTGTAGGAAGTGGAAACTGTTTGATGAAACTAGAAACGAAACAGAAACCTTTTATTGTGAGTTTGTGTTCATGTTTTTGTTTGAACTGGAACTTGCACAGTTGGTTGGTGTCACAGGCAGGTCAGGAATGACTTTTGTTGCTCAGATTGTTGCAGTTTGTTTTGGTGAAACTTGGAACGGATGTAGTCGTAAAGACTGGGACAGATGCAGAGAAGGTACATTGAACCCTGAGACAGGCAGGTACTCTGAAGTTGTTGTCATACTGACGGAACTTTGTGTGAAGATAGCTTGAATGCAAGGTTTCCCCTTTTGGCTTAGAGCGGCTATACCGTGATGTGTCTCTCGTGATGGATGGCTGAGTATGGAGACATCTGCAAGCCAGTCTTGGCTGTGAAATGGACTCGATAGTCCTTATAATGATGATTGCCAGCGTTATTTGCCTGCGTTGGACGTGGCACTTTCTTTGGTAGTGATGGAGTTTACGAGCAAGATGGATTTGGTGTTGTTGGCACTGGAGGGTTTCCTTTGAGAACCTTGGGCCATGTTGGTTGGACATCTTGTACTACCAGAAGGCTGGCATGGAGATTAACAAGATTTGCAGCAGTAGAACTTTGCAGAGTATCCTGAGAGAGGGATAGAGCGGTAGTGTAGTTTGTGCGTTGGCGTGTGGCTCAGAGTGAAAAGCAAAAGAGGGAATCTGGGACTTGAGATTTGCAATTTTCGTTTGAATGTGTTTGAATTGAACTTGAGCATGGCGGACGAAGTCATTGGAAAGGTTTGACGATTCGTGCCATGAGAGAAATTGACTTGAGAACTTTGGAACATGTCACTGGTAAAACAAGCCGGAAACGAAACGTGTGAAACCAGAGTGATGTGTTTTGTTGAGATAGGTTTGACATACAACAAATGAGAATGAGCTGGATGGCAAAGGAGTTGCCTAGGTTCAAATAGGAGCTGGATGGCAGAGGCGCTGCATAGGTTCCAAAGTGAGTTACAAAAGGTTGTATGAAGTCAAAATGTGAACCAGATTGCAAGACGTTGCAAGGTTCAGACACGAGCTGTGTTGCAGACGTGCATAGGCTCAGGTTTACAGGTTTAGTGAAACTGACTGGAAGGAATGTAATGTGATGTCAGTTTGCGGCTCGACATACTGTCTAAGTGAGAGACGAAGTATGGAGCTGTGTGTTTTTGTTGAACTTGACTTGGCTGCGTGTTTAGACTTCTCATGTTTATACATGTTCCATTCCATTTTAGCTGCACTATTATGAGACAACTTTTGGCTCAGTGTCTTGTATATCGATTCGCCCTGAAGATAGCTTCGAGATCCTGTTATACTAACGGCAATGGAGTCTATCCGTCTTTGGTTGGCTTTGACTCCTAAGCAATTCGATGACTTGAACAATGGCAAGGAGATCCAACCTGACGATTACTCCAAACGTTTTGGTTTTGGGCTACGAAAGGACCTGATTGCCGCCGTTGAACGTGCACAGTATTTCAATGATTGGACTCCAGAAGGTCCCAAAGGTGAATTCTGTGCCAAGGACTATGTACTGGTTGAGGTCGAGCTGACTGCCATCGGCTATCTCCAGAAAGCCGAGGCAGGCATCCTTCTGAAATATAAACCCAACGAATATCGCTGGCAAGGAACTATGAAGGCTTTGGAGTTCGACGAGAACGGCAACCTCCTGTACAAGTTTGGATCGGAAGCCATGAAAATTGTTTAAGGGGCTTGTAACATAGGTTGCTGCTTATAGATTTTGATTCACTTGCTAGCTGGGTTGTAACACTAAGCTCTGGCAAGGACGATCGGCAGTTGCAGTGTAAAATACAAAATGCTGTGCAGAGAGCTGTCAAGCTGAGACCGGCGTGGATTTGTAGCTTTGAGATGTCTTGGAAGTTTTTGTTGACACGCTCATTCATTTTTTGGAAATTTCAGAGTTTTGGACGATTTCGGACTGGACAGAATTTGGACTTGTGAAACCGAGTTTGAGCAGTTTTGATTTCAGCTGTCATGAGTTTTGCACTGTTTTCATTTTGCTGCATGACATGTCTATGGGTTTCGTGCGCACAAACCACTGTGATCTGTTTTGCACTCATGTGAAAGGTTGCACATGAGTTGACAGTTGGATGTGAATGGATTTTGCAAGCCACCACAAGTCTGCACTATTTCGTTTTGTCTGAAACATCGAGATGTAATTGACTGCACGTTGCCTGTCAAGATGTGCGGCACGCATCTTGGGGTAATAGTGAGTGTGGTCTTTATCGGAGGTGTGAATCATCTATTAAGGTGTGAGGCACGCACCTTAGGATGAGAGAAAGATGAGTTTTTGTTCTTCCTTCGATTGATTAAGTTATTATATCTGTCGGCATGAGTCTTGCGAGTCTCTGGAATGCATAGCATGCCCAAGCTGTACATCTCCCCGGGACTGTCAGAAAGAGTGCACCTAGCCCTGACACGTCGTTTAGAGAACTTCATGGCAGGCACATCTGGTTCCGCAATTCCTACTGAGATGAATGCAGCGGAGAACCCAACCATACCGGGACCGGGAACCCTTGGTGAGTCTGGCTTTGAGCATGGTGAACATGGGCATCAGGATGATCAGAGCAAGTCGCCTGTGATTGATAGCAAGGAGGATGAAGAGCGTGGCAGATCTCGGTCACCAAGACCCCAGCTGAATGTACCGGAACCCAACCCAGAGAGCCCATTGGAAGTCCTATCAGCCTGTACATCACTGGCAGTTGGAGTAACTTCCATGGTGGCAGCCCTCAAGACGAGCAGTGAGAAACTTGAGGTGTTGATCGGCAACACACAGTCGTTGCAGAACGACTTGGTCCGATCTATGGACGTACTTGCTAAGTCAATAGCAAGCATGAGCCATTCTGTCGAATGGTCTATGAACCGAACCGTCGGCGACATGATGAAAGAAGCTGTGTCGAAGGGAACCGAGGATGCCAGTCGGACGACAGCTATCCTAGAACAGTTGTTTGAAGCCATGGACCGATTTCAAGAAAATATCAAGGAAGTGGCTCGTAGAATGGAAGCTGTGGGGACACCGGCTCCAGTTCAGGAATCCGAATTTGGGCCACCGATGCCACCTACTGGGCATGTTGGGACGCCCATCACGCCTGGGACACCCATCTCAGGCAATATGGCCACTGGAGTTCTTTCTCCACCCATGGCACCTGCAGTTGCACCTCCACAACCACCCCCAGCCATGGCAGTGGCCACATTCGCTGGATATTCGCCAGCAAAGGTGGGTGAACCACCCATGGGGCATCCAGCGAACCTAGACGTTCCGTTCATGAAGAATCCACCGGTTTGTGTGTTGGATGAAAGCACAGGTGGTGTGAGGAATGTGTCGCCGACACGGCAGCTGAATCCCGCCACGGGCACCGCTGCCTTCTCACCGCTTGGCTACATGGTTTTGAAGAACAGCACGGACTATCGGAGGATTTATCCGTGAGAGGGATGTCTCACTTCAAATTTGGATTGATCCAGAGGCATGTCCTGCATGAGAGAGAGAATAGTCGGTTGTTTTCCTCTTTGGAGCTTTCTGACCGGCTCGAGGTTCACTCGTCTCTAGGGACTGCATGGCGAACATTTTGCACATAGTGCGATCTGAGTTCAAGTGCGAGTTTAAAAGGGGGCTATGCCTGACGGAACAACTTGGAATTGAGTTGTCTTGGAACGGAAGATTCTGAAAGTATTTCAAAGCTTACGTTGTGTCTCGAGTGAAAGCGGATGCTTGTCAAACCTGTTTGCATGTTGTGGGTCGTTTGAGGTTATTCAGAGTTTTCATATGTCTCTCAATGATGATGGCGAGCACCGTTCTAGAAGGCATTCAGAAACTGCATCTGCATGGAGTTGCTAACAGATCTGAGGGAGACATCATGAAGAAAGATTGAAGTTGTTTTGATTGGCTTGATTGCGTTGATTGGCATGTTTGAGCTTGTATGTTCATGTTTTGGAGTCTTTGTTGCAGCAGTTACTCAACTTCATTGTTGGAGATACGGTCATGAACATATGGTACAATTGAGTTGTCATGGCACATGATGAGAACCTGGGAAGAAACTCAGACGGAATCTGAGTATAACTAGTTTGAGAACTTCCAGGAAATCTGATGTCATTGACGTAGAAATATTGTACTTACATGTCATGATATGAGGCTTGAACAAAAAGTTTCACATTTTCGAGATCATTAGGATGGATCAGACGTTAAAAGGGGGACAGCGATTTCTGTGCCGATCTTAGCTAGTCTGAACCCTAGCTGTGAACGTTTTCATTCAGAATGTTTCGAATTCACTTTGCAGTGACTGTGAACGTTACTTTGCTAAAGCTTTGAATTTGAGATGAGTTGCATGAGTGATACTGCTTCACTTTCGTTTTCTTTTCATACGCCTACCTTCTTCACGAAGGTGCGGATTAGCTGAAACAGTTGGCCTTTGTTTTCGCGTTGACTCCAATCGTGCGACGTCTGTCTTCGTCTTGGGTCTCGTGTGTGTGTGTGTGTGTTTGTTCTGTTTTCGTTGCGTTGCTTTGTTTGTTGTCGGATGACAACAGCACTGTAGATATAGCGTTATCGACGCCATGGTTTATCCGAGAAGCTGGAAGTCGGAAGACAATTTTGGTACTGGAAAGACTTTGAAGTCTTTGGACTGAGTTTGGTATTCCTACATCTAGTTACGAGGATTTGTATTTGCAACATTGTATGTCATGAAGATCGTCATGACTGGAGTTGCGTGAGTTTTACTTTCGTCTCTGAACGGAAGAATTTTGAATTAGGAGCGTACGACATTGTGCATGAGTCGAACGAGATGAGTTTTGGATGATGTTCCATCATCTATTTTTGTTTTGGAAGAGCGACGTATTCTTCTTTGACTACCTTTTGATCACGGATGCGATCTGGACCCACTGGACTGAGACAGGATTGAACATCCGTACAATGCAGTAAATGTAGTGAGATGAGATGCCATGTCGAAAGGGGGTGTGAAAGTTGATCACCCTATGGGTGAGGGTGACTAGCGACATGTCATTCCTCATCGTGGCATTCTTCATCGTGGTACAGTTTTATGCACGGAAGATTGGTAGACAACATTCGACTTGTTGTTGAAGAGATCTGTGCAGTGGACCTGCAGTTTGGTCACAATATTCTATTGTCCTTTGAACCTGCAATCTTTTATGACACTCAGAGTGTCAGTGATCGATGTTGACCTAGAATGTGGTGTATTGATCAGTTCTACATCTTATACTGGATTCTGAATGAATCTGGTACAGCTTATTGCTTGAGCTGAAGATACCTGCATTGGCTTGACATTGAGATTTCTTATCGTGTCTTTGACACTGATCAGTTTATTCTCTCCAAATGATGAGAACCTACAGCTGGAAACTCTTGGAGAAGAGTTTGAGTTAGCTGGCAATATCGGATGGGGAGAATTTACCATACTCTGAGTTTTGGGACAGCAAGATGCATTGGCATTGTGAGGACAATGGCCATATTTGCTCATCTTATTTGTCTGAGAGTTTGTGTGATGAGATGTTTCCGTATTGTGAGGACAATACCTACATCATCGTCATCGTGATCTACAGATCAGACATTTGATCTTGGATTATGTCTTTTATTGCTTCAAAGAATGTCGTTGTTCTTCGACGACTTTGATCATCGCTTACAAGGACAACATTGTCCTTCCGCGATTTTGCCTTAAGCCTTACACTGTGGATTGGCTACTACAGTGGTCGAAAGACTACAGCGATACAACTGTATTTGGCTGACCTACATTGTGAATGTCGAACAGAGCATTCTACTCTACATTGAGGTTTGAAGCTATGAGATGCTATCTCTATGTGGAGAACTGATTTGGAGATGAAACGTTTTGTTTCGACTACGTTTTGTATTCAGAAGAAGGTTGTACAGAATACCTTGTGTGAACCACTTCGTTCTTGAGAAGCTAACGCTAGCGCTAGCGTGACCCCTTAGTTAGCTGGTTATTCACGTTTGGATGAGAACCAATTTGCTTTGAGAACTTTTGGAAGTGTTTCAATCCTTTTGAATTCATCTAATGAAAAGTGAGTTTGTAGATTTGTAGCAGCTGGAATTGTTTCAACAAACCTTTATTTGAAGAACCTGAGGTTTGCTAACTGGAAACCTAGAATTGAGTTTACCAGTTGAGACATCGGCCCAAGGGAGTGGTGTCAGAAGTTCATTTAATGAACAGAGCTGCCGTGTCACCTAACTTGACATAAGACAGACCGACAGAGGGAACACATTATCTCGCTTTGTCTTCTTCCTTTTTCTTCTCCTTTGTCTTGTTGTTTTGTTCTTTGGTTGTTGTGTTTGTGTTTCCCTGTGACTGATCGTGTTGCGTCTGGAGCGAAAAGAAGGAGTCCGACGTCAGCATGTGGGAGTCGAGGGTGAAACAGTTTTCTTGACACGACAGTGTTCTAGTTTAATTAGGTTTGCGACTACACGCTCTGCGCTTGTATTTGGTGTGCGTGTTTGACGTATGCGTTTGCCTGCGTAGTCCAGTAGAAATTTTGATGAAGCGTTGGATCTGACTGCAGATCTGTGCACGGAGCTTTTCCACATTAACACACTTCCTAGATCTGGGTTGGTGTGTTGGTGCCTAGAAAGTGTATTTTTTGCTGATACGAACACAGCTACAATTTTTATCCCGCACCCAATGTCAATTTGGGAATAGACCGAGAGGGGACAGCGAAAAGCCAAGACGGTCAAAAAAAGGAACATTGGCCCATGTAAAGCGTAAAGTTGCAACGGCCCTTTCAATGAAGGTGAAGCCTGTTTAAAAATATGGACATTCATGTGCATTTGTTCCAATTTCAGCCGTCGAGGCTTGCCTCGAAAATTCTCCCTCATCCTTACATTTTTTGTTTTGTTGCAATTTCTATAGCCTCGAGGCTGCCGCCAGGCTCATCCTGAAAGATTGTTTGTTTTGCTCCAAATTCGCATGGTCGAGAACCGGAGTTGCAACAGAGGATGCAAATGCTTTTTTCCCGTCTTGCAGAAAGCGCGCTGTTTTGCGCTAACTTTGTTGTCGCCCCTGCGGGTTTGATTTGCTTCATGTGCAATACTTCTGGCAGTCACGGTGTGAAAACTGACAGCGTTTAGTACAGATTTTGGTGGCAGGTGCGGTATTTACGGCGTGTGTGACACTGAACCTACAGAGGGTGAGCGTTTAGTACGACAGTTGTGGCACTACACGCCTTTTACCGTGGAAAAAACCAGCAAAACAGGTCCAGCGTGTAGCGTGTAGTGGCTCTTTTTCTAAAACTATATTGATCTTAAAAAAAAAGATTGCAACCGAACGCCAGGAAACGACTAAAATGTGTCTCCGGCCACAGCGCGGGGCGTTAAGTGGGGTACTATACACCCAAACGGTCGCATTTAAAAATCGCTGTTTTACCACAGTGCGAAGTTTAGTGCCGATTTTGCTGGCAGGCGCAGTATTTGCGCTCTATCTAGATTTGTGATACTCCTGTTTGGGCATCTAGATTTTATAGATCCCCGCGCTATGTAGTTTGTCTGCACGGTTTGTGATACTTGGAATAATTCTATCATCCTAGAACATACTACACGGAGCAAACAGTCCACACGATCACCTTCACGATCTACACTTACAGCGAAGGTCGCCGCGAACTTTGGGTCAACGAAGTGAACAACAACGGCTTCAGTCGACTCAAACCTGAGAATTTCTTTTTGCGGCTCACCGGAAAGCATTCCATGTCTTTTCGACTTTCTGATTACTGGCGTCAGTTCTTTGATTTACCGCTTCGACATGGAGGATATCCCTTTGCTTATTTCCTTGAAAACCAACTTCCGGTGGCTACTGCTTCACCTACCTCAACTGTCCCTGCATTGGCATCCCAGTTAATTCAGTCGCTCTTTGGCCAATCGGAGTCAGGTACTACCCCTTCTCTGCTTCTGCGATCGCCAATGGCATTCCTGCAAACCAACTACAGGCTCTTGCTCAGGGACTGCAGACTTTGGCATCATGGCGCCCTACTGACTCTGGTGCTTCTGAGGCAGCTTCATAGATTCCCGTGAAACAGCCGAGCTATCTTCCGACAAAGGCAAAAAATCCTGTGGAACATCTGCACAGATGTAAAACCTCTATCTGTTTGTATTGTCAGCAGATGCAGGGGGTGCCGGAGGCACTGGTGAGACCGGCGCTAACAAAGACACTCATCAGTTGCCTGTGACATCGATGGGGACTCTCATCGACGTACCTGCTTTTTAAGATTTACTGCAATGGCACGCGGCTAAGCCAAGCACCCTGCTTGCTTTTTCGTTTCTACACGGTTGTCGCGCTCCGGGATTTCCTTTGGCGTCATTTCAAACTTCGTTCACGGCGGTATTTTTACGGACATGGCCAAGGGCTAGGCCGAGAACCCTATCTGGACAACTGATTTATTTTGGGTTTTTGTCGTGAAGTTTCTGTTCGGTGCTCCTATGTATTTGGAACTTTGAGGTCAAGTTTCTGTTCACGATCTCAACTATTGGAACTTCTTCTTCAGGGTTGAACACAGCTACATGGAGGTCTACGTTACATCAATAATCTTGTTACTGCACGTTTACGGGATTCAATTCCCATCGGATCACTTCAATGATCCAGTTCTGTTCTAGTGTATGTGTGTGTGTGTGTCTGTATTGTTGTTGGCTCTGCATGCATCGAATGTGGTTTTGCGGTGCAAGTGTTTGTAAATGCCCACAAACCAGACCTTGACAAAAATAGTTGTTTCACACATTTGATATGATTGAATCCATCGCATGTTTATCTCAATAAAATATTGTTTGCACGTGGAAACGCGTTCGCAACTCACAGTGATTTTGCCATCAAATACGCAGTTGGTTTCTTGGTTTCCATGCCGGCATTTCAGAAAATTAGGCGTTGGAACTTGGGACGGAATTTGTTTGAAAACAGAGTGCTGCCGCACCAGGGTGTCGGTGTCAGGATAACATTGGGTACCGGCGCTTAAGTGACACATCGGCGCATGGTGGACGCATTTTTTGGCTGGAACAAATTTTGCACGCAAACGTGGATGAATGCTTGCTTGTAACGGTTTGATCCTGGCTGGTTCACAGTCATTAATGCCAAACATAGTTTTGATTGGAAACTGTTGTGTTCATCCACGTTTCGTGTAAATCAATCACTTGATTCACCCTGGTGTTGCGGGCGTGTAATTGAAATCGTTATGTAAACATGTGCTCATGTGTATTTGGGTCCGAATTTGCCATGATTCATGACTAACTAAATCGGTTTTTGTCAAATCACATATTTGATTCATGGTTCATGATTCTCCTTTTATGTGAAATATTTATAGATATTTGATGAAATATTTGATCATAAAATCCCTGCGGTTCAAGCCCGCAGCCCGGCGCACAAAGGCTGCGCAGTCGGAGCTGAGGCGTGGATCGATCTGACACGGCAAAACAAAGAACAAAATTCTCCAATCATTGAGTTTTTCGATGTTTTTCGTCAATTTCAAGAAGATCATGTACCAGCAACATCCAGCAACCGTTCGAAATCCATTCTTTTTAAATTTCAAGTGCCAACCTGGAACAGGCCGAAAGTTGGCTCAGATGATGAGAGCACGAACCCCAGTTCGTCATTGTCAATACGGAAACCTGAAAATGACAGCAACAGATGTAAATGATGTAAAAATAATGAAATTTGATATAAATTGATGTCGACGATGATCATGTTCAAATTCTGGGGTAAAGTGTGATGACATGTGTTGTCTTTGATACCATTTCAGTGTGCTCCAGCCGCTTCAGTTTGTCGTGCTGCTAGCGACATTCAGTGCAGTTGCTTCAGAGTCTGGAGCCCAACACATATGATTTTTTTTGTTTCGAAATTTGTGCCCTTCTTGCCATTGGACCACCCCTCAATTCCATATATATACCATCATCCACTGTGCATGTGTTTGGAACATCATGATTTTGTGGCCCCTGCCGTGGCAAACTTTATATACCAAAAAAACTTCAGAATCAGCTTGAGACTCAACCCAAGCTGAGGTGTAATGGGCCCGAAAGACTGAGACTGAACCAGGTGGAAAATAGCAACCTGGGCGGCGCAGGAGCATGAACCAGATATAAACAGATTCAAACAGATTCAAACTTCAAACACAAAAAAATCGGTTTTGTTGCATTTTCTGCTTGGAATGATTGTTACTGCCTCTTCCCAGGACCAGATTTGGGCGATGCAAAAAATCTAGTGTTTGATGAGGCTGGCGCCATGCCAAACCCAAATTTCGAGTGCAAACTGGTAGAGTTTATACCTCTCAAAATCTATGCGCTGCACTTCTGGACGGGAATGTCACGTTTGGCTACGGGAACTCAACTGAATCCCACATCTTCCTGAATTTCTGCGATTGAAGTTTCTTGGAAGAAAAACACATGTTTAAAGAACATAAATTTCTTAAAGGAAGGCTGCTTCGCTCAAAATGTTGCGTTTGCCAAAAACAATGCATTTGCTCGCATACATACTCCTCTTAAAAAGTGATAGCGTTTTTCTTCAGAGAAATGCAATATTTCCAAAAAACATACATGGCATGTACTCTGCTTTCACGTTATGTATGCTGCACTCTTGAAGGATTAGGGCCAGTTCGAAGAGTGCGGCATCTGCTAAAAGGGGTAACAATTTTTGAATCTTTTCGAGTCAGATGCTACATTTATTTTGGAGGTGCCAGTATTGTTTCTCTCTCAGCCATTCTCATACAGAACTGTACACTTTTTCTCCCTGGATGCATTTGCTGACAGAAATACAACGATTCGGAAAATGAGTGCAGTACGACTGCACTTTGGAGTTTCGAGGGGTCTTCTTGCGTATATAGCATGTGTGTATATATATACATATATATATATAATATATATATATATAATACATATTGCAATATCAATTTGCAGGCATGCGTACATGTACAAACTGCATACGTCATGAAAATAAATAAAAATAACTATGCATGTATCTAGATATATTTCATGTCATTCAGAATCTATCATTCAGTATCTTGGATAGGTGCCTCGTTTGCGACACTTGCATGCCATTCCCTTTTTCTGACGCCTTTGCTGCCTGGGGAGGTAGGGAGCTTCAATGGCAGACACCTACAGCTTGAGATAGGCGGCACGCTTTTCAGAAGCTGAGGGCTATCCACGAGCATTTTCAAAGCAGCAAAGAGTACATGGCTAGGATTTTGTATTTTTGATTTTGATAGAGACATTGACTCGACGCCAGTTGCAAGCGAAGACTCGCAATATGAAGCTCGCAGTCCTGACAATGGCGTCTTTGGGCCCAGACTCACTGAGTCTGACTGGGTCACACTGAGTCACTGCCGTTTGCAGCCTCTTTGCATAAATTTCTTATTGACGGAAAGATCTTGTGAAGTCTCCCAACGTGGCTCCCAACCTTTCCCTTTTCAACGTGGCAATTGGCTTTTGGAACAAAGCTACATTCTGAGGCATCGACTGATGAGCATCTCGCACATATCAGCATGATGTGGGGCCCTTGGCGAGATGCTAGGCAATCTTCACAGACATGAATGAGTTCTGATCATGTGTTCACGCATGTCAGAATGATCAGAATGACCGTGGGCCAATGTTCGATTCTAAATTCTGAACACTTCAAACATCGAATTCTGGCTCCGGTTCAAAATATTATTAAGTTGCACATTGTAAAGAAGCAAGACTAAGCAAGACTAAGCAAGACCCCTTTACTGATTTCATGAGTCGCTTTAGGTCTGGAACCTCCACTACCTTTCTCATTCGCTTGCTAGACAGCGAGACTAAAGAGCAGGCACGGAGTCCACCTTTAAGATCTTCGAAGATCTTTAAGCATTGGCAGATTTTGGCAGCACAATGGATTTCAATTTCAAGACTTTGTGCGACTTCATGCTTCCACTTCCTTACAGTGTATTCTCGCCCATGAAGATTCCTTACAGTGTATATATATATATGTATGTATATGTATATGTATATACCAATGTGCGAGAGTGGAAGCAGAAAGAATGCCATGGTGATGGCAATAATTTACAATTATCTTATCACATCTTCTCACTCATCGTGTCAATCAGTTTCTCAGTTTTGGATGACAGTGATACAGAACTGGCACTGTTCGAGGAACTCTTTCAGGTAAGCAACTCAATGCAACTCAACAGCATAGTCGTAGAGAAGCCAAGGCAACGGAGAAAATGAGAAAACTATGTGTGCGCCATCACATGGGTATACAAATCTAGGATGGGTGAATGTACAAAGAAACAGAGGCCGTACGGAGATTTTTTTTGCACAAAATGCATTGTCAAAGTGACAGGTGTCTCTCCCGAAGATCAATCTGACCTTCTACGCCCTGAATGTGCCCACTGATCAGACCATTGAAGCTTCAGGCGGGGCTTCGCCAACATGCACACAGTAGGTTCTGAATGGTTCTGAGGGGTTCTGGTAAGTCAGTCTCTGATCAAAGAAATTCTTCCGGTGCAAATAGCTGCCATTGTTTTTCTGGTTGTCTTTTTTTTGTTTTAAACGCATCTTTTGCCCTCCTGTGCAAACTGAAGCTTTTCTGGGACCAAAAGTCTCGTATGCCTTTGGCATCCTTTGGCGAAGCTGGAAGGCTACGTGACGACTTTTCAGTCATCACCCGGGCTTTTCTCCGAGGAGGGAGATTTCGACAGAATGATGCAGCAGGCAAATCTGAGGTGGTTGGGACATTTCCACAAGACTTGAGTGGAGAGACAAACTTCGCTTCACCTTGGATCCCACCGAATCCGGTGCAGGACCTGAACGGCAAGTCTACAGCCTACCATTCGGCACAGCCTTGTGCGGTGCTAATGCTTTGGACAGCGTTTTACAGGAACATGCAGGAAACATGTATGAACCTAGCAAGTACAAAGATGCACAAAGATGTACAAAGCCAACTTAGTTTCTTTACTCAGTTTCAGGGTTGGATGAGCGGGGTCAGCCTCTTTTCTGGGCTTTGAAACTGTCGCCATTTGATACTTGTGGTGCTGAAGATTTGGTTCAAGCCACGTCATTCACCGCTTTGCGGTATCACAATGGCAGAGCCTGAAGAGGAAGAAAAAGAAAAAGAAAGGAAGCCCGAGACTCAAAGCCCAAGTGACTTATTGAGTGACTTTACTTCTTTAAGTAGTTCAAAATGCTCGCTTTTCTCCAGTTCCTTGAATGGAGACAAAGGATGTTTCTGCATGTTTCCATACCATTCCATACCATTCCAGACCATTCCACAGGCCTGGACCTGCCCATGCCTCAGTTGACATCCAGCGAAACACTTTCAGAGAGAGGGCGCTTCCACAGAGTTTCCCATGGTTTGAATTTTAGATGTTGTGTATCTTCCTCTCTCTTCCGTCTTCTGTTCTACGCAGCAACATTGATCATTCATTTTCTGCACCATCTCTTTGGTTTCTATTTCCTGTGCATTCGATACACTATTTCTTCCGTTCAGAACAAGCTCGTATAGGTAGCTGTAGGAGAGGAATTCAACCAATTTTTGTGTCCAAACACAGCTGGATTTCAGCCTGATTATATGGTAGCGGAGAAGCCAGCTGACCATAGACTGCTAGTCCCATGGACAGTCTCACCATGTCTCACCTTTTCAGGGACAGTCTCACCTTTTTGTATATTGTTGTCTCATGTTGTCTCGTTGCACCAGATCTGTGTAGCAACACATTGGGTACAACAGTTCTGACATGTTCTGACATGTTCTGACAATCAACATTTCAGGTTGAAAAGTTTGTAGACTTCGTTGAGAGCTGGTTTGACCAGCGGAAGGCATGAGCTTGAGTTTGCACCAGCTTGATTTGGCAGCCCTTACGGGTTTTGGTGTCCTCGTTTACCTCGTTTACCTTCTAAAACTACAGAAGAGCATCAATCTGGATGCAGCTGGGGCTGAGCTCACATCGAACGGCTTCATGTCTTTTTTTTATTGCTTTGCCATGCTTTGCCACAGTGCAACCACATCACTTCAGTGCCAGAGTGTCACCAGAGCAGTAGAGTTTCTGGCAGGGACGCAAGAAGCCAAAGCCAAAGGCCAAAGCAGAGCCCAAGAAGCCCCTGCATCTCGGCAAGAAATCCCTGGAACTCCAGATGGGCAGTGTCAGACACAACCAACATCCACCAACTACTGGGTGTAGGTAGTAACATGTGAGAATTAGGAGCTCTGAACCGCACCACTTTTTGATAATCCAGATATTGCAGGACTTTCCTCCCAGTTACCAAATGTTACCAATCTCTTTTTCTCCCGAGTCGTGACAAGGAAAGAGAACGGCGAAGAAGGCGGAGATGTGGAACCGAAGGAGCTAAAGCCGACTGTCGAGGGGTAGCCTCGCCTTCTGATGCCCCCATGATGGCCCAATGCTCCGTTGGGTCCACACGAGAAACCTGTGATACTTTGTGCTCAGTCTGCGGATATCCCTTCCCTATCCTTCCCTATCCTTCCCCATCCTTCCCTCTTGTCTTTAGAGCTACCCCTTAACGCGACAGCGAAGTCCAAGGATAGAGTCGGCAAGTTTTCCTCAAGTGTAGCTGTGTTTCCCTTTGCTTGATTTGGTTTGATCACGTTTGATCCCTGGAGGATACTGGTGAAGGATCGAAAAAAGCAGGCGGGGGTTCACGAATTGCAATGCCTGCGCATCCATGAAGCATCACCTCCACTTGAACTGCCAACCTATGACATCCTATGACTATGGCATGTGATTGTAATTGTGATTGCAGCGTTTGTGCGCATATTAAACCGAACCATAAAAATCATGAGAAATCAGGAGAACTCGAGTGGTAATTGTAACTCATTCCAATGGTACTACCAGTGGTACTACCAGTGGTACTACCAGTGGTACTACCAGTGGTACCAGTACCTCCAAAAGTTTTCGAGGCATACTAGATGTTGACGGTGATGGCGATGTTGACCTCGAGGCCATTTCGCTGCGCCTGCCATTTTGCTCGTTTGCACAATCTTATTCATACTGGTTTTAAAAAAGGTTTCGTATGGATTCAACATATTTTAAGTATATTGAAGGCAATTCATGCCATGTCTATTTGATTAAAACTTGTTGTTTCAATCAGATTCACCACGATTCACACACATATACATTTACATATACATTTACATATACATATATATAATATACATAATATATATAATATACATTTACATATACATTTACATATACATTTACATATACATATATATATATATAATATACATAATATATATATAATATACATAATATATATATATACATAATATATATATAGTATTATTTCCAAATATGTTTTTTTTTTTTTTAAATTCCGAAGAAACTTGCCATGTTTTTATGCAACTAATGAGAAGTTTCGTCGTTTGTGCCAGGATTTCATGGCTATGGGTGAGGCCGATGTAGAGGGAGAGGTGGGATCTGACACGCTGACTGGACCCTGTGGAGGACTTCTTTTCAGCATCATGAGATGCTCGGTACCTGCTACTCGCTGGGAGGCAGTGGATGACTTTGAGCACATGAAAACTTATGGCATCTTGGCTCAGCGAATGAGCTGGAAGCCCCCAAGCCCAAAATGGCAATCCTCGCAATCCTCTGCCCAAAATGTCGCAAAATAACTTTGATTTGATCTTGACATGCCTTGAAGTTATTCGAATAAGGTCTGAGATTCATCCCTGCGCAGATCATCATTTGTGTTCTGCTTTGGCTTATCGGGGCCATCTACATGGCTGTCACAGCGCATCTTGGAATCGAACTCCGGAGTAGCTTCGAGTAGCTTCGAGTAGCTTCGAGTAGCTTCGAGTAGCTTCCGGCATCTTCGATTCGTTTGCGTCTCGACATCTCGACATATCTCCACTGAATCTCCACTGAATCTCCACACATTGAATTTCGTCGAGCGCCTCGCCTTCGCCTAGGAACGAGAACATCTTCCTCGCAAAGGGTGGTCTAGATACCTTTGCAAATGGGTGGACATCAGTGCGAACCCATAAGGACACGGTGCAAAGAAAACGAAGGATGGTGATGAAAGGGTCAGAGTCTTAAAGGGAACTGAAAAAAAAGATAGTACCAAGTGGTTTACATCTCCACTTGAAAAGGACACTGACATGTGCTCATTCAGCTCCGCAGAGCTCAAGTTTGCTTATATCATTTATGTTATATATATATATATTATTCTTTATAAATATAATGATATATATATATATTTATTAATGATTATTAATATGTGTTCTTTTTGAAGGCTCAGAGTGTCTTTGCTTGTGTTGTTTTGGCAGAGTATGAACGTATTTGTTCTTCTGCAATGTGTCAGGACTGTGAGGACTGTGCAGCGGGAGGGAAAGCTAGTGGGATCCAGCTGCGACGTTTCATCAGGGCAGTCGCAGAGGTTTTGGAATTTGAAATGAACACCTCTGAAGCTCTGAAGTTGGTACTGGGCCCAGTAGGGCTCAATGCCTGGCTAATGGCTGATGAATCTGTTTCCCTTTTCCACTTCTGAAAAGCCATTTGAAAAGTCAACAATCCTTCAATCAAACCTCTTGTGGACGCAGTTTTCTCTTTTAGATCAGGTCATCAGGAGTAGCTCTCCTAAGCGCAATCACATACAATCACAATTCGGATATGGTAATTGAAATGTAATTGAAACGTAAAGCAGCAGTCTTGGCAGTCTTGGCCTTTGCAGAAACGAGATTTTGTGTTGTCTACGTGTTATCTTTTTGTGATAGATGCGACCTGATCACCGCATTGCAGGATCTTCGTTGGCAAGCTATTTGGAGGTTGAAACTTGGCGTTTCGAGTGTGGAAGCTATAGAGCACATGCACAAAATGTGTAGTGGCAGAACAATGAACAACAGCAGGAGCCCTCTCTTTTATTATACAGTACGTAGTTGTCTGGGATTGTCTGAAAATAGGGAGTACCACATGGTTATTTTAGGGAGTATGATTCCAAACCGTGGGATTTTGCTCGAATTCCCAGTGCTTAGTGGGTTTCAATTTGTGGGTCTGGTGCATTGTTTGGTTGCCACGCCGGCTGGAACAAAGCCAGAACGGAACCCTGGAATCCCTTCTGCTGGGTTGCAAAGCTGGTGTACGAATATAGAAGACTTTTAGTATTTTAGTGCGCAAAGGGCGCGTTTGAAAACAAACTCCAAGCAAACAAAGCAAACAAAGCAAACAAAGCAAACAAAGCAAACAAAGCAAACAAAGCAAACAAAGCAAACAAAGCAAACATGTAAACTTAAACCTGATGAAACCTGGCACCTGAAACCTGCCTGGAACCGAAACATATTCGACACCAAATCCTGGGCACCGGAAAAAAGGGCTGGACAAATGAATTGGTTGAAATCCAAGGCAAACCTGATCCTCAAAGCACGTCAAAGGCAATATAGGCAATTCATGCCAATTCATAACTATCTGAATCATCTGAATCTAACTCCCAAAGAGATGGTATTTGAATATGTTTGAATATATTTGAATACCAGAGTCAACTTGTGATGTTTACAGAAGTTGCGTGACGCAGACTTCCGCGGAGCCAAGGATCACGTACCAGTTTACTCATGGTCACTTCACTCATATCGCCATGAACACCTTAGTCGCCCTGTTCACCGGCATTCCCCTGGAAGGACACTAGCTCATGGGCACAAAAGACTTCAGCAAGACTTGCCTGCGCATACATTATCATACATTAAAATTATCATCATTCATTTTGGTTCTATAGTTCTTGGTCTCTTTGAAATATTGGCATTGAGTTGGAACTCTATGTGCCCTTCAGTGAGAGGATTCCATGGCCCAAAGCGCACATTCATCGTGTTCGAAACGAGCGTGATTTGTGGTGGGCTGTGGCATATGGCATGGAGGCAGGTCAACAGAGTGTAGTTGGTCAAACTGTATGAGAGGATGATAGTAAAATGTATATATATATATATACATATACAAATAAATATATTTGGTATTTTTATGGGTTTGCATCTTGTTTGCATCTCGATTGCATCTCGTTGCTTCCCATGGTTTGCTCTGATCATTCTGCGTCACTTTGTACCGTGATGTGTCAGGCCCCATGACTCAGCTCTTGTTGGCATGTCGGCAGGATGCTATGCCCTTATGGCAGCTTGTGCAGCAAACAGAGGAAATTATCAACTGGAGATGCAAATCAAGCAAGTCAAGTGAATCAAGTGCCTTTGCGCTTTTTGTTTTGTTGCTCTAAGTTAAGAACGAGGAAATAAGGATATATTGGGACATTCAAGAGACTACAGCAGGACTTGAAAACACCTTAACAACCTGCCACGGAAAGGCAAATTAAAGAGTCGGTTCGGAGATCGCGAACGCGCATTTTTGTAATTCCTGATAGACTAATATGAATTAATATGAATGAATTCTGAATGAACATGAATGATATGAGGGGCTAGGACTTGGATGGACCTGCTCTTCATTGTGAACGAGGGTGATGGCACCTGACATCCCTTGACCATCCTTGACCATCCTTGACCATCCAAAAGCATGGGGATGTTTGCCAGGGCAATGCACCATCCGGCATTTCATCGCCGAGGCAATGCACATGGCCGATTTGATCATGAATTGGGGGCAGAACAGGCGGATACTTCTGGTGGAAAGATGTGGAAAGATGTTCACAGATGGGAGCGAGAAAAGTGAGGCTGACTTGGGTGACACTGTGTCCTGTTGGCTGTGTCCTGTTTGTCCTGTTTGTCCTGTTCTAGGTACCGCTTCCCTCGACTCTTTCTTCTACTCCTTCTGTAACTTGGCCGAAAGTGCCATTTCCACCGCTTGACACAATGCAGCATGGTGCACAGTGCATACGATTTTTTGGTCAGCCATGGTCAGCCTGACTGTGGAATGTGCGGATGGCTTCGTACTGCGGACAATGAGGATTGGGCTTGATGTAGGTGCTGGAGCAATGGCGAAGCCCGACGATGTGACTGGACATGCTGCACATTTTGGTGGCTATCTTGCAGGCTGGGCAGTAAAGGGACACCTGTCTAATTCATAGACGATGCCCAAACCGAGAAAAGCATGGCATCTGAAATTTCTCTGAAATAGGCATCAGTTGCAATCTCTTAGCTAAGCACAACATGGAGAACAGTCTGTTTCAGTCCCTCTGATCGAAGCCCAAAGAGAGAACCTTCAGAACCTGAAGACTTGACCCTCTGACGATCCGAGAAGCTTTCAGAAAAGCTTGCAGCTCTAAATCACTTTAAATCCAAGTGTTTTTTTTGAGTGCTGAGAGCTCCAGGTCCATTTTTCGGTCTATCACCAGTCCAAGGTGAAACAAGAAGTAACACACGTCCCCAGAAGGCAGTCATGACCTCTTGGTCCTCTTGGTCCTCTTGGTCCTCTTGGTGACCTGGTTCATTTCAATGTCGAATTGACGTCGAATGATGTTTTTCTTGAATCCGCCAGGACTTATCTTCGGACTGTGCTTTGTACGCAATGTCAAGGTTACCAAATGTGAGAAATATCTACAGGCCGGAATCTCTGCAGCTCCTTGAGACCAACATTTCACATGTCCTTACGTGTTTCCTTGAGTCATCTTAATTCTGGTTTCCCAGCCGTGCATTTCACAGACATGTGACATATATATATATATATTATATCTAACGAATTCTAATTTCAACAGGCAGAATCAGGCACCCTAAATCAACACATATCCGGGAAATTAGGTGTTTAAGTAGAGATGTCAGACCCCATATGTGTTCATACCCGTGACTTCTCATTCGTGCTCAATGTCCATCATTTTCCATCATTTTCCCCACATTTTCCATCTATTTCGCAGAACTCTATCCCTTTGTTCCTACCTGTTCCTACCTGTGGATCAGCCACACCAGAGGCCGTGGGAGTCTTCATCGGCTGTGGATGCCTGATCTTCTGCCTCGTCTGGACGGGATAGCAAGGTTGTTTAGCCGCTACATGTTTAGGCCTTGTTTAACCACCAAATGTCACAAGATGTCAAGCATGTCAAGCTAACCTGTACAAGATTCTGGTTCGTTTCCAGGGTTTGTACAGTGCTTTGGCAACCAACTTAGAGTACTTCGAGTATCTTCGAGCGATGTCCAAAGAAACTCTAAGTTGCGCGGGCTATTTGAAGGTGCCCCTCTAGTCCTGGCATTGAACATTCAATTCCACTATACTTAGCTTCGCACTTCTCACATCTCAGATCCATGTGTTGTAAACTCCGCCTTTTCCAGTTTTTGTTGCTATTCTATTGCTATTCTATTGCTATTCTATTGCTATTGTTCGTGGAGGATCGCTCTTTGGGCTCCAAGATCACTGTGGGATGGTGGTGTGCCCTGGTGCTGGGCACGGCAGGTGCGGGAAAGTCTGCGCACCGAGTTATCGAATCGGTGTCGACAGTCGTTGTGCTTTTGATCATGGAAATCATGGTGTTGGAACAAGGTGTGTGCAAAAACAAATGCAACATGCATCAAACACATCAACTATAAATGGGCTAACGCCCTGGTGCCGCCGACCCCGTTTCAAGGGTGGAGGAAGAAGTGCGCAGACATAGAGCCACTCAAGAAGCCCAGCAAACGGCTAGGCCTAAACATTGTTAAACCCAGATGGGAACTCTGGCGTGTTGAAAATATGATGATCCGATCAACCTGTGGCTGGCTGGAGAGCCATTTTGGAACCATGTGAGTTCATACCCATTTGGGGGTTCCTAAAGTGGGGGTACCCCCAAATATCCCCAAATCATCTATTTGTTTTTGGATGTTCCATTATAAACCATCCAGCTATTGGGGTACCTCCATGTTGCGAAACCCCTGTTTTCGCTGTGTTGATTCCCCATCTCCATTCATCGCCTACCTCCACCGCTTTGTCCCCCCAACAAAAAACACATCGCAGATCGGTGGCAGCAATCGCAGAAAATCTGCAACGACTGCTGTCAGGTGCAAAGCTTAGAAAGTCTGAACTCCCAAATCATCTGATGATTTCCGAGGAAAATCCTCGTGGCGCCATGGAGTTTGAGTCCCCTCATCTACAAATGGGAGATGTGAAAAAACCATTGAGCTGATTTTTCCGGACACTATTTGCAGTTTGCCATCAAGTTCTATAAATTATCTAATGGCCTGATCCACATCATTCCGAATCAAACTAATTACCATCTTCCCTAACCGCCTTGATCATGTATCCTAATTCCTGCTGACACCAAAATTCTTCTTTTTCCCAGACTTTCTGGTGATATTCCTGGGTATTCAAGGTCAGAGTAGCTTCAACAAGTTCTGGGAGCCCAAAGAACCTTTCCGTTCAACGACTCGCCGCATGGGCGTCTGATGCTTGTCGTCTCGTCCGTCATTGTGAAACGCGAGCAGTGTCGCGATGGCCGTTGCCTGCGGTCGTTGCTGCGCAACAAGAAATTCGAGGAGTTACAATATATATATATATATACAGTATTATAATGTATTATACATATATGTGTATATATAAGGAGAAAGCGTATGTTTACATTTGCCCCGTTTGCAAAGGGAATGTGGCCAGTGACGTCAAGACAGGGAAAATAGACCATCGAACGGTCTGCGGGAGCCAATTTTCAGTCAAGGACGGCGTTGTGAAAGAGAAAGGTGGTAAACGACAAGCTGGAACGCCAAGAAGAAGCTATTGATCTGGCTTTGGGGTCTCGTTTGAATTTTTGAGGGTTTGGAGGGTTTTAAGGGTTTGGAGGGTTTGGAGCGTTTTAAGGGTTTGGAGGGTTTTAGGGCTGGCAAACGGCAGACTTGGACGCCCATAAGAAGCCATTGATGTGTGGCCCTGTGGTGCCGGTTAGCTGCAAGAGTGGCCATAAGAAGCCATTGATGTGTGGCGCGGGGTGGCTGTTGGCTGCAGGATGAAGCATGCCAAGTCAACGTTTTAAGGGTTTTACGGTTTTGAAGGGTTTGGAGGGTTTTAAGGGTTTGGAGGGTTTGGAGCATTTTAAGGGTTTGGAGGGTTTTAGGGCTGGCAAACGGCAGACTTGGACGCCCATAAGAAGCCATTGATGTGTGGCCCTGGGGTGCCGGTTGGCTGCAAGAGTGGCCATAAGAAGCCATTGATGTGTGGCGCGGGGTGGCTGTTGGTTGCAGGATGAAGCATGCCAAGGCAACGTTTTAAGGGTTTTACGGTTTTTAAGGGTTTGGAGGGTTTTAAGGGTTTGGAGGGTTTGGAGCGTTTGGAGGGTTTTAGGGCTGGCAAACGGCAGACTTGGACGCCCATAAGAAGCCATTGATGTGTGGCCCTGGGGTGCCGGTTGGCTGCAAGAGTGGCCATAAGAAGCCATTGCTGTGTGGCGCGGGGTGGCTGTTGGCTGCAGGATGAAGCATGCCAAGTCAACGTTTTAAGGGTTTTACGGTTTTGAAGGGTTTGGAGGGTTTTAAGGGTTTGGAGGGTTTGGAGCGTTTTAAGGGTTTGGAGGGTTTTAGGGCTGGCAAACGGCAGACTTGGACGCCCATAAGAAGCCATTGATGTGTGGCCCTGGGGCGGTTAGCTGAAAGAGTGGCCATAAGAAGCCATGAGTGTGGCGCGGGAGTGGCTGTGGTTGCAGGATGAAGAGCCAAGGGAACGTTTTAAGGGTTTTACGGTTTTTAAAGGGTTTTTGGAGGCGGTTTTAAGGGTTTGGAGGGTTTGGAGCGTTTGGCGGGTTTTAGGGCTGGCAAAGGGCAGACTTGGCAAAGGGCAGACTTGGACGCCCATAAGAAGCCATTGATGTGTGGCCCTGGGGTGCATGTTGGCTGGGGTGCCTGTTGCCTGCAAGAGTGGCCATAAGAACCGGATGGCTGCAAGAGTGGCCATAAGAAGCCATTGATGTGTGGCGCGGGGTGGCTGTTGGCTGCAGGATGAAGCATGCCAAGTCAACGTTTTAAGGGTTTTACGGTTTTTAAGGGTTTGGAGGGTTTTAAGGGTTTGGAGGGTTTGGAGCGTTTTAAGGGGTGTGGCGCGGGGTGGCTGTTGGCTGCAGGATGAAGCATGCCAAGTCAACGTTTTAAGGGTTTTACGGTTTTGAAGGGTTTGGAGGGTTTTAAGGGTTTGGAGGGTTTGGAGCGTTTTAAGGGTTTGGAGGGTTTTAGGGCTGGCAAACGGCAGACTTGGACGCCCATAAGAAGCCATTGATGTGTGGCCCTGGGGTGCCGGTTGGCTGCAAGAGTGGCCATAAGAAGCCATTGATGTGTGGCGCGGGGTGGCTGTTGGCTGCAGGATGAAGCATGCCAAGTCAACGTTTTAAGGGTTTTACGGTTTTAAGGGTTTGGAGGGTTTTAAGGGTTTGGAGGGTTTGGAGCGTTTTAAGGGTTTGGAGGGTTTTAGGGCTGGCAAACGGCAGACTTGGACGCCCATAAGAAGCCATTGATGTGTGGCCCTGGGGTGCCGGTTAGCTGCAAGAGTGGCCATAAGAAGCCATTGATGTGTGGCGCGGGGTGGCTGTTGGTTGCAGGATGAAGCATGCCAAGTCAACGTTTTAAGGGTTTTACGGTTTTTAAGGGTTTGGAGGGTTTTAAGGGTTTGGAGGGTTTGGAGCGTTTGGAGGGTTTTAGGGCTGGCAAAGGGCAGACTTGGACGCCCATAAGAAGCCATTGATGTGTGGCCCTGGGGTGCCGGTTAGCTGCAAGAGTGGCCATAAGAAGCCATTGATGTGTGGCGCGGGGTGGCTGTTGGCTGCAGGATGAAGCATGCCAAGTCAACGTTTTAAGGGTTTTACGGTTTTTAAGGGTTTGGAGGGTTTTAAGGGTTTGGAGGGTTTGGAGCGTTTTAAGGGTTTGGAGGGTTTTAGGGCTGGCAAACGGCAGACTTGGACGCCCATAAGAAGCAAAGGGCAGACTTGGACGCCCATAAGAAGCCATTGATGTGTGGCCCTGGAGGGTTTTAAGGGTTTGGAGGGTTTGGAGCGTTTGGAGGGTTTTAGGGCTGGCAAAGGGCAGACTTGGACGCCCAGAAGAAGCCATTGATGTGTGGCCCTGGGGTGCATGTTGGCTGGGGTGCCTGTTGCCTGCAAGAGTGGCCATAAGAATTGGCTGGGGTGCCTGTTGCCTGCAAGAGTGGCCATAAGAACCGGATGGCTGCAAGAGTGGCCATAAGAAGCCATTGATGTGTGGCGCGGGGTGGCTGTTGGCTGCAGGATGAAGCATGCCAAGTCAACGTTTTAAGGGTTTTACGGTTTTTAAGGGTTTGGAGGGTTTTAAGGGTTTGGAGGGCTTGGAGCGTTTTAAGGGTTTGGAGGGTTTTAGGGCTGGCAAACGGCAGACTTGGACGCCCATAAGAAGCAAAGGGCAGACTTGGACGCCCATAAGAAGCCATTGATGTGTGGCCCTGGGGTGCATGTTGGCTGGGGTGCCTGTTGCCTGCAAGAGTGGCCATAAGAAGCTATTGATGTAGCTTGATGGCTGCAAGATGGGTTTGACCGTGGAAAGCGAAGAAGGAGAAGTTCCACACCTGCGGTGGTCCCAGGCGCCGCCCCTGCCTTGGCCAAGGCCGGGGTCGGCGGATTATTGAATTCCATAGTAACTCCATAAGAAACCGGTTTTACAGTCGTGAGAACTGACTCGCATTGCTTAAGGAGTCATCGATGCGCCAGGATTTCTGGCCAACGGATCCAACCAAACCCGCGATGTGTTGAGGATTTTCCAGTGGTGAAACAAACGGGGCAGCTCCAATAGCAAGTTTAGCAAGTTTAGTTGCTGCAAAACATGGTCCAGTTTGACATACTTTGAGATGCTTTGAGTATTGATGCAACGTTGCCCGGAGGGTAACGTTGCTGCAGGCTGCACAAGGCTGCACATTTGATCGACAAAGCCAAGTCGCTAAGGGGAAGTGTCAATGGTCACCATGTCAGGCTTCCTGCGGCTGAACCAGTGCGTTAGATGTTGATTCACGACACTTCACTCTGCCAAACATTTGCAAACGCTTTGGCAGGTAGTAACCTTGCCTAACCTTATGTGACTTTGTTTTGAAGCTTCCCAAAGTGCAATGGTGGTCTTTGTTTTTAAGTTGACATGCCCAGCAAATCGACCACAGCCGTGGCAGCTTGCGCTCGGCTTGCCACCTTTCGCCAGTTGCGAAAAGCGCTGATGTGCTGTCAGTTGGTGCAGTTCACATGTAGAACATTCAGGACATTCACCTACCTATCCTACCTGGCAGAGGACTTAGCTGTTTAAGTGTGGTGAACAGTGGCCGCGGTAGGGCGGTAGGCAAAGAAATGGCTCAAATGGACTTGCACCTGCCGCGCTGAGCTTGCAAACATATAGCAGCTCCTAGGACTTTCACAACCTTCTGGTGCTCGAAAAGGGTAGTTTCAGAAGTGCTCTTTGGAGAATGAGAGTCGAAGTTCTCGAACTTTTTTTCTCCAAGCTGAAACCTCTCTTGCTTCGCATGTGTCGCCATTTTCTACTGGTGAAGTTGTTTTAAGACAGGCGGCAAGGACGTCATCCCAACCTGGCGCCGTAATGTGCTTCCCAGTGGTGTCCATCCAGCCACCAATCCACTGTGTTCAGATGCACCGCCCGTGCCCGCGTCTCTTGCCCTCGGATGCGCCGTTAATGTGTGGCTGTCCTTTTCCCAGTGGTTGGTTGATCAATAGAGGGTTACCACGGGTTACCCTCATCCAACAACCAACAGGTAGATAATAAATAGATAAAAATAGATCGAACACGTAGGAAGCAGCCCATCGATCTATCCTGAAGGGACACTGGAAGGTGGGTGCAATGGCTGCCGCAGCACCTGGGTGTGAGATTTCCGAGAGATGGGACATATGGCATGAGATTGTTGCGAGATCTGAAGGAAAACAACTGTCCGTTCAGTGGGTTAGGTGGTGTTATTCGTGCGGATTCTCTGGGGAGGTAGGTACAAACCGGCCATTTCCCGGAACGATATGCTGCAGACTTCAGTCAGTTTTCTTATGTTTTCTTTGTTTTTTTCAGTCACAAGATCAGATTTGAATCAAACAAGATCGTCATAGTGCTTCTCGCGAATAGATACTGTCTGTCCATCGCTGCCCCTTGACCCTGAGTTCTGGGTCTTTAAGTACGTAGTTTTGGCAACAGACTGTCCAGCTTTGAGGTTCAACAATGTTGGTGATGGTCCGTTGACAATATCTTTTGTAATTTGCACGTTTGCAAGAAGAACAACAATTTGATTAATTTTTGAACGATTTTGAACGTCTGTATCTATATCATTCTATATCTCAATCTCCTCCTTGACAAATGCCACTCCTGGTATCTGAAGATTTCCAGGCTCGCCTTCGCAACACACAGCACGTAGACTAGGTACTGTATCTACAATGAAACCCACACTCACAAACTATGCTAATAACTTGACACCACTCACAAAGTGACGCACACAATAAGTGAAAAGCCTTTACAGTAGACCGCCACAAAAGGTAGACATAGACATGGGAATGAACATGCATCAATTCAAGAGCTCTCGAATCTGTGAATGCTGTCCATTCTGGCAAAGATGCAATAGTTTGCCGGGTTCCCAAGTCCCATGTGTGTAGATATAGCATGATATAGCACACCCATCCCATGGTAAATCCAGACCCGCAATTTCTCACTATCACGGGCGTGTGGGCTAGTAATCATTGTCGTTTGCTCTGGGGAGCCCCTCGAAAAATTCGGACATCGAAAAAATTGGGACTTCACCAGCGCAAATGGGGATCTTCTAGGGAAGAATCGGGAATAAACCATCCAAAATTGTGGATTTAACAAGCAATTAGAATGTAGTTTTTACAGGAATGGTGGGATTTGTGCAGCAAGAATCTGGATTTCACTGTAGAAGCTGCAAGCCAGGAAGCTCGGCTTTGCCGAGAAACAATGCTGGAGACAACTAATGGTAAACCCAATGCCACAATCCAAATTTGGCAATTTACCGCCTATTTCTGGTGAACTTGGGGATCTATGGCATTCGGTTTGCACATTGTTTTTTCGATGGACCCTCTACACAACACGATACGACCATATATGACCACTGTTTTTTTCGGTGGTTGCAATCAACCATGGTGCACCCTGACCAATCCAAAGGATGAACAAGTTGGAATTCCTTGACGGATCGGAGCTGTGGCATAGCCCATTTCTGAAAAATCCCATAAATATATATATATATATGTATATGGATTTTTACGTATACGGCAAGTGCCTGGCCTTTGCCCGGAAGCCGCGCAACCACGACAGGCAATGCATCATCATCATCATCATCATTACCATCATCATCATCATCATCACCATCATCATCATCACCATCATCATCATCATCATCACCATCACCATCACCATCACCGTCGTCATCCTCATCATCATCATCATCATCATCATCATCATCACCATCTCCATCACCATCACCATCACCATCACCATCACCATCACCGTCGTCATCATCATCATCATCATCACCATCACCATCATCTTCATCGTCATCGTCATCATCTCAGCATCACCATAACCATCATCGTCATCGTCATCGTCATCGTCATCATCATCATCATCATCATCCTCATCATCATCATCATCATCATCATCACCATCACCATCATTGTCGTCGTCATCGTCATCGTCATTGCCATCGCCATCATCATCGTCATCGTCATCATCATCATCATCATCATCATTACCATCACCATCATCGTCATCGTCATCGTCATCATCATCATCGTCGTCATCATCACCATCATCATCACCATCATCATCATCATCATCTTCATCGCCATCATCATCGTCATCGTCATCGTCATCATTTTCATTTTTATCATCATCATCATCATCATCATCATCATCATCACCATCACCATAATTGTCATCGGCATCGTCATCGCCATCGCCATCGCCATCATCATCGTCCGTCATCGTCAGCATCATCATCATCATCACCATCATAATCATCATCATCATCATCACCATCATTATCATTGTCATCGTCATCGCCATCGTCATCGCCATCGTCATCGTCATCGTCATCGTCATCATCATCATCATCACCATCATCATCATCATCATCCTCACAAAATCAGACCCTTTTTGAAGATCTTCAATGAATGTAGAAGTTGAACGGGGGTGGAAACCCTTATTGAAGATCTTCAATGAATGTAGAAGTTTGGCCGGGGTGGGAGAATTATACTCTTTTTGAACATCTTCAAAAAATTTAGAAGTTTAACGGGGGTGGGAGAATTAAACCCTTATCGAAGATCTTCAATGAATGTAGAAGTTTAAACCGGGGGTGGGGGAATAAACCTTTTTTGAAGATCTCCAATGAATGTAGAAGTTTAACGGGGTTGGGAGAATTAAACCCTTATTGAAGCTTTACAATGGATGTATGGATGTAGAAGTTTAACGCGGGTGGGAGAATTAAACCCTTATTGAAGCTCTTCAATGAATGTAGAAATCCAACGGGGGTGGGAGAATTAAACCCTTGTTGAATATCTTCAGTGAATGTAGAAGTTTAACCGGGGACCACTTTGTCACACCACTTTGTCACACCACTTTGTCACACACACCATCTTTCACACATCATCTTTCACACCGCTTTGTCACACACCATCTTTCACACGCCATCTTTGACACACCATCTTTTACACACCATCTTTCACACACCATCTTTGATACACCATCTTTTACACACCATCTTTCACACACACCACTTTGTCACACACCATCTTTGACACACCATCTTTCACACCATCTTTGACACACAATCTTTCACACACAACTTTGTCACACACCATCTTTCACCACACCATCTTTGTCACACACCATCTTTCACCACCCCATCTCTCACACACTCACCACTTTGTCACACACCATCTTTGACACACCATCTTTCACACAACTTTGTCACACACCATCTTTCACACATGATCTTTGACACACCACTTTGTCACACACCATCTTTCACACACCGTCACAGACCGTCTTTCACACACCATCTTTCACACACCACTTTGTCACACACCATCTTTGACACACCATCTTTCACACACAACTTTGTCACACACCATCTTCCACCACACCATCTTTGTCACACACCATCTTTCACCACACCACCTTTCACACACACAATTTTGTCACACACCATCTTTCCTCCACCTCCTCCTTTGTCTTTCCTTCCCCGTCCCCGCTACAACATTTCTTGCTCATTATTGGAAGAAGTTGACTTGTGGGGTTATCGGGTCCTTTTTTTATTTGGGGAGGGGGGGACGTTTAGTATTAGGGTGAAGGGGTTAATAGTCTATCATAGTCCATCCATATTTTGACTGCATTATACTATAAGTTGGTTTTTGCTACCTTATCCAAATAGTTTGATACCCCCACAATAAATCTAACTCACTAATACTTATTGATGCTTAACTATACACCTGAAGTTTTGATTTTTCCTTTGATGTGCTGCTGTACATGTACTCCACTCATCTCACCTCATCTCATCTCCACTCTCAGATCTGGCTCAAGAGCTCGAGCCAGTCTTCTCAGATGGAGGAGGACCAGGCCCGGTCTGACCCCGCCTTCAGACCCTGTGGACATCTGTGGACCCTCGCCTTGGCTAGGCGACCGCGGACGAGCTTGCCATGAGCAAGGCGATGCAACATGCTGGGGCGTGCTATGGTTCGGGATGGGACGATGTTGCTCTCCCCAGCTCAAAAAACAGCGTATATATGCAATTCGGGTCACTGTCCCACGGATGAAAACTAGAAAATCACCAGCCGCATCAGCTATTTT
>CAMXCT020001580.1:305000-505000 GCA_947184155.2 Cladocopium goreaui | reverse complement strand
CGCACACATTGGCGAACTAAACCACAATGCACCTAAATGAATCATTTTGTTGGATTTTGACAAAAAAAATCGGCATACAGTAGCAGGCTTTGTCTTGGTGAGACATCTGGTATCTTTGTTTCCACAGCAATGAAGGTTGCTGCAATATGCTGCAATGCGATCATTTCCCCCCAATTTCAGCCTGGACACAGCACAATGCTTTGCAGATTCACCTTGCGTGGTCGGCTCACAGGTAAGGCCGAACACGGGCACAACGACGGGTTTGAAGGTTTTTTGGGAACATCAGTAGCAGCCCGGTTGAACATAAGTGAAATCAATGGCCGTAGAAAAACAGTGGGCCCAATTAAACTGGCAAGGATGGTCATATGCAATATACAGATTTATTGAAATTTGTTTTCCCCCTGCAAACATTGCCTGCTATCTCTCGTCAAAGTAAATCTTTGCAACCTTGTTTGGGCCCGCGCACCCAAAGCCAAAACTTCAAGTATCCACTTTTGAATATGTTTGGACTTGGAAGCTGACCCAAGTCAAACAGATGTCTACCATGGGAATCCTAGGCAAAGTAGGAATTCATAAGTTATATAATCCCATTCTGCCCAACCTTCCAAGCTAGGCCCCTAATTGCTTGGATGATACCAAAAGTGACTGGAACTCCCCCATTTAGCAATAGAATCAATTCACCTTCATTCCTTTCAATTCCATTATGGTCCAAGTATGTCCAAGCAAGTGGTCCACGACTTCAACCCTCCATTCACCCGCTCCCCCCATCCCTGTCGGTGTGTCCGCCATGACGGGGGGCGTGCCCAGCGGGTATGACCACACGGCGCCGATGCTGACGGAAGATGATCTGGTGAACGGATGCGTCATGGGACCCCATGGTGGCTCGGTGACTCCGACGGTGATATGACCACACCTATCAGCTAAAGAACATGCAGGTATGTCTAAATGGTCTAAATGGCACTTATAATTAGGAACATGAAAATTAGCAACCAATCTTTGTCAACCACACAGAGGAGATGGTCTGGGTCTAAGGGCTCTGGAAATTTTATGTGAAGGACAAACAATGTTGATGTTTCCTCAAGTCTGCCAAACCAATAACCTCCATGGTTGAAAAAACTTGCACATAACAGCACGAATTCATTATGGGTCAGCACCAGCTGGATGAAAAAGTTCACCTTGACCAGCAGAATTGAGCACCTGCGGGTCGGCGGGTCCTAAGGGCCCTCCTTAAGGGCCCTCCTAATGACGAAGTTGGCCTTTGTTTACAATTATGGGGGTTGTCTGATACAATATGGGGCTCCCCAGGTTTAAGTTGATTAAAAAGAACCATTGAATATGGTTCTATCTACCACGGGCCATAGTCTATTAACCAAGTTGTACACCAACTCGGCTAACTCAGCTATCCAGAGCGGCCCCACCTTGTACAGTAGTTATGATATTCCAGCGTTCTTGGGGATTATTATCATGGTTACATCCAGAAGAGTAAGCCATCAACTCCCCCAAAATCCCCGCTTGGTGAGGCTATGTGTACCGCCCACCTGTGCCCTCGAAGCAGCTGACTATCGAGATGCAGGTCTCAGTGACGGCCTGCAGAAGTTGGAGAGAGGTAGGGCAGGGGATGGGTTGGATGGGTATATTCAATGGGAGATCTTCAGGATCCTCAAATGGAGGTACTGTACCATATAAGGCCATATTTTCCGGGGATATTCCCTTACATAGGCCTAAAAAAAGGCCTTATATATGGTAGGTACCTCCATTTTAGGTTCCTGAAATGGCCATTGATATATGGTATGGAAAATTTGATGGATAAGGAAACCAACCAAAGAACCATGAAACAATGGCGGATTTGACGAGCCAAGTAAGGAGATAAGCAATGAATGGTGGATTTCTACGTTTGCTTCCAAAAATTCTGGCAATTTTAAAAAGTGAGAAAAGGGATTAACCATTGGAAACTTGCAAATATATCAAGCCAGCTTGTACAAACCGAAAAAGACATGTTGAAATAAATGGATGGGTTGGTCCAGATGTGGGATTTGCATGGATTTGCCACTGATTCATGGCAAGTTAAGAAATTGTAAAATACCGGTTTCAAGCCAACCACAAGTGTGGTTAAACCTGTCAAGATTGTGACTTTGAAATCAATCACGCGGATTTATATACTCGTTTGAAGATAAGATATTCTACTAATGAACATTGGATTTCTCTCCTGATCTCAAGAATTTGTGCACGATTCCCGCCAGTTTATAGGGACATAACGGGGACATGATACAACAGGGGTACGAAATATAATGCCATTATGATAATATTATTGGATACGATAGGATATTCTCGGATACATAGTGTGGGCTTCCGTCCAGTGATTGGCTATACCCCATGCAGCATTGCCATCAAATAAAGCGAGCATGAAGCATTAAACATTAAACCAAAGGATTTTTGGGTACTTTTTTTGGACACACCCAGTTGATATGATCAGGTACGGAATAGAACTGAATATGATCGGATATATTTACTTAACGGGATATAAAATGTTGGTTTCTGTCCAGAGATTGGCCATACTCAACGGGTAAAATATGTAACCAACAACGGCTTTTTGGAACCTAATTTCTCTTAGACACACCGAAGATCTTGGATGGTTGGGGCAGGGTTGCATGACCCTCCAAAAATATTGCATGGCCTTAGCTATCTATAGATATACAAAATTACTACGGCAGGCCATGAAAAGGGCATCGCTTGGTGCTATGGATGATAAGGGCCATCTAATCTCCCTGAGTGTTTTACTTGGCATGTATCCATTCTTGTGAAAAACATGTACATATGATACGGTATGTCTAGTGCATGAATAAATATATATACTTATCCATATATATATATCTTTTTGTATGTACGAGACAGTCTCTATATGATCGAAGGAAGTTTAGCTTAGAAGTCAAACTTCCGACAATATGGACAGATGAAAAGCAGAGCAGGGAAGAGGCAGAGAGAAGAGAACGATTAGAAGAAAGAAGAGTAGAAGAGAAAGAGTAAGAAGAAAGAAGATGCAGATGCGCGAAAAGGTAGGAAAGTCCCGAAAACTGTGTTTTTCCAATGATTTGTGGCTCCGGAGGGTCGAAAAGGTAGGCTCGCTAAAGCGGCGGGTGCGGAGCCATCTGGCCAGATGAGGGATGAAAAATTGCACGGCGTTGTGGCGTAAAGCACATTTGGAAGTCAAAATGTACAATGCACGCTACTTTCAGACCACTTTTGGAAGTTGAGATGTCGAAAAAGTGCACGCCGTTGTGGCGCGAAGCACATATCCAAGTCAGAATGCACAAAACACTTCAGTCGGAGCACTTTTGGAAGTTGACATGTCGAAAAAGCGTACGCCGTTGTGGCGCAAAGCACATTTCCAAGTTAAAACGTTAAAAACACCACATGTTCGGACCACTTTTGGACGTCCAGATGTCGTTTTGCGTGGCAGGGGCAAGGGATTGCGCGCCTGGTCAAAAGTAAGCAAAACGTGAGGGTTTTGTAGTAGGACATTTGAGGACGATCTGGAAAGATGTATTTCGCGTGGCAGGCGAAGTACAAGAGAAATGTTCATCAGATTTGATGTTGTCAAGTTCAATAATTGAAGAAGTCTGGCAGAAATACTGCGTTTTCAAGCTTACAGATAGACAGACAGACACAGACAGACAGACAGACAGAGAGACAGACAGACAAACAGACAGACAGATAGATAGATAGATACATAGACAATTACAACTACAACTGCAAATACCACTACACTACACTACTGCTACAACTACAAATGCAAATATACTACGCTACATTACACTACACTAATTACACTACACTACACTACACTAATTACATCTAGTTACACTACACAACACCAATTACACGAACAACAACAACAACAGCAACAGCAACAGCAACAGCAACAACAACAACAACACCAGCAACAACAACAACACCACCACCAACAACAACAACAACCACAACCACAACCACAACCACAACTACCACAACTACGTCAACTACCTCAACTATCACAACTACAGCTACAATTACAACTACACTGCACTACACTAGTTACACTGCAGCACACTACAACTACAAACACAACTGCAACTACAACCACACTACATTGCACAACACTACACTACACTGACTACATTGCATTACACTACAACTACAACTGCAGCTGAAACTACAACTACAACTACCACTACATTACACTACACTACACATACTACACTACACTACCCTACGCTTCGCTACGCTACGCCACACCACTACACTACACTACCTTAACTTACACTACGCTACACTACGCTACATTACACTACACTACACTGCACTACACTACACTACACGACACCACTACACTACACTACACTACGCTATTTACACTGCACTAGACTACACTACACTATACCACACTACACTACACTACACTGCACGACATTACACTGCACTACACTACACTAATTGCGCCAGACCACGACTACAACTGCAACTGCACTTGCAACTACACTAAGCACACTACATTACAGCTACAGCTCCACTACATTACGCTACACTGCAACTGCAACTACAACTACAACGACAACTGCACTACAGCACACTACATCTAGCAGTTGTGGTAAGGTGACCACTGCACCCATTGCAACCATTGCAAAAAACACAACTCCAACCACCTGTCGGTCCATCAGTGGATTCGCTTTGCCATCCGTGATTCACAACAACCAACCTCTCCTATAGGTTTCCTATTTTTGTTTCTTCCGCCACCGCCTTGTGCAGTACTACTGGCACTGCGTATATACACATATATATATATATGTATATATATGTGTGTGTATTTACATATATATATATGTATATATATATGTGTGTATATATATATGTAAATATATATATATATATATATGTATATCTGTGTAAATATATATGTATATATGTGTATATATATATATGTATATGTATATATGTGTATATATATATGTATATATATATATGTATATATATATATATGTATATATATATGTATGTATATATATATATATGTATATTTATATATATATATGCATTTGTATTTGTATGTTTTTACATTGATTTATTTACATTTACATACATGTATTTATATTTACATTTATTTACATATATATATATATATACAAATATATATACATTTATTTAAATACATATCTATAAGTATATATATGATGTATGCATGCAGCATGGTCGGGTTAAGGATACATTGGGGAAACCAAGTTGCAACCAGTACGGCCATGACGGGACCAGATTGTGGCTGTACACCCCAAACCCCGGCCTGTTAACACTTTCGGCCCATAACCATTTGATTACCGGCCTTGAGCTCGCTGTTGATTTGCAATGTGTTCAGCTTTTATTCCCCCCAATGGTACTCAATTGTGCATCCCAGTTGGTAGTTAGTAGGTAGCACTTGTTTTCTCATTCAATACATATATATATATGTACATCTTTGGGTGGTAATACCATGTATCCATACATACAGTATACATATGGGTTATTAAATGGCTGTCACCCACTTATTGGGATAAAGCATGCTCCCCATGGGAGGTGCTGGCAACAGTGGAGAACCTGGGAGATCTCTTCGATTTCCGGAATACCTCCACAGCTGTCCACCGCGTGGCTAAATTCAGCGCCACCTGGAGAGGTTATGGTGAGGGATCGAACATCATTTTTTCATGGGAACATGTCAGGACCATGCTGGGCGTATAGGGAGAGCCATGTTGAGCTAATGTTAAGCCAAGAACGACGTGTTCCTTTCAAAAATTTCAATTTTGAAGGTGTTATGCACTGGAAATTGGCTGCGGTAGGGTATCCGTTCCCCCTCGGTCTGGGTTTTCGTTTGTGAGCTAAGTAGCCAGTCAGAGAAATCGATAGAGCGGGACATGTTGCTTAAAAGACTAGAGATACGTAGCTGAACAAAAGAGTTTTAGGAAGGCGACCACTGGAGAACTCCAATTTTGAAGGTGTTCTGCGCAGGAAATTTGCTGCAGTAGGGTATCGATTCCCCCTCAGTCCGGTTTCTAGCCAGTTAAACAAATAGATGGAGAACAATATTTTGCTCGAGAGACTGAAGATACGTAAACCACCAACAGAGTTTCAGGATGTCTGCCTCAAAACTTTCTGTGCAGCTAGGGCTACGCTACAACTGGAGGATTTCAATGTTGAAGGTCAATGTGCTGTGCGCAGGGGTTTTCATTGTGAGAGCTGGCTTTCGTTCCCCCCTTTTCAGGTTTGCATTTCTATTGGCCAAGAACTTAGTTGCAAGTTGGTCCATGCACCTCTCCAAAATATCCATCAAATTTGACAACCAAATTTCATTAAGTGGGATAATTACAGTACAACCCTGATAACTATGGCTATATATCCATTCTGAGGGGTACAGTTGGCCCCCAAATATGACGTTTCCTCGTTCATTCCCCAATTGGGGCGATCAGCTTTATACTTGGGGAGATTCACCATTATGTCAAAATATCATTGTAGTGTTGCTCACATCACACGCAATCTTATTTAGATCCAAGTTGTGAAATTCGTCAGCCTTTGGTGCATACTTAAAAATGAAGAGAACCGAGAGTCCTAGAATTGGTTTAACACAGGACAACCTTATATTTATAGGTGTAGAAAAAAACAACGGTTTCCTGCACGTTGTTCCTCAAGACCATTTATCGACAAAGATTTCAATCCAATCCGTTTGGAGTTCTTGACATGGACCCAGTTTTGCGGCGGAGGTTGAGGCAGGCGAACAAAAGCTAGCGCTGGGGGATCAGCGTTTTCCGCGGTTGCTGCAGCTGCTGAGAGCCAAGTGCAAGGAGCAAACGGTGGAGGGTCCATTGGACTTGGATGTTAACCAACAAATCTGATGGTATCAGCTGAACCGAAAAAAAACGCAATACTTAGCCATGTATTGGGCGATCCTTAGTTCATAATTCGCCGCAACCACCAAACCTAATTCTTTGTTTCAACTGTTTGGTGGGGAACGGTATCCTGAAACGACATCTAAAACAAACATCCAAATAATACGTATGAAATTTGAAAACGGAAACTACCTGCAAAAGGCTCAGGTAAAGGTGTTGGGAACTAGCGTTGAGGTGTGGGCTGACTCTGCGGCCGCCACAAGGATTGCCAAACGTTTTTTGCCCGACTAAACTGTCAAAATAGTTGCTTAATTTAGTAACAGACGAATATATTGAATATACGTGTATTACTGACTATGAGTGGTGCTGAGTGTGCCGTGGTTGTAGCCTTTGTTCTCAAGGCAACCGTCTGTGGCTCCGCTAACCAACAGCGCTTCACATATGCAAGGTTCTCAAATGGTCCTTCTTCGCACCGGAGCTCAAGCAAACTGGTTGGCGACGAGTTGCATATATAGTTTTTTGTGCATGGCAGCTAAGATTTGTCAAGCTCAATACATGATAGGGCTATAGTCCAATGTCCGACGAAAGCCCAATTCTATTGTGTTCTGCGAAACTCTGAGCGTCAAAATCATGTATCTTCCAAGCGTGTTTGCTCCCACATGCAAAAGAAGATCATTGTAGGTAGGTGGGTGTTGAATGATTTCCACCCGATTTAACATTATTGGATGGATTTGGAAGGGTCCATTGAAACAGAAGATGTTGTAGATTGTGTTTCCCGTACATATTCAAGGTTTCCCAGTAAAAAAATGCATCCCAATTTTGATTGCTGGTTTCACCAGGACCTCTCTGCTTGGGGTTTGTCGGATGCATCATGGGGTTTAGCGCCTTGGTTCTGCGGTTGTGCGGGTGTGATGTGGGACCAAAACGGTGAACGTGTCAACGTGTCGTGCCACAAGGACGGAAATACACAAACCATGTGATTGTGGGTCATGATGTGTTTTTCATGTTTTGTTTTTTTTTCAGGACCCCACTAAAAGATCTTCAACGATGGGAATTTCCCCAACATGGCAGGTGAATGATCTAGATTATCCACTTGATTTGTTGCAGCCACAACTCAGAACACATTTGATCTGCGCGTGGGCCAATTCGCCTAGGTGTTTTGTTGAACATCAAGTGGCATGGACTGGATGACCTATTGGAATTTGATCACTACGAATTTCCACCAACCAAAATTAGAACACAAAGTGCAGATGCGCCTGTGTGAGAATTTCCATTATTGGATTTGTTGATGAATTTCATGTATTTGTTGGTGCCCCGATGATATCATCCATGAAATCTGAAAAAATGTGGTGCTATTTGCATATCAAATGGGATCAACGCAACATCGATCTCAGGTCATAGTATGAAAAAACATGCTATATAATATATATATATATAATTGTTTGCTGCTTTCCTTAGAATGGATTTTCCCAATGTAATCCACATGTAATCCACTTGTAATCCCTTGTGCATAATACATTCAATATATCCCGTTGTAGTTCGTTAATGTCCCATGATTACCCATGTTTTCTCATTCTATCCCAGTACGACAATAAGTATTTTCCAATGATTGTTCTGTGTTGGTCCAATTGTTATCCCCATTACACCCCACTAATATCAGATCACATCCTTTCATTATCCCAGTCCTATCCCACTATATATAATCATCATTGTCCCACTACTATTATTCCATTGTCATAATTGTTACCCAATTACTATCCCAGTCTGACCATTGTTTTCCGAAAAGTTAGATTCAATTATCATTTCATTGTTAACCTTGACCTTCCAAACACCATTGTTTGATTGGTTGCTGCTAGAACCACCATTGTCTTCGTAGGAAATTTACTCTACCATCAACTCAACCAGTATTTTGATGCTCTTGGAAGCCTAGGAATTTTGATAATTGTCCCATAAATCATATTATACCATTACTATCCACTTATATCACTTATTATCCCATTATTTATGCCAGTCTCATTTCATTGTTGTGCCTCTTGTGGCTGCTATGCCTGCATGCTTCAACCCCACGAGGCCAAGATGCAATGCCGCGACGAGGAAATCTTCCAACGTCTCTCCGCGCGAGCACAAGACATCGTTAAGGACGGCCGGGACCAGATTTGCATCGCAGGTGCAGTTGGGGTGAAAAAAATGGAAGAACCTGGAGTTATAAGTTGGTTTCCTGTAGAAACATGTAAAAACATTGTTGGGGTGATGATATCGTTGAGGTGAAAACGAGTAAACACATTGAAAACTGCAGTTGGTTGGCCTTTTCATTTTCTAGTAAAGGCTACTTAAATGGGCTATGAATGGCTGGGCAAGGTCTATTTATTGGGTATAACATGGTACAACTCAGGGAAGAACCATGGTAACAACCTCTCATAAATTGGGATGTATACGTATGGCCGCTAAAGTGGCACTGCACATAGGTGTGTCAGGGAGAACCTCCGAACGGAGTTATCGATGGGAAAGCCCATCCCTATTATTCTTGGTTTATCTCCCAATTTGAATATCAGTATTGGTAACAGTATTATTTATTAATGATGTGTTAATTAATAACCATTCAGAACGATTATTGACAACCATGATTGACAACCATTAATGACCACTAGTATTATTCCAAGCATATGCTCATGATTTCCCCCCACAGCGTGCGCAACAATTCATCCCAGCATTGGTTGAGATCAGTCTGGTAAGCCCAAAAAACTGAGTTCTAAAAGTAGAAGCATCCCCACAATTCTCAAACATCCGGCTGGAGGTTCTTAAAATGGAGGTGCTAAGAAGATGATACATACTCTATGTTTGCAGTATGTCAAGGAATATGAACCAATGTATTGGTGATTGATTCTCCTCAGAACTCAAAACTGTGGAACAGGCTTTTGTTATCACTCTAATTGAGTAGGTTTTTGTTATCACTCTAATTTCTTCATTGTCCCATGATTATTGGTCTATATATTTATCGAAGGAAGTTTCGAAGTCAGACTTCCGACAATATGGACAGATGGAAAAGCAGAGGTGGCAAGAGTCAGAGAAAGAGAAAGAGTCAGAAGAAAGAAAATGCAGGTGCGCGAAAAGATCTGGCCAGATGAGAGATGAAAAGTTGCACGCCGTTGTGGCGTGAAGCACATTTGAAAGTCAAAATGCACAAAGCACACCATGTTCGGACCATTTTTGGAAGTTGTGATGTCGAAAAAGTGCACGTCGTTGCGGCGCGAAGCACATTTCGAAGTCAAAAGTGTAAACAACTGACGGGTTCAGAACACTTCTGGAAGTTGAGATGTTGAAAAAGTGCATGCCATTGTGGCACGAAGCACATTTCGAAGTCAAAAGTGTAAAAAACTGACGGGTTCGGAGCACTTTTGGAAGTTGAGATGTTGAAAAAGTGTACGCAATTGTGGCGCAAAGCACATTTCGAAGTCAAAAGTGTAAAAAAATTGACGGGTTCGGAGCACTTTTGGACGTTCAAATGTCGTTTTCCGTGGCAGGCGCAAGGGATTATGCACGTGGAAGATGATTTTCCGTGACAGGTGCAGCACTGTATGACCTAGCATAATTTTTTCGTGGCTGGCGCAGTACTCTAGACGGGTGGAGTGGAAAAATCGCAAAACGTATTGGTACGAGGCCGTCAGCTCTGCACCCACTTTTCCTTTTTTTGAAGGAAGTCTCGCAGAATTGCTTCGTTTTTTGATGTTGTCAACTTGAAGAACTGAGGAAGTCTCGCAGAATTGTTTCGTTTTTGATGTTGTCATGAGGAAGTCTCGCGGAATTGCTGCGTTTTTGATGTTGTCAAGTTCTCGCAGAATAGCTTCGTCTTCAAACTTGCAGATAGATAGATAGATAGATAGATAGATTGAAAAACAGAAAGACAAATAGATAAACAGATATATGGATAGACACATAGATAGACAACTGCAACTGCACTACACTACAACTTCAACTACAACTACACTACAGCTACAGCTTCAACTACACTTCAACTACAAGAACTGCAGCTACAACCATAACTACAACTTCAACTACAACTACAACTTCAACTACAATTACTACAACTACAATTACAAGTGCCACTGCAACTACGAGTACAACTGCAACTGCAACAGCTACTACAACTACACTACAAGTGCAACTGCAACTACAGCTGCAACTACAACTACAACTTCAGCTACACTACACCTACACTTCAACTACACCTTCAACTTCAGCTTCAACTACATTACTGCAACAACAATTACCACGATACTACACTACAACTACAAATACGACTGCACTACAAGTACAAGTACAACTACAGCTACAACTCCTACAGCTATTGCAACTACAACAATTACTGCAACTAAGACAACTACAATTTCAACTGCCCTTCAACTACAACTACGACTGTGCCTACAACTACAACCACAACTACAACTACAACATTACAACTTCAGCAACATCAACCCCACTACAACTACAACTGCAACTACTGCACTACACCAAACTACATCCAGGAATTGTGAGTGAGGTGGCCGCTGTACCCATTGCAACCGCTCCAAAAAAAACAGCTCCAACCACCTTTCGGTCCATCAGTGGATTCGCTCTGCCATCCATGCATCACAACACCTCACCGCTCCTGTAGTGTCCTATCTTTGAAATTTCCGCCACCGCCTTGTTCGGTACTACTGGTATAATTAGATATAATCCGATCCCATCAGTTTGCTATATATATGTATATAAATATAATACACATAGATCTCACCATGATCCCATTATCGGTGAAAACCATCCCACCTATCCAGGACTTGGACGCTCAAGGCCTAGCAATTGTGGCTTGGTCCTTCGCCACCGTAGCCCGGAAGGACGCCCAGAGGGTAAATCCCAAGTGTTATTGATGAAAATTCATTGATGTCCCAAATGTTTGGCGTGTATAGAACAGATACTTACTGTAAATCATATCAAATCATATCAAATCATATTAAATCATATTAAATCATATTAAATCATATTATATAGATCATATTAAACCCCAACTTCATAGGACAACATCCCAAACAGGCACCAAACGTTCGACGCCAGGACGAGCCGTTGCTCAGTTTGATCGCTCAAGAGGCGCGCAAGAAACTTGCGACGCGGCGGCATGTGGTTTCAGCTGTAAAGCATGGGGGGTAAGACATCAAGAATAGCAGAGAATTCGTGGTATATAATATAGTTTACTAACAGTGTAATACTCAAACATGGCGGGCTGGAACAAATTCCTACTCATAGATGTTTTCCCACTAACACCTCCAATAGATTTTCCAACCAGCCATGCCTGATTACCGAGCCTTGCTGTGGACAAAGGTTTAGTCGGGTTTTCTTTTCGTTGAGTCACTCCGTTAGGGAGCTCATAATTGAACCAAAAGGAAAGATGGTTCCATGATTGAAGTGGGAGCAACCATCTGGACCTCAAGAAACAGGATCATTAGAAAAATCACTGCACATGCCCACGGCTATTAGGAATATGACACTGGCAGATTCACGGGTCATGTTTCAACGCTCGACGAGGTGATTGCTGGACTTGATTGGCCCCACAAGCAGTTCATCCGTGAAACTGAGGACACATTTGGCGTTCAAAACATCTCCAACCTGCTCTGGGCGAATGCTACATTAGGCTGCCAGAAACCAGCGGCATCCTGAAACCCTACCACTGAGATGGGTATCTGTCTATGTGATTGTCTTATGGTGAAACCATGAAGGAACCCTTCTGACTCCTTCTGCAGATATGAATAGGCGTGACACTGCATCACAGCCTTTCAAAGACTCAGATGCGACTGAAATCACAAAGACAAATCGCAGTAAATGAGTTCAAATGCAATTGAACTTTCACAGACTCTCTTAGAAGCTAAGTCCTGAACGCCTTTTCGCTCGTGTGTACTTACTTGGAGCGGTCAGCAACATTCGGCAAGAAGTCTGCACTCTCGTTGTTCATGGAGGGATAAGGGGATCTATCCTTCGCACGTTGCGTTTGAATACCAAAGTTTGTGTCATATGGGTCAGATTACTGGCCCCCAAACAAATGGATGGTTTAACATCTAAAACATTCCCAAGTGCTCAGCGAAACCATGTTTGACCCATACCCAGGTGTACTATGACCATGTTTACTAGACATTGTAGATATTTGTGTATGGGTCAACATTACACATGACCCACCCAAAATGATACACATGATACAAACTGGACATTTTAGTATCAAAAATGACACATAAGCCACCCAAAATGGATGAGTTGATAATAAAAGCGACATTTTTTGAGGTCCATTGGGGCCCCAATGACTTGACCCTCAGACTTCTCGATGATGGTAGATGGAGAGCCTTCAGCCTGTACCCAACAAGAAACTAGACGTACATGTTCAGTGACAATACCAATTTTGGGCCTAGTCACACGCCAATTTACCACAATCTCTTTTGGATTTACAACAATCTCTTGTTTAAACATGTTTTTTTCCCGAGTTCAATCCCAATTTTCAGATTAGATCACGGTTTAGATCACCACTGGAATTCAGATTCTCACTCAGATTCTTTGGATTTTCGTGATTTTTCGAATTTTCCCTGGTTGAATCACCAACATTCAGTTTTTTCATCTCCGTGATGTCGAATCATGGCAGGCATGCGTTCCGATGCGTTGCACGCAGATCTTCTCCGGGAGTGCTTGGTGCGACTCGACGAGTTCACCACACAGGAACTGGCCATTGCCACTGGATCTACAGCGATCGGATCCAAGTGGGGCCTGGGGTATCCACATACTAGTGATATAAATAATACAATGGGATTAATAGTGATTCAATGGGATTTTATAGTGATTCAATGGAATATTAATATTACATATACCATCAGGTTATGACTATCATAGCCATGGAAAATCCCTGATCAATGGAGGTTTATAGCTGGGAAAATCATCTATAAATGGGCAATTTTCCATAGCTATGTTGAATAACCAAAGATTACCACCGCAATATATATATATTAAAATCCATATTTAAATATTGCAATATTATAAACATTTATAAACTTAATGTAATATGTGTCTATATACTGTGTGTATGTATATGAGTAACCGACAAAATTAGCGGAAAACTAGAGTAGTGGGGAGTGGACATGGCATGTTTAAATTTGTGCGAAAGAATTCACAACCGATAGGGGACCACCCACTTACCGATACCCTATCTTTGTACATGGCACAGAAGCACAAACCTTCACAACCGCTAGGGGACCACTCACTTTGGCCATGTCCACTGCGGGAAGTAAGTAATTTTGTCCGCCACTCATATGTATGTATCTATATATATATAATTGTATATATGGGTGTTTATTTTGTAGTGGATGCAGCGTTTGAAAGGAACAGAAGTAGAGGCACCTCGAATCACACCCCCGAATCATACTCCATGAAATGCTTTCTTTTTGTAGCATACACGGCCCTATATTTACAGCAACCGGCTAAAACAGATTGCCTCTCCCATTTCTGGCATCTCTTATCTCTGCTAGGCAATCACTTGTACTGTATCTCAGTGCTGCCCCTATTGTTTTGTGTTGGCTTGTGGTGTGCTTGCATTACCTTGTACTGGCGCGCACACACAATTTATGGTCAGGGCCCAAGAGCAGGGGTAAATGGTCTCGCTGGGCATCCCACCATGTGTACACACATGCATATTTGTATGATATATATATATATACAGCAAGTGCCAATGAGAAAGTTCAGCTTCAAAACGCAGCAAATTCGTTACATACTTTAGCTTCGAAATGGAACAAATAGCAAGGGAAAATCCGCAAGGTTCTTCAAATGTATTTTTGATCCAAAATGCAGCATTTGTTTATCCTCTTTTGTTTGATTCACCGTACGAATGGCACAACCTCTGCCCTCTCTACATTTAGTTTCCTTCTGTTTATTTTGATGGTTAGTTTTTTTTTGTGACCCTGTAGACTACTTGTTGGTGATCCTTCTCCCGGTTCAAGGGTCGGTTTTTTTTTGCTCGTTCGCTGTGGCCACCAAGGTGAATTGGGCCTTTACCAAGCCTGGTATCCCAGATGCCACGGCAAATCGGAGATGGACGGATGGGAGATGAGTGAACGGGAAGTCCTCGTGGGATATGTTATGTGTCTTATGAAAACCATATTTACCCACCTGAATTTGGCAAAACATCCCGGTGGTTCCACATCAAAACCACAATCGAAAAAAGTGGATGCACCCATGCACGCAGCAGCTGCCTGGGGTCACATATATACATATACACATACATATACATATGCATATACACATATATATATATATAGATATATATAGTCGAACCATGGTTGAAATCGATTCAAAACAGTTTCATGTTTGTCTTGGTGGCCCTGGTACTGTAGTTGGTTAGGTATTCTCACAATCTCGAAATCGGGACCCGTTCAATGTAGTTTAAGAACGGAATGGTCATCAATGAACTGCTGTTTGCAAATCCCTGTTTGTTGTGAAGTTACTTGGACGGTCATCCCAGCAATTTGAGTGATTCTCAGTTCGGGCAAATTGGTTCATTTCAAAATGTCCCGTGCAGTCATAGTTGCCAAACCGAATTGTTTGATTGGTCGCAAAATTGTGGAATCATAGTTTCCAACTGCTTTGAGGATCTTTAATTCACTTTTCATTTTTCTGCAACTCATATCAAATGAGGATGCAGCTGGGGCTAACCCCTCCCCGAATCGGTTGAAGGGAACATTGCCATATTTTTTTTTGGTGGTAAAGTTTTTGTGACATTCCACGGCTGCCGGTGAACAAACACTCTAAAATTTCAACACTTCATAACAATTCCAATAACCAATTTGGATACTGAACAAATCACCTCAAATTATCTTAAATCATTTTCGCATATTTGCAGGCAACATTAAGGACATGTAATCACCTTCACTAACCTTTAACGATCTTAAATAAGCAATCTCAAGTCATCTTGAATCATCCACCCCAAATCTTGATCACTCCCTCCGTTCTCACCTGCAGGTTAGCTTACCCAGTAGGGGACGAATGGAAGGCAGCAGTGCGTTCCCGCGTCTTGAGACTCAAGGAGATCCCTGGTTTGATGGAAAAACAATGAGAAATGGTGAAATTATTGGGGCGTTTACCATGACTTCGAGATATAGTAGGGATATATAACAGGGATATACTTCCAGACGGGTGGGTAATTGAACGTGGCGGCGTTGCATTTTTGATGTTTGTGGATTCTGTGTTGCGTTTTTCAATGGATTTCATGTTTTTTCGTCACGTTTGCGTATCATTTCCATTGGTTTTCCTGGCTATTTTCTGTGCACAAGCCAATTAAACTCTGACGTTTTATCCGCGCAAGACAACTCTATTTCTGGGGGGTCATGTTACAAAGTGACAGTGGGGCCATGGTTTTGGCACATCAAGGCGGTCCCGTCTTCTTTTTGGCAGAGCCGGTGACACCAGTTTGGTTACATCTGTGCCAAGCTCTTCCCAGTCAGAGACATGAGGAAATTTCCGTGTTTGGAAGAGAACGTGCCAGCAGCGTAGCATGACGTATGTGTGGAAGTGCAAGAGAACGTGGTAGCAGCGTGGCATGAACGTTATTACCTCACCCCATCCCTCTCGTAAAAATAGTGACAACTACACGTTCGGTCGTCCACCCGTAGGCATACGTATACTTGGAAGTTATGTTCCCATTGTGAAGACAACATTTGATTGGAAATAGTGAAAATGGGTATAGTATTCCCATTGTGGTCGGTCATATCATGTCGGTTTTGTGTATCTAGTGGTTTGTTGTTATTTTAATGGCTATCACTGTTATGTGAGGTCAAAACCACCAACTTGCTTGCACAGGCCAAAACCTGCACCCCCTCACAAAAAACAACACAAAATCCCAGCAATTAGTTAGGAATCTGGACCCCATAGATTGGAAAATTGCGTTTTTGCTCGTATTTTTTGGTGTTCGTGCAAGTTCTGTGCATCTAGTCAAACTAAAAACTAAAGTATGTTTTTTCTCTTTGGGTATCTGTCAGTGTTTTGCGAATGTCACGAAAAGACCGAAGCGCAAACTTCGCGTTTTCGTCCTTCAGTTCCAAACATCATTCCCCACGGTCCCCCAGTCTCAAAAGGTCCATCATCCTTAACATTGCCATTTGACATGTTGGCAATATGAGCCATGTGATTCAAACCAATTAATGGTATAGAAATTGTCATCTCAATTCATTACTCAAACTGAATGCATTTAAATTGCCCTGATTTGCCGCAGATTTGTACCGCTTCAATGCCTCAAAATATATCATCATTTCATGTTGATTGAGTGGATTAAAAGTAATTATAACCCATTATAACCCATTATAATGATTATAAGTATAACCCCATTATAACCCATTATATACCAACTCTTAGAGGGATAAAACATGATAAGGCCCCACCAATTGTAGCCACTTGGCTTACTCCATGGCCAGGAGTACGCCCCCTCCGAGCTGTCCATGTTAGCCTGGGCGTTGGCCACCCGCGGGGACTACGACCCGGACCTCCTGGCGTACCTGGCGCGGCGCTCCATGGAACTCATGCGGAGCTTCACGGGGCAGAACCTGGCCACCATTATTTGGGCGACTGGGATTGAAGGGTGGGGGATGGAGGGGTGTATGATTTCTTTTTGTATATCATAGATACTTACATGTAAATAATATGTATAATTATGTATATATATATATACATAATATATAATATATAATATAATATAATATATATATATATCATATTTCCTGTATTTAGATTTAAATCCACATGTCTGTGCATGTTTGAAAGTGTATACCGCAGACAATCATTAAGATAGCTTATCTTTGAACCAAGGGTGGGAAGATGTGGGTGGCTGGTTTTGGGAGTGGTTAGTTCACCGTGATTTTGAGGCTGAAGCGACCAACAGCAACATTCTGACAATAAACTCGTGCAACTGGGACCAATGTTCAGGTTTAAGCGGTTGAAAGAAGCTGGACCACTGTAAAGCATCCTCGTTGGGATAGACAGGCGACGGTTTATCTAGGACCAACCTTGTGTTGACCACAGGCGATCTCCAACATTCAACAGGATTCAAATTTCTGGAGATTCTCTCCACTTGAGTGTGGAATATCCCATAGAATATCCGATAGAATATCAGGAGGTGTAGCTTCCAACAAATCTGGCTGGACATTTCGTCACCAGGCCATTGCAACGATCAGCTACAAGGCTGGGTCGCCGGAGGGGGTCTGCTGGACTTGGTTATTACCCTCTGGTTATGACTAACATAGCCATGGGAAATGACCCATTTATAGAGGTTTACCTATTAAAATGACCCATTTATAGAGGTTTACCTATTAAAAATGGTGATTTTCCATGGCCATGTTAGTCATAACCAGATGGTACATTGTATATCCCAACCATGGCACGACTGTGAGGTACCAGCCCGCCGCTGATCAAATGCGGATAGTATGTTTAGTGATCAAACATCATTGAACGTTCAACATCAGGTTTCACCATGATTGAGCTTCAGAACTACCAACGGGGTATCAGAATTATATGTAGCAACCCTCAAAAAGATACTTTAGACTTTAGATATCTTAAAACTATAATCAGCCACACTTCACAAGATTTGGAACCTGTTCTGAATCTTTCTTGGTGTCCCTTTCTTACATGTCGCTTCTTTCCATCGATCGTCACAGGATGATCCTTCCATCGACGAGTTCCTTCGCATGTCCCTGGGCGCCATCATCGCGCGGTCCAACGAGTTTCAGCCTCTGAACATTGCGACGCGACGACGTGAGGGATAGCCATGGGAGCCATGGGGATTGGGCCCGGTGTCATCAAACATGGCTAGAAAACCATCGAAGTAAATGGCTGGCTCGGACATGCCGTAAAAATCAAGACCTTTGATGGGATAATCATCTATAAATGGAGGATTTTCCTGCAAGCCATGTTTTATTACTGGAGGGTAATTACTCTGGGAAGATGGGGCTAGGGTCATTTACCAATCTGGTGGATATCAGATTCTTTGGGATAAAGAAAAATCCACTATAGCCTTCCAAGTACTTGATGTTTTGGCCTTCCCAGAAAGATAAATGAAGTGAAACTACAGCATCATCAGACTAGGGATTGATTTTTGCTGATTATGATTCCAGTATCTCTTTAAGCTTTCATGCACAATTTCCAGTATTTCTCATGTCATCCTTGCTCATGGCACTCAACTTGGTTTGGGCTCATCGCAAGTTGCTCATGACAGAAGTGGATGAAGGCTGCAATCTTGGCAGGTTTTCCCGATATTTCGCTGGTAGACCAGGATGTCTTGTATAGATGTTCTCAAAAAATCCCAAGCGAATGTTGGTGAATGCCCCATGTTTCGCGATTGTTTATTTTGAACATCACGAAAATGGTATACCATGAGGCTAGGTATTTGCTGTCCAGCCATCACCGGCAAGATGCAGTAAGGGTAACTGCGGTTGCCGAATCTTGGATAGAAAATGATGCCGGACAAAGGAAGATATGGGAACTCAGGTGATGGGAATAGAATTCTATGGCCATATGGGAATTCCTCAGGGAATTCTATACTCAGCCATACCCCATGGTTCCATGGTTCCAGGTTCCTATGAAAATTCTGTGGAACCCAGGCCTTGATCTCCTGGGGTTTGGCCAAGTTGTCCTTCAAGGCTGAAGCCGCCTTCGAAGCCATGTGTGACGCCTGGCGTGGGAAGCGGGCCTGGGAACCGGGTAGAACGACGTGGATAGGTACATTGCAGTTGGTATCAGTTGGTATCAGTTGGTAATTTAACATAGCTATTGAAAATGGCCATTTATAGTGGATTTACCCATGAAAAATGGTGGTTTCCATAGACTATGGTTGTAAGTTGTAAGACCGGTTGAGTTCACCCTCCAGTGGTAAACCTTCAAACAGGATAGGTTCATCTGTGGGATGTTTTGCCCGAAACGGGGAAGATACTGTCATGAGTTACATGATTTATTCATATTTATCATGGCTTGAATACCATCTGTTGTTTGTTTCCGGAGGGCATCATCGCAGTTTTTGCAGGCTACCCTCTGGTAAACATACACAAAGCTATTGAAAATGACCATAGAAATAGTGACTTAGTGGATTTACCCATTGATAACATGGTGATTTTCCCATCAGTTTTTGGTTAACCTTTACCATGTCGGGTAGAAAAAATGACCGCCATGCATCGCTCGCTGACTGAGGACTCTGCAGTGCAGCAGATCGATTCCTTCGTCCCTCAGAATTTGGTGCAGCTGATGTGGGCCTGCGGCACTGCAGGCGACGAGCGACCCATCTGGGGGCCTTCAAGGGAGGACAAATTCCAGAGAAATGATGATTAAATGGGAAGTCATGTCTAGGATGGCCGGAAAAGAAACTTCAATGAGAATCTGTGACTTGGGATTTCTGTATGAATCCAGATGGATGTTGAAACTATCCTAAGTAGAACTACTGCACCTAGAATGACAACCCTGGATTAGACCTGTGGTTGATCAACACACCCAACCCTTTCCAGGAGTCATGTGTCACTCGTGGAGGTACTCTTCCAATTAATCAATCCGGGTTGAATATTCCAGAGTTGACATGATGGGGGAAGGAAACTATCTGTGTGTTTTGCTACATGAGGTAGAACATGATATTCCTGTAGGAGTTGTTTGGAAAATAGCAACCCCTTGCTGTTGCTGTAAAAGGCGCATGGTCGTTGGTTCTGTGACAACCTGATGAAACACAGAAACACTGTAATGTCAAGCCCAGATGAGTAAACCATGGTTTATTAATTAGGGGGGTACTCCTCCAATAGTCATTTCATCTAATACTTAAATGGTACCCTCTCAATCCAGCGTTGACATTTCTTCCTTCCCCATCAATGCTGGTTTCATGTTTGTTCAATCCTTACAGTATTTGGGATGAAAGATTGATATCTTCCATTGGTATGAAATTGTTGATATCCTACCATGATGAAATCCATACAATTTGCAGTATTTGGTATGAGAATCCATGGTATGATATCTTCAAATCACCGCTATTTCGGATATACCCTGGATTGTAGCCGCCGTAGCTCTACAGCCACGAAAATCGACGGGTTTTTCTTCGGAGAAATCAGATGGGTTTAGCTCACCAAAAACTCGCGGGTGATCCAACAATTCACGGGGGCTAGTCCAAGAATATAGCACCAGAAGACAAAAAATTGCAATTTTGGGGTATACCGGTATACCGCACATTTGTTGTTGTTAATCCCCACATAAATCTCCATCAGTGTCATGCCCACAGGCTACCGCCATGAGACCTTTTTGCGTGCAGCCGCTCGTGTAGCGAAGCGCACCATTGACCAGCTTCTTCGGTTCTGATTTGCAGCAAAAGATATGGGCTTATTTTCAGCATTTACCATCCAATTCTTGGGGTATCCAATGTTGAACCCACACCTATGTGTTTAATTGGTTGATTATAGAACGAACGTTCCCCGAATGAGATTAAAGAGAAAACTAGATACATGCCTCGATGGCCAATAGTGGATACGGATGGAAATAGGGGGGTGAAACCTGCTCACTGCTGTTGTTAAGCGGAAAACGACGGATGGATGTGAAAAATCATCACTTCTCAAGACTGGCCTGGTGTAGAGTGCGTTCGTCAGCTCCGCATAAATAAACCCCTACACGGTTTAATCAAGGGGGGAACAATAATTGCTACTTGGATAATTAGTTAAATGGGGTTATAAGGGGAATATGATGGGAATGTAATACAACTAATTAACAATGATCAAGACTCTAAATAGAATTGCGACAAAATAAGGATACGATTTGGATAGCTTACAACGACCTCGCTGCCACGTCTCTGCAAATGATGGTTTAGTAGGGGGGATTATCCAAAAATGGCTGAACTGTCTAGATTATCCAGATTGCTCATGATAATTTATCCTAATAACATCCAATAACTATTTATCATTTGGTTGGTGGTTTCAAATATGTTTATGTTCAACCATTCAACCATATTTGGGACGCTGATACCCAATGACTCGTTAATATTCTTCGGATGGGTTGAAACCACTGGACCAGTTCATCAATTCAAGGGCGCCCCCAGTTATGTCGGTTTATGTGTCCCAATCGAACCAGTTCGATATATCTACGGCCTTAGTTACCATCTGGTAAATTAACTTGTTGACCATGAAAATAGCCTAGTTTTAATGGAAACGATTCTTCCAACCCCGATGACTGCCAGGGTCTATCTTAATTTACCAGAGGGTAAACCACTTTTAACCAACTTAGCTGAGTGTGGGCCTCTTCCTTTATGGTTCCGGGGTTCTAAACGCCACGAGGTTCTCCTCTCAACATCAATCGAACTTCCTCTGGGCCTGTGCTAGGCGCGGCAGCTGACATGCTGGGGATTGTGATGGTCACACAATGGGCGAAAAAATAGACCAGATAAGGATTAATCAATAACTGGTTGGTGGTTTGGAACATTTTTTATTTTCCATCATAGATGGGATAATCCTTCCCATTGACTAATATTTTTCAAGATGGTCAGAACCACCAACCAGATAAGGATTGTAGTGTCAGTATCTCATGAACTTTCATGGAGGAATCCCTTTGGTCGGAGCCATGACTTCACACATTAGCTGATTTCTGTCGACAGCATCTACACATTTTCAGGAAGTTGGAAAAATGATCTCGGGCCACTACTGGAGGATGCAATGAACAATATAGGGAGAAAGCCAGCAACCATGATTGGCAGCTGGGGGGTCCATTCTTCAAGCCGTTTGCAGAGCAGAATACCGCAATATATGAGGGTTTCCGATACCCCCAAGATTATTTTTGTATTGAAATTCATAATTTTTGGAGATCCCCTATTTCCAAAAACATCCCACCGTATGGGTTGAAAAAACCTCACCATAAACCAATGACCCTCACCGGGATGCTGCAGCATAGCGCCAGGCTGAACTTCAAAGAGGATGTGGAGTTGCTTCGTGTCGTCGCCGCGGCGGCGCAAAGGCGGGTGGTCGGCGGGTGGTTTTTTTGATTGGGTACCCTCTGGTAGTTTAACATAACTATGGAAAATCACCATTTTTTATGGGTAAACCCACTATAAATGGCCAGTTTCATCCATTTTCAATAGCTATGTTAGTTTACCAGAGGGTAAACATGGAAGACCAATGTGGGAAATACCACTGGTTTACATCAAAAAAAATGATCCATAACTGGGTGGATTTTCTATCATCTACGGTCTACGTTTGTTGTCTTGGGGAAATGATGGCTACTCAACCAAGACCTTAATCATCCTTAAACAACATATTTTGGGTGGTCTTACTGATGAGTCAATTTGGATGGGGGTTGTTTTGCCATGTTTTGCCATGTTTTGAGGATGCGATCATCTGGAATTTGTACATCCAGTAGGAAAAAATGGTTGGTTTCCGTGTCTGTGTTGGTGTGGAGAGGGGATGTCTCAAGGAAATATATGGGGAGGGTGACCCAAAAAAGAAATGAGTAGTGCAATCAGTCTCGCGAACTGGAGTTTCCAGTTCCTCGGCACAGTCTATGGCCAAACATCAGGTACATGGGTTGGTCTGAAAATAGTGTATACCCCATTCGAAATAATTTCACTGGTTTATCATCATAATGGAATGGACATAACTGAGGGGGTGTACATCCATGTCCACAGGAAGATGCACGAAGGCAGTCCACAACATCTCTCCAACATCGCATGGGTCACTGGGTGTCGAGGGGTCAGGGCAGGTCACTGAGCCAAACACGGCAGTTTTGCTCAATGGGAAATTTATTCAATATCACAAGGTGAGGCCCCCCAGTTATAAATTGGGTTGTCATATTGTAAACCCAATAACTATACGTAGTTCTATACGCTAGTTAACCAAGTTTTAAGTCAACTCAACTTTCGTTTGGGGGCCCTCACCTTCCACTGCAATATGAATATCCCTGGTGTGAACCTGCTGCAAAGAAATGAATTTTACACATCCCAAGGTACAAATTGCAATACAAGTCGCACTCCATGTGCCACGGTCAAGACTTGAATTCTATACCAACATTGGGGGAAGGTCATCAACCCATGAAAAATGGAATTCGATTTTTATATACCCTCTGGTAAACTAACATCACTATGGAAAATCACCATTTTTAATGTAAAAATACACTGTAAATGGCAATTTTCAATTGCAAACTGTTAGTTTACCAGAGGGTAATTTCACTGGTTTATCATCATAATCCATCTGGTTATTTATTACCATCTGGTTATTCAACATAGCCATGGAAAATCCCTTATAAATGGAGGTATTAATAGAAACATAATCTATTTCTATGGGCCATGGCTTCCATGGCTATGTTAGTCATAACCAGAGGGTGTATATACTGTACATACCCATTGCCAGGATTCCCAACATGGGAAGACCACAAGCTATGTCTTGAGCATGGCATTTGTCAAAGTTTTTCACGATCCTTCCAGTCATTGCAGTTCCCCAATGAAATCCAAAGAATGTCGTGCAATGACTTGAAGCATCATTCAAAAAATTGACAAGAATAACGCTACCTTTCATGTGTTTGACGTCTAACGCTACGTATTTTCATCGCTTTAATAGAACGTCGCGTTAGACGTCCAACGATGGGGGAATCACCAACCACCTATTTTTCGCCCTACGGCCAAGTTGGCATGACATCTACCATCCACAAGCTGGCTTTGTTTGAAAGCAGGGCGCTCACAACTGCAAAGGATTATATACTGTATGACATGTGTTTTCCCTTTGGGCTTTGTTGACTTATGTCTCCATTATGGTTGGTTTCATACTGCCATTCACATGAAAATGATCCCAATGCTTAGTTAGGGTTTTTACACTCCCATTTGATAGTTTCAAATGCCAGTTTGAAGTGGTCAAATCCCCATATCTTTTGCGCATAAATTCTGGGTCTGCACCAGCCACAATGTCAATGGGAATTCCAGGATCCTAAAATGGCGGTACTGTACCATATAAGGCCATATTTTGGGGGGATATCCCCTTACATAGCCCTTATATAGGCCTTATATATGGTAGGTACCTCCATTTTAGAATCTTGAAATTTCCATTGACAATATATCCATTGTGGCCGGTTACATCCCGATGAAATTCCCGCTTTCACTTGGTCCCCGGTGACAGATCATCCCCAGTTTCTCAGGCAGCAAGTCAACTGGGCCCTCAACATTTTCAGGCCTGGGGGTTGGACATCAGAAAACATCAGAAAACTACCTACGATATGGGAGAACTGGACGGATTAGGACCAAATACTTAAGTGCATATATACAGAATGGGCTGATGCATTGCTGCCGCCGACCCTGGTTCTTGGTAACCGAGAGAGGCTGAAACACAAGAACAAAGCAGAAGGTCGGCCCAGGAAGTCACAAAGAGCTCCACGCAAGCACTGCTTGAGCAAGAATACCTTTCTTGGGCAAGAAGGAACGAAAAACCAGCAACAAACCAATTACTTTCTTCGAGTGATCCCCACTGTGGCAGATATTCTCAAATATATCCTTGCGATTGATGCCTTTCCAGGACTGTTTGTACGCCGTGGTTAGCGAAACCTCTCGGCGCATCGCGGAGTTTGCCGCTCGGCGAGTTAGGGGCAAGTCAAAGGTTTAGTTTTTCTCCATGCGAAAGAACCACAATGAAATCTGATCTATTTCATTGTGAGTGTGGTTAAAAAAGGTAGCGGATGTACAAGTTCAAGTTGTATCAAGCCGCATGATTAATATATCTGGTTGGTGGTTAGGGTTATTTTTCCATCATAATGATGGTGAATGATGGTTAATGATGGGTAATAATCACTGATGTGGTAAACGGTGTTTTCAAAACTTCTCCCCCCAACAGTCGCAGTGTGATCGCACCGGGCCAAGAACTGCTGCAGTCGTCGTCGTCCTCATCCTTGTGGTTGGTGATTTGCCATAGATACAGTCCCTATTTACATATAGTCCCATGTATATTCCCATATATTACCACAACGTATTTCAAATCCTTCTCATGTTCCATCCCTTCTTGAGATGATTATCCTGGTTGACACATGTACAATGGTCCAATCGTTGGTAAACTGCCAAGATATTGGGAGATGGTCATCAATCCATTGCATTTTAAGTTTAAGGATTCCCATTGCATGGGATGACAATGTTTGGGTACATATTCCATGACATCTTCATGATTGTTGGTTTTGTCTGCATTGTCTGCATATTCTCATGAATTCCCCTGCGTTTTGACATGTTTTGACCAGTTGCCAAAAAGCAAAAAAAAAAAAACGTGGCGCCGTTGAAGCCAGACCTGGATCCTCTCCGAATTCTACCCGTTTTCGAGGGTGGTGTAATGTGGTATCCCAAGTCTTATTGGGAATCTAGATACGATCCAGATACCAAGTATTGCTGTTTGCATCCAGGCTTTTTGTTTGTTTACATGGCCCTCGATGTGTATTGCTTTACGATGGTTACAGGCCCTCATTACGAATGTTGGTATGCTTGGATGTGCAGCTCAGTCAGTTTGTACCTTAACATTTCATAATCATAACAGTATATCCAGGCTGTATAGGGCATACCATGGCATACCCCAGTTATAATAGTTATATATGTTATATGTTGATTATAAGCCACTTACTAAATGAGATGCACCCACACGTGGTCACCACCCCCGATTTTTCTGTTCTGCACTGGTGACGCCTTCAGGACCCTCCGTCCATCATGCGACTCGGCCAGTGCTGTCCCAAATTCCCATGGGTTGGTTGAGAAAAATCGAGGGGTTGGGTTGGAAACCCCTGAAAAGCAACAGGTTTCTATGATGATAGATGATGATAGATGGGATTCACCTACCAGCTCCCGGCCCAAACCTACCTATTTTTACCAAAAGGACATGAGCATTGATCAGAACCCTTGATGATTTCGATTATAAGCAGAACTTATCGGATTTTGAACCATGAAGACTACGGGGATACGACTGATAAATGATGATTGATTGATTATCATATGGGGTCATAACACCTGTTTTTATTGATGTGTGGTGTGGATTCTGATGTGACCCATTATGAGAATGCTTACATCATTTGGTTCTGAACACGCTTCACGGGTGAAAACAAGCGCATGATTTTGATAAACCATGTGCTGTTAGGGGTACCCTAGGTTTGGGCAAACCATTCAAACCATGGCAAAGCAGGTTCCAAGTTGTTGAACACGCCCGGCGTCCCCCATTTAAAGGTATCCTAAAAAGTACCTGGTTGTTGGGTTTGCTGTGAACGGGTTGCAATCCTAATGTTCAACTTACTTTGAACCACCAAGGAGCTCCATATTTGTATGGTTCAAAGTTATTCTAAATCCATCATTTGACAGGTACCCTCCGGTAATTTAACATAGCTATTGAAAATGACCATTTATAGTGGATTTACCGATTTACCCATTAAAAATGGTGATTTTCCATAGTTATGTTTTATTTCAAACCTTAGTCTCTTAAATTTGGATTCCTGTAGATTTCATATGTCCAGGGAAAGAACTATGGAAAGAACTATGTAGCAATCCATGGAAATAAGGGGTGTTTCCACACCCAATGAAGAAACCCACCACTTTGAAAGAAAAACGCATTGCTCCAAGTTCTTGGACAAAAAACCTTTCAACATCAAGTTAGATGTTACATACAAACTTCGTATTTGAAAATATTGGTCCGTAAGTTGGAAAGGAAAACAGTATACAACAATATACAACATCTGTGTAATTCGGGGCCCCATAATTCTTCAAAAAGGAGAACACCAAAGAATGCATGTGCGCAAGCTCCAACTAGAAAAAAGAACTCATAAAAACAATATTACGGTGTGACCCTGTATACTGTAAAATTGGTTAACTAGTGCATTGATGAGTGTATGTATGGCTGTGTGCTCATGTGCATGGATGAACTGCAAATGCAAATCCACAGTTTTTAAGTATTGTTTTCGGTGCTGCGAAGACCACGGTAAAACTTAGGTAAAACATGGTGAAACAAATTTATAAACTGCAAACGGAATCCTACGTATTTGTAGCAGATCAAAGATGTGTTACTGTATTTCTGTCGCTACGCTGTTGTGCATTGGTCCGTAGCAGCGTTGCAGTAACAGATTACAATCATTATAAATATGTCATAAATTTTATCCAAATACAACGCTTAAACTTCATTGTTGCGTTTTATACAAACAAACCCCGTCGATATACTTCCAAACTTTCAAACATACACGAACAAACAAGAACATATAATTCATCTAAAAACTCAAACAGTCTTATATAAATCATAAATACAAAGCAAGTAAAGTAAGGCAAACATCAAAAATATACTTATAAAGTTAAACAGTTGAAGTCAAATCGAGAAGTAAAGTCAAAGTTATGTTACAAGTTAAAGGTTCTAAGTTTTAGTTATAAGTTGTAAGTTCAAAGTTAAAAGGTTACACAGTTATAAGTTACACAGTTTTTAGTGTCAAGTCATAACTAGAAGCTCTAAGTTGTAAATTAACAGTTATAACAATGTGTTTCAATTTTAAAACAGTTCCTAAACCTTATAAATTGATTTATTGAAGTTTGATAGTCAAGAGTTATGGATTATGAGTTGTATTTTACAAAGTAGCTATAAGCTACCAGTGTGTATATTTGGTTTTATCAAGTTATATACAAGTATAAAAGTAAGTTAACATACAAGCCATTATTTGGGGTTTGCAGAACGGTTCGGAACGGTTCCGGAGATTTCCCCAGAACGGTTCGGAACGGTTCCGGATACTTCCAAAACCTCAGAACTATTTAGAACTATTTAGAACGGTTCCGGAACGGTTCCAGATTCAAAGCCTATAGACCCCAGAACGGTTCGGAACGGTTCCGGAGACCTCCATATAATAGCATATGTTAACTTGTATAATAGCATATTTTGACTATAAGATTATTTAACTTTAATACATAGAGTTTGAACAAATAAACACATACTAGTACCATAAGCAATGATGATTCGACACAAGCGATACTTTCAAACGGATATTTCAATACAAACTACACAGTTGTATGATTTTGTTAGAACAGATTCCACAGAACAGTTTTCAAGACAGGTAAGATTTTGAAAGGGGCCACGCCTTCCATGAACAAACAGCTGAGAAACTTCCAGCCTTTTGTAGCTACATCCAGTTTCACCTTCTCCCTTGTGCTCAGCATGCCTTTGCACTGCCTGTTCAAAGACTTAGGCGGAGAAGTTGCCTTCCCTTTGTCGTTTTTCTGACTCCTTTCTCTTGTAGCCTTGGCCCTTGGAGCAGTGCGGCTCTTTGGAAGGTTTTGAAAATGCGAAACAGGAGGAACTGCTCTTGACCGTTTTTTGGGGGGGTTTGGAAGCTGTGGAGAAATATCTCCGTGCAAAGTTGATGTCTGCAGAACCGTTCCGAACCGTTCCGGAGGTCTGCAGAACCGTTCCGAACCGTTCTGGAGACCTCTGCGCTAAGAAAAGTGTCACGTAAATGGGTTCTCTGTGCCAAGAATCCCGGGAATAGGAAGGCACGGACAAGGTTGAGCAATTCCGGATGCATTAGTCCCAACCTGAAAGTGACCCATCATCACCCTCAAGAACCCCACCGCTAGCGCTATATATATATATATATTCTTTCTGAAAAGTATCAAATCATGGTCCAAGAAATTATCGGCAGCTATATACAATATAGTTTGTTTCTTGTATGGGTAGTAGCACGGTAGTAGCAACAGTCTTGCCAGAGTGACAAAATACCAACAATATAGCCTGGATGTTGCACTGCTACCGCTACTGCATATTTTTGATCCAGTCCAGAACTGGTGGGGAAAAAGGACAGCAATGGGAATGCAGCCAACAACCAGCATTGCCTTTGTTCTTTTTTTGAAAAGGGAAGTCACATAATCCCAACAGCCTGAACACATTGCAGAAGCCAGCTCAGCGCGCCCAAACACACATGGACTGCCTTCCAAATAATTGAAATTACATATTGATAGAATTCGACTTCAGCGCCTGTTCCTTCCACCTAAGTATTTCTCCAATTGCGCTTAAACCGCCTGAATCTTCCCTCAAACAAATGCAGCATCATAAATTAAACCCACTATCTGTATGCGGGTTGTGTATTTATTCAAGGTTTCAAGTATTCGGGGCAAGGTTGTTAAGTAATCAAAGCTGAATTTAGCCCAGTCTCACACTAGAAAATTAATTAGCTGCAAATAGAATTCCACTTCGGCGTTTGTTTCTGTCGCCTGAGTATGTCTCCCATCTTGAAGAAAAAGCAAACCATATTTTCACCCAAATGCCAGCCCCAGACTAGAATTTGGAATGCATAATCTACTTAAGCGCACATAGAATTCTACTTAGGCGTCAAATGGTGACGCCTAAGCAAAATTATGTTTGCGCCTAAGTAGATTATGGATTATGTTTTCCAACAGCCCCAGACTAGATTTCCTATTTGCGCATAAGTAGATTATGAATATAAATTATGTCTTCCAACAGCCCCAGACTAGAATTTGGAAGACATGGTCTAATAAGGCGCAAATAGTAATAGAACTCTACTTAGGCGTCAGTTCGTGACGCCTAAGCAGAATTCTTTTTGCGCCCAAGTAGATTATGAATTTTGTCTTCCAACAGTTCCAGACTAGAATTTGGAATGCATAATCTATCTGGCGCAAATAGAATTCTACTTAGGCGTCAGTTCGTGACGCCTAAGTAGAATTTTATTTGCACCTAAGATTACCTCAGTAGATTTAGTCTTCAAAAGAAAGACCGAAACATAAGTTCACCCCAATCTCACAATCAGAATTTTATATCTATAGACTGTGGATCAGATAGGTATAAAGTATCCATGGCAAGTTTTTGTTATTAGCAAAACTGAATTCATCACCGGTCCACAATACAAATTCAATTTAGGTCAAGTACTTCACGACTTTGAGTGCAAACCCAGATTGACGAATCTGGATGTGTCCTCGCTGTGTGCATTGTTTTGTTTCTTTACTTCTTCAAAAGCTTGCTAATTTTCCCTTGACATGGTTTCTAAACATCACCTTCTATAAGATATCCTTATTGCCCTGGTTTCTTCCATAGTCCCTTCCATAGTTCCTCCATGGTCCACAGGGCCCACAGGTTAAGAGGCTAAAATTTGAAATAAGTTATGTTAGTTTACCAGAGGGTAAATACCAAAATTCACCATCCCGACTGGTATCTTCCTTTTGCAACTGAGGATGTTGAGCGATTCGCTGTACGAGGCGAAATTCAACCATGGTGGTGAGATCATGCAGGTGGGAGAAACGGAGAGAAACGGATGGATCAAAACCTGTAAAAGGTACTGGGATTCAATGAGGCTGAATGGGATTTAACCAACAGAAATGGATACACATGCTGATTTTATGGTGAGTTAATTGGGTTTAAACCTTTGAAACACAATGACATACCATATTTTTGTGTGAATTGTTTAACGCCCATTTACCAGGCTCGGAATTAGCACTTGGGCTTATATGATGGGGATTGTAATTATTACCAATTCCCCCTTCTACCACCAGCATGGTCAGTTTCTGGCCAGCAATGTTAGCAGTGGGGGTGTAAAAACAACCAGTAATAGCAATAGATCTATAGTTAGATGGTGGTATAAAACCAGCTAGTTGCAAAAGCCAAATGACGCTGAAACCTGAAGCATTTCCCAGAGAAATCCATGGATTTCCGTCTGTTCACTGGAGATTGACTACCCATCAGTTCTCGGTTGAAATGGTTAAAGAATTCAGCTGGTTTGACTTCACACTATGCCTGTGATAAAAAAAAGTGACATTATTGGTTTTAGATCCCATGATCCTCTCTTTTTGTTTGTACCCCATTTCTCCAGGCTACGTACTGTACTTTACCGCAGAGAAATTGAATTATCAATTGATCATCCATCACTTATCCGTTCATTGATTCTCCAATTCTCCATCAATTCTCCATCAACTCTCCTTGCCATAAATCCTCCATAAATCGGTTGTATTATTTGACTTGAGACAAGGCACCAGCACCAGGCTCCACCGCAACTGCAGGTGCTGCGGGGTCAGGTGCAACGCATGGGCAACGAGCTGTTCTTTGGTGCAAGATGGTTCTGGGGGGTTGGACAGAATGTACACCCAGATGTTCCAGATGTTCCATTCAAAATAGTGACTTAAATAGTTGGCATTGGGATATTAAGAATGTATAAATTATATGTGAATTAACATAGTTATATATGTAAGGTATATTTGTATGTACGTATGTATATATGATTATATATACGGTATATACGTGTTGTATTATAAGTGTACATCTATGCGCATAGATGTATAAAACAAAATGAATGAAAGATAAATAATGTCAACCCACCTGAAGATGTCAAGGACATTGTTTCTCAGCATATATCTCATGGACCGTGTTCCTACCTCTAAAGGGGTTTGTTTCCAAAATAGATGGCCCCTAGATCTTACCTTAATCATCTCATTGGTGGTTTGGAACATTTTTAAACATGTTTCCATATATATTGGGAATAAATGTTTCTCCAATTTGACGAACTCCATCATTTTTCAGAGGGGTTGGTAGGTCAACCACCAAGCAGTGCTCGCAATGTTCCCATGAAATGATCCATCCTCCCATTGAGTTATAGGATTCATATAGGATTCATGTCCATAAATCCCAAATGTCAATGGCCCACTACCCCATTGTAATGCTGCCATTCTATCATTCTACCCTCGTTTATCGCTGATAGTCTCACCACCACAGATGTCACCGAGCCGTCGCCCAAGGTTCGACCTCTTCACCAACGGTCTGCCACGGCCGAGGGGTCGCGGATCGCAACAGGAGTTGACCGAGTACCAACGAAGGCTGCGGAAGGTGGGACTCACCACCTTTGGCACCTCGGCAGAAGGTCCTTGGGTCCCGAAAATCACATTGAACAAGTCACCAACTGATGGGGTTAATGGGTATATGGGTTTTGTTTACCTTGGGATATGAAATGTTCATTGGGAAGAAAGGGATACAAATGAGGGATGTTCCAACCTATCGTAGCAAAATGCTTTTGGTGGAAAAAGGGTGGTTCTACCTCATCAAATCTAACTTTAGTCAGTTTACTCCGTAGCAACCCTGCTGAAGGTACCTCAAGAGTAAACACGCCCAGCAAAAACGGTTTAATAAGCCCCATTCATCGAAGGAAGTTTAGAAGTCAAACTTCCGACAATATGGACAGATGAAAAGCAGAGCAGGGCAGAGGCAGAGAGAAGAGGAAGATTAGAAGAGAGAAGATCAGAAGAGAAAGAGTAAGAAGAAAGAAGATGCAGATGCGCGAAAAGGTAGGAAAGTCGCGAAACACTGTGTTTTTCCAATGATTTGTGGCTCCGGAGGGTCGAAAAGTAGGCTTGCTAAAGCGGCGGGTGCGGAGCCAGCTGGCCAGACGAGAGATGAAAAATTGCACGCCGTTGTGGCGCGAAGCACATTTCCAAGTCAAAATGTACAAAACACACCAGTCGGACCACTTTTGGAAGTTGAGATGTCAAAAAAGTGCACGCCGTTGTGGCGCGAAGCACATTTCCAAGTCAAAATGTACAAAAACACCAGGGGTTCGGAGCACTTTTGGAAGTTGAGATGTCGAAAAAGTGCACGCCGTTGTGGCGCGAAGCACATTTCCAAGTCAAAATGTACAAAACACACCAGGTCCGGACCACTTTTGGAAGTTGTGATGTCGAAAAAGTGCACGCCGTTGTGGCGCGAAGCACATTTTGAAGTCAAAAGTGTTAAAAACTGACGGTCTCGGACCACTTTTGGAGGTTCAGATGTCGAAAAAGTGTCGAAAAAGTGCACGCCGTTGTGGCGCGAAGCACATTTCGAAGTCAAAAGTGTAAAAAACTGAGGGTTTTGAGCCTTTTTTGACGTGAAGATGTCGAAAAAGTAGACACTGATTAACTTAACTAACTTGACTAACTTAACTAACTTCACTAACTTAACTACCCTAACCTCGACGACAACAGCAACAGCAACAGCAACAACAACAACACCAACCACAACAACTACAACTACAACAACAATAGATCGATAGATGGAGAGATAGATAGGTAGATAGATAGATAGATAGATAGATAAATAGATAGATAGATAGATAGACAGACAGATAGATAGATAGATAGTCAGACAGGTAGACAGCTAGACAGATAGACAGATGAAAGAGAGAGAGAGAGAGAGATAGGTAGATAGGTAGATAGGTAGATAGGTAATTAGATGAAAGAGAGAAAGAGAGAGATAGAAAGATCGATAGATAGATAGATACATAGAAGACAGGCTGGTAGGTAAGTAGATAGTCAGAGAAAGAGAGAGAGAGAAAGAGAGGAGACCTCAAGCACCTTTCGGTCCATCAGTGGCTTCGCTCTGCCATCCCTCATTTACAACAACCAAGCTCTCCTATAGGTTTCCTATTTTTGAAACTTCCGCCACCGCCTTGTGCGGTACTACTGGTAGTGGTTTACACGAAGTAATGCAATAACAAAGACAATACAGTAAATTACTGAAGCAGAAACCCTGTGTTTTTCCACATTTCCCACTTCGTAGATGTGGTCATGCCAATTTGGCAATTCGACTGCGCGCCCAAAACAGCATCTGCATGATAAAAATGTAGAACATGTGGAAAATACTGGCCCCATTTACCATAAATATTGATGCCACATGTTCTCATACAACTGCGGCAATTCGATAGAAAAGACATATTTCCCAACATCACTTACAACATAATTCCTAACATAACTGCTGGCCGTACGTCAGAGTGGAACAGAAAGGCCCCTTTTGAGAGGCTAAGTGTTCAATTAATAAATATATATATATATATTTACATATACATATATATATATAGATAGACACAAATATATGTTTATATCATACATATACATGTATATATCATAATTTGTGTGACTCAAATCATGAAAATCCCTCCATCAAGGCTATGAACACACCACCTCGCTCTTCGAGCAGTTGCAGCTGGCCGAGGGCCTTCCATGGCAGATCACCGAGGCCATGGCCATGCCAGGCGCCAACCAGGGGAACTCCAACCAGGGCAAAATGGTGGTTTAATGGGATTTAATGGGATATGAATGGGATTTACCCTCTGGTAAACTAACGTAGCTATGGAAAATCACCATTTTTAATGGGTAAATCAACTATAAATGGCCATTTTCAATAGCAAACTGTTAGTTTACCAGAGGGTAAGTATGGAGAAACATGTCAAAAACATGGAGAAAGATGGGAAAAAATCTAGAAAAATATGAGAAACTTATGGAAAGATATGGAGAAATTTGGGAAAATAGGGGAAACATATCGAAATTTGTGGAAGAATGCGAATTCTATACCATGAAAAATTGGAATGTAGGTAACGGAAAATGAGGACACAATGCGGATATGATGGCAACTGAACTGGGAAAAACGGTGGAATGTGAGAAATGGTGATATGTTATGGGGAGTTCATGGGTTTCCTTAGAAAAAAGTAATGGGGATAGAACCAACCCGAAATGGGGATACAACGGGGGTCTAACAGAATATGATTATATTCATTTGGTTTGGGTTGAAAGCTACCATAGATAGTGGATTTATGAAACATTGGGATTTCATGTTGGAAAACGAAGATAAAACTGGGATATAATGGTACCGCAATAAAACCAATAACATCCAATTGGGTGTGTCCGAATAATAACAGTTTTAATGAGGAAAATGATTACAAAATATTGGCTTTGGGGGCAGCCCTATGTTTAGACAAACCCAAATATGGACACAATGAGCAGTGAAAAAAAAAACAGCCGGCGGCGCCGGGGGCGAAAATCCCCTCCGGGTGACGTACTGGTGGGTCAGTTCATATTCCCCCAATAACCCAGGTAGTACCCTCTGGTAATTTGACATAACTATGGAAAATCACAATCTTTCATGGGAAAATTCACTATAAATGGTGATTTTCAATAGCTATGTTAAATTACCAGAGGGTAGAACCCCCTGTAATAACCAATCAACCAGGTTGGACCACAAATGCGCGGCGCACCACGGTGGCACGGCGCTACGCGCTGCGGGTTGGCTCCAGAAATATCGAGGAGCATCGCCGGAATCGGGCGATTTGGTAACAACCAAGGCACTAATGAACCAAATATGGGGATGGGTCAAGACTACAATAGATGTTAGGTCTATACCATTATATACCTATATGGGTATGGACCGGTATGGATCAATACCTATAAGTACCGTTTTTAGGGGGATGAACATCCATTTACCAGCTATTTTGATGTGAACTACAGGGGTACAAGGTTTTGACACACTGCCATATATATATATAGAAATGTTATGTGTGGATATACACAGTTGTCTTCCATGTGTGATGATTAAGTATTATGTTTGATGGTAAAATGAGGATGAGCTAAATCCTTTACCATTTTTTCGGGGGTGAACATGCATAAGTCCAAGCTATTTTGGTGTGTTTGCCAGGGTTTTGACCCACAGCCATACAATGACCCCCATATGGGTCGCAAAAATGGGCTGGTATGACGAACCAAACATGGATATACTGATATACTTGGGATATGGTAGGGATTTCACCAACAAATACAAAAATATAACGAATCATATTTACCACGACTGTGAAAATGGTGTCTTTTTGCATCTTTTTGGTGGTAGCGAAAACGTGTTTGTGTGACACACGTTTTTTGTTATTTGGCATATTTGGCAATGTTTTGCTTTGTTTATCAAATATGCCAAATAACAATAGATAATTATTGATCCATAAATATCCATATTGGCATATTTGGCATATGATTATTGATCCATATTTGGCAATGTTATGGATCAAAAACTAATCAAATAAACATCACCCCAAAACAGGGGCCTGCGTGCAACTGAGCACGGCATGGATGTGAGGGGCCCCTGGTTGGGCAGAAAATTATCGGCTTTTCGTTGTGAAAAAAATGAAATTACTTTACTTCGTGTGATCCCCACCATGACATTTATACATTTTCTTACTGGCAAATCTTCTGGCATTCTATCTGACATATCTTCTGACAATCTATTTGGCATTCTATCTGGCATATCTTCTGGCATATGTTCTGGCATATCTTCTGGCATATCTTCTGGTTCTATCTGGCATTCTATTTGGCATTCTATCTGGCATATCTTCTGGCATTCTATCTGACATATCTTCTGACATTCTATTTGGCATTCTATCTGGCATATCTTCTGGCATATCTTCTGGCATTCTATCTGACATATCTTCTGACATATCTTCTGGCATTCTATCTGGCAAATCTTCTGGCATTCTATCTGGCATATCTTCTGGCATTCTATCTGACATATCTTCTGGCATTCTATCTGGCATTCTATCTGGCATATCTTCTGGCATATCTTCTGGCATATCTTCTGGCATATCTTCTGGCATTCTATCTGGCAAATCTTCTGGCATTCTATTTGGCATTCTCTATCTGGCATATCTTCTGGCATATCTTCTGACATTCTTTCTGACATTCTTTCTAACTTTCTTCTGCACATTCTTTGTCCCATATCTTCCTACATGAGGTCCGGCAGGGAACACTGGGCGCGGATGGTCGCGGTTGAGGTCCGGCAGGGAACACTGGGCGCGGATGGTCGTGGTTGAGGTCCGGCAGGGAACACTGGGTGCGGATGGTCGTGGTTGAGGTCCGGCAGGGAACACTGGGCGCGGATGGTCGTGGTTGAGGTCCGGCAGGGAACACTGGGCGCGGATGGTCGTGGTTGAGGTTCGGCAGGGAACACTGGGCGTGGATGGTCGTGGTTGAGGTCCGGCAGGGAACACTGGGCGTGGGTGGTCGTGGTTGAGGTCCGGCAGAGAACACTGTGGATCGCGGATCGCAGTTGAGCAAGGACGACGAGGACGACGAGGACGACGAGGAGGAGGAGGACGAGGCAGGAGGAGGCGGAGGAGGAGGAGCAGGAGGAGGAGGAGGAGCAGGAGGAGAAGGAGGAGGAGGAGGCAACTGACATAAAATCTAACAACCCTCACCTGGCAGGTGGGGAATGAAGAACCCACATGGGAAGATTTACCAAATACACACGGGGTTTTTATGCACGGGTCGATAGGAACTGGCTGGATGAATATCTCAACATACAGAACCCCCCAGTTTGAAACTGATTCCCAATCTAACTAATCCAACTATTATAGATAGATAGATCTACATAGGTATATATTTAGGTATAGATATAAATATATCTACCATAACCCCTAACTAACCTACGTGTATCAATCAACTTAGCTAAGTAGGGCGGGGCCTTTCTGCAGGCTATGCTGTTCATTTTTGCGAGGGTTTGGCCCCATTCCGATGTGCTGTTCTTCACGGGAGATAGGGGAAATATCGGATGCTGAGATGGATCTACAATGTGGTGCCCCATAGTTATAAGTTGGTTTATAAGCCCCATTAACTATAGTTATATCTACCATAAACCATAGTTATTGGAGTTATAAACCAACTTAACTAACGAACTGGGGCACCACCTTGTATGGGAAAGTATATGGAATTCTTTGAGTGCCCAAAATGGAGACAGTACGGGACAGTGACTCGAATCATCGGATGATGAAAATCTCTGGCAGTCATTAGCAGCTCGCCCCATTTTCAACAAGCAATATTCTCACAGGACATCCAACCGGTGATTTTATTGGAACCTTGCGCTACAATCGAACGGTTGTCACATGCTCGTGTTGCAGGCTGCAATTTGTTGCATGCACAAGGAAAAACATCAGAAAAAAGTCTCACAACCCTCACCTGAAAAGGATGGAAAAATCCCACAAACTATCCCCATTTTACATCCAGGAATTTCGGCACATGTCCCATGTTTTCCATCATTATACCCTCTGGTAATTTAACATAGCTATTGAAAATGGTGATTTATAGTGGATTTTCCTATTGAAAATGGTGATTTTCCATAGCTATGTTAGTTTACCAGAGGGTACCCATGTTCTATGGGTGCATCAAATTTGCGGCGGGCATTCATCCCACGATTTCCACGTTGCCAGGATCCCGGCACCATCTTCACCAGCGCCTTTGCTTCGGCCGCCGAAGACAATACCGCTGACTTCATCGTCATTTGGCGCGAAGACAGCGTCCTTTTTTAAAGGGAAGGAGTTTGGGACAACAAGTGCCTGATTTTTTTGTTTATGTTGTGTGACTATTGATGATGGTTTGCTAATGATGGCTCATGAATATTGATGATGGTTTATCCTAGTTGATGTTGATTTATCGTGTTTTGGGTTGGTCTATCGTGGTTTACGTTGGTTTATTATGGGTTACGTTGGTTAATGATGGTTTTTGGTGGTTCATCATGGTTTTTGATGGTTCATGATGTTTTTGATCGTGTGCGTTGGTTTATGTTGGCTTGTGATGATTTTTTGATGGCATGTGATGGTGTATGTTGGTTTCTGTTGGTTTATGATGCATGATGGTTTACGTTGGCTTATGATGGTTTACGATGGTTTGTGATGGTTTATATGATGGTATTTCATGTTTAGGAGATGATTTGTGATTGTTTATGACGGTTTTTGTTGGTTTATATGCTTCATGTCTTATGACGGTTTTGGCTTTTTGGCGATGATTTATGAAGGTGTTCGATGATATTTGATGATATATGCTACGATGATATGCTTGGCGGATTCACCTTGTGACATTCCCAGTGTTGGGAGCGGGTCGCATGACATTCCCGTTTTGAGGGTAGGTCAATTCCTTTAGCACCATTTTCGGAGATATTACTGTAATGTTTACATCCATATGGGTAACCGGCAAAAATAGCCGAAGACTAAAGTAGTAGGACGTGGACTTGAGATGTTCAAATTTGTGTGAAAACCTCCACAACCGATAGGGGACCAGCCACTTTGACCATGTCCATTGCGAGTAGTTTACTTCCAAGGTTTACATCCATAAGTACCAGCACAGCTTGGTCAATATGTTCCGAAACTGAGGATATAAGTGGAGAATACCATAGGTTATACCATAAATTCAGGGAGGTGGAACACCTAGGAAACCCAAAGGAAAATGATCTACTTCTATGGTTGGGTTTTCCATATCCATTTGTTTACTCATGGTTTTCCAGGTATCAACCCAACGATCAGCTGTTTGCAAAATTACAAACCCGCTACTGTATTTGCCCCCCACTTCGCAAGTAGGTAATTCTACGCCAGATTCAAGAAATGGAATATCCCCAGTTAGATTAGCGGTGTACTTTAGACTTTGATTTTTCTGGCTTGTATACAAGAAAAAATGTCCGCAAAAAGGATGTGCGGAAGACCAGCTGCGCGTTGAACAAAAGATCTCTTGACATCCCTGTCGCGTGACATCGCTTTCTTTTGCTCTCTCTTGCTCTTGACATCTCTTTCCTTCTCGTCCCTTTGTCTTGACACTCTTGCTCTTTGGCATCTCTTTTCCTTGACATCTCCTTCTCATGCCGGCTCTTATTCATGACATCTCTTTCCATTGAACTCCCTTTCTCTGGACATCTCTTTTGTTTGGCAGCTCTTTAACGAATCATGGTTTGTCTAATCATTTCTGTCTCTTAGCATCTTTTAGTCTCTGTTGGCCATGGCAGAGGAGGCCTGGAAAAAGGTGGCCTGGAAAAAGGCTGGGAAAAGGCCAGCAGGCTGGTCAGGACAGTGACCTGAAACAAGGCCAGGAAGATGCCCAGCATAGTGCCTTGCAACAAGGCCAAGAGGGTGCGAGAGCCAGTGGCCTGGAACAAGGCCAAGAGGGTGCGAGAGCCAGTGGCCTGGAACAAGGCCAAGAGGGCGCGAGAGCCAGTGGCCTGGAACAAGGCCAAGAGGGTGCGAGAGCCAGTGGCCTGGAACAAGGCCAAGACGGCGCGAGAGCTGGAACAAGGCCAAGAGGGTGCGAGAGCCAGTGGCCTGGAACAAGGCCAAGAGAGCCAGTGGCCTGGAACAAGGCCAAGAGGGTGCGAGAGCCAGTGGCCTGGAACAAGGCCAAGACGGCGCGAGAGCTGGAACAATGCCAAGAGGGCGCGAGAGCCAGTGGCCTGGAACAAGGCCAAGGGGGTGCGAGAGCCAGTGACCTGGAACAGGCCAAGAGGGCGCGAGAGCCAGTGTCCGGGAACAAGGCCAAGAGTTGTGAGACATTGGTTTTGGTGATTCTGAAAATCTGTGTCACGGAAGTTTCGCATCTACATGAATTTCCTTTTGTGAGGCTGAGTTTGTTCAGGGTTTGCCCTGCAATACCCTAATTTTTGCCTATGCCTAAACTGCGTCGTCCCAACCTGCGGTTGGATTTTCCATAACCGGTTGTTTACCCAATTATTTACGTATTGTTTCCCATTATATGAAGAGTTTTTAAACCAGCAATTGGGGATATCTATGGTTGGCTTAACTTGTTGGAAGGCAACCCGGATTGCTCACCAGTTGCCGTACGTGGGGGGTTCATCCCGCCTGGTACGTGGGTAGTAAAACATTACAACATGTTGTAGTTATATAAGACCCGTGGTTCATATCAATGAATCAATGAAAGATCATGTAAATTTGTTTACCTTGAAAACAATTAGAAATTGAAACTTGGGATTCAGTTATTTATTGAACATCTATTCCCAAATCCCATGTAGTAAACATATCATGTCCACTAAAGGTTATCCCCAGTTGGGTTAATGGTTTGGATGGGCTGAAGACGGTGAATTATAAGCCGCTAAATGGATTTTCAGATTGATTGGTTTACATTAAACCGTTGACTTCATTAATTTGGTTTAGATTGTTACAATGGGTTAATGGATTCTATGATAAACGACTTAAAGTTCTTGGGCCCAGCACATCCCAAGTATTACACCCACTCCCACCGCAGCAGGTTGTCTGGCTGGGCCAGGGCAAAGCAGATTCGCCCAGCACTGGTCGCGCAGGGCGCAGCGGCGATGCAGAGTGCCTAGGATGCGTTGCGTGTGACTGAAAAAAATTGGTATAAAACCATCAAAAAAATGTGATCTACTTTTTAAAAATGTGGCTGACATATATGATATGTAGCCATCAACATCATATGTGTGTCTCTGCAAAATGCAACCTAAATGTGGAAAATCTTAAGTAAACAATAATTTTTGAAATGCTGAATTTTAAGACGAAACCATGATGGAGTGTTGACTAGCTTCGCTGTAGGTTTTACATCCAGATTCGCATTTCATGGTGAAAATTGAAGTCGGACGACAAAAAAACGTAGAGTTGAAAGGTTTTCGAGTTGATTTTTTTTCGACACGGCACTCAGTTGCACTGGCAGTTTTCACCTTCAAAAAAATCAACAAACCTGTGTCACTTGGGTGTTAAGAACCTAAAGATGTATTTCCCACCTGCAGTTAATACACCATCATAAACAATCATAAACGATCACAAATGATCATAAACCATTACGCTAAGATATTCGAACAGTCAAATAAGGAATTGGAAAAAAAAACAGATATAGTTTCATATTTATCTCTTGTTATTTATCTCGTGTCAACCTCAGATCAATAAATTGTGTTGATGAATTGGCGGTATTCACCCGAGAAAACGTCAAAATATGCTGTGAACATATTTTACCAAGCTCCCCAAACAATCCTGAGGATTATGCTATGTGAACTTGCCAGTAGAAGGTCAAAACATGTTTTTTTAATGGATTCAACCAACTTTGTACAATCAGGTGACCCCTCTGTGTCAGGTGTCGTGCTATGATGGCCACCCACGAGATGTTGAAGAAGGTGGTGCTGGAGGAGCTGAGCAAACGTCCCATTTTCGGAGTGTAGGGGGATATCATGTCACATCATTTCTATGAATCTCATTGAATATACCCTCTGGTAAACAAACATAGCTATTGAAAATGACCAGTTATAGTGGATTTTCCCATTAAAAACTGTGATTTTCTATAGTTATGTTAGTTTACCAGAGGGTAGACACGTTTTCCCCACCTGCCGGCTTTCTGGATTTTAAGAAAGGCTCCACTGCAACTCCTTCTCCTCGCTTTCCTCCTCCTCCTCCTCTCCTGCTTCCTCTCCTCCTTCCTCGCCTTCTTCTTCGCCATGCCTGTTTCTCTGCCAGCTACGGATTCTGTGGGCTGTGCCTGAACCCCCGGTCACATCGCAAGCGACGCTGTGGAGTGGCCCTACACCCGACTCAGGAGGCTGTGAAGTGGCATTGGACCCGAACACGTGCCAGAGAGATTGCCAGAGAGAATGTCAGAATAGATGCCTTGAAATGCCATGGTGGAGATCACTCGAAATAAAGTAATTTTTGGTGTTTCGTTCGACGGGTTTATCCGCGAATATGTTGGAAAACAAAGACATTTACCCATCAGAACTGGTGACTACATCTCCATTCTCCCTGGTTGATACCCCCATCAGAAATGGCTGACCACCATTTTTGTTTTCGAGGTGAAACATCCGCGTCCCTGCTTGAGCATCAAGATTTAACCATTGATGGATGGGACAATAATTTCACATGTTCTAGACCCAACAATATGTTCATGAATTTACAAAGGGATACTAAGTCCCAATGAATGTATAGATACCATATATATATACATATATATACGTATATATATATTATATCCACATATGCATAAATGTTTTAAGTGACGAATCAAACTAGTAGACCAACAATGGCAGGGCTATGCTATGCCCAATAGTTATTCAGAAATGGAGTCTCTCCTCATCTCCTTTGCTGATGAAACTCACTTTTTTTTGATCCATTGCCCATAATTGCTCGCTAATTCTATTGTCTTTGATGGTTCAACCATCATGTTGGTTAAGTCCCAATCATGGGTGTTAAATCCTATGTTGAGACCCCCATCTATTCGAATTGCCATCATATTCTATGGATTGCTCTACTATGTTATCCATTGTGTGTGACTAAAATCATTTTGCTGGGTTCAACCAGAAATTATAGTGGTTTTTCACGTTAAAACCCATTGTGTGGTGGTTAGATCCCACGTTTTTGGTGGTTCAATCCCAACTTTTCATGATGAAGTCTTAACTGTGGATGGTTTAAAGATGTTCAAAGCCGTCATTTTCTCCAGATAAATCACCATGTTTCATAGATTTTCATAGCTAGACCACCATTTTTAATAGCTAAACCACCATTTTTCATAGGTAAATCACCATTTTTCACCATTTTCCACCATTTTTGATAGGTAAATCACCTTTTTCCTCAGTGAAACTCCCCATTTTTGGGGATGAAAACCCACCATCGCCACCACGCCAGGAAGGCAGCGATGAGGTCAGCGGCTCGGTGGCCTTCCACACCAGCGGCGTGCCGTGCCTGTCCTGCGTGGGTGTGGCGGCGCAGTTCAAACGCCACTACCCGCGGATCCGTTCCTCGGGAAAGTGCTGGGAAATCTATGGGAAAACCTATGGAAAATATGGGAAATCGGAAAAGCTATGGGAAAATCTATGGGGAAAATAAGATGTGTAATGAAGGGAAAATCGGAAACCTTTTGGTTTCTTCCGCTCAAATTTAGTGTGGTTTCCTTTTTTCCCCACCTGCCAGGTGAGGGTTGTTAGATTTTATGTCAGTTGCCTCCTCCTGCCTCCTGCCTCGTCCTCCTCCTCCTCCTCTCCTCCTCTCCTCCTCCTCCTCGTCGTCCTCCTCGTCCTCCTCGTCCAACTGCGACCCGCGATCCACAGTGTTCTCTGTCGGACCTCAACCACGACCATCCACGCCCAGTGTTCCCTGCCGGACCTCAACCACGACCATCCACGCCCAGTGTTCCCTGCCGGACCTCAACCACGACCATCCACGCCCAGTGTTCCCTGCCGGACCTCAACCGCGAGTATCCCCGCCCAGTGTTCCCTGCCGGACCTCAACCACGACCATCCACGCCCAGTGTTCCCTGCCGGACCTCAACCGCGAGTATCCACGCCAAAAGATATGCCACATAGAGTGCCAGAAGATATGCCAGAAGATATGCCAGATAGAATGTTAGAAGATATGCCAGATAGAATGCCAGAAGGTATGCCAGATAGAATGCCAGATAGAATGTCAGCTAGAATGCCAGAAGATATGCCAGATAAAGTGCCAGAATGTTTGCCAGATAGAATGCCAGCAGATTTGCCAGATAATATGCCAGAAGATATGCTAGATAGAATGCCAGATGGAATGCCAGAAGATTTGCCAGATAATATGCCAGAAGATATGCCAGATAGAATGCCAGATGGAATGCCAGAAGATATGCCAGAACATATGCCAGAAGATATGCCAGAAGATATGCCAGAACATCTGCCAGAAGATATGCCAGAACATCTGCCAGAAGATATGCCAGGTAGAATGCCAGAAGATATGCCAGATCGAATGCCAGAAAATATGTCAGATAGAATGCCAGAAGATTTGCCAGTAACAAAATGTATACATGTCATGGTGGGGATCACACGAAGTAAAGTAATTTGTGTTTTTTCCTGTTCGAATCCGGTGAAAGATGGCAACCCTGGTCTAAAAAAGGCGAACTGTCATGGAGATATAATGGGAGAATATGCCCTAACTGATAAGTGATATAAGTGGTTGAGATTTCACCCTAGAAACGGGGTCCCAAAAAAAAAACCAACTGGAATGAAGTTTGTTAGAAAGATGGGAAAACATGGCGACAAATTTGGGGAAGATATGGGATGGAAACCACGGTAAATCAGCTTAGAACCAAGAAATGTGGTTTGTTTGGGCGGAAACTTGCTAGAAACCAGTTGTTTTTTATGGTGATATAATGATTTAATGAGGGAATCATGGCATATAACCAGCAAGTATGTTTTGTGGAGTAGAAAACTAAGCATACTGGGGATACACTTGTGATACACTTGTGATACACTGAGAGAGGAGGATTTGGCGGTGCTCAGTCGTCACTGGAGTTTTTTTTATGGTCCAATTGTTGCTCATCCCAGAAGGGAGGTCGGAGCGGTTTTTCGCATCTGATGGGTTAGAATTTGGGGTACCACCAAACAAAAAGAGAAAAGTAGAAGGTTCAGCGAGAGAAATGTGCTACTGCCATATATGTTTGACTTGTGACCCGAGGAGATTAGTGTGAAACTCTGCAATATCGAAATTCAAGTGTTTAAGCTGCAAAACCAACCAACCAACCTTACCTGAGGTTAAATAGTTAGACCATCCGAGACAAGACCATGACTTGGACGCCACACACCTTGTTTATGTTTGATCTGAGAATGCTAGTGAGGATCAACTCCTGATAGTTTACATGATCAAGGTTGGACTTCACATGGTTCAGTGCATCATTGACCTATATACATATATATTAATACATATCATATATATATAGGGTAGATAGATACATAGATAGGTAGATACATATTTTGTTCCCTTAATTACACTTCTATATTTACATTCCCAACTCAGTTCAAAATTTCCTGCTTCAGTTGGCTCCCTGTCATCAGATTCATCAGTGTTAGCTGGGAAAGTTATCGAACTCCATGGAGGACCCTGCTGGGAAAGTCTAATCCCTTCCCATTGAAACAAGGCCCACAAGGCAACGGGAAACCAACGCAGATGCCAAGGTTTCTGTTTCACTTTCATGAACCGGCCCTTGTCGGAGCGTGAAGGTGCTGTGGATGTGGCTGGTTGTGGTTGGTTGTGGGTTACGTGATGCCACCAATAAGATACCGGTATCAATCGGATGAGCAAGTGCTGAAATTATGATAGTTCGTATACTATAAACATACATCATCAATTAACTTTCATGAGCTATATATGATACATGTTGAGCACTATATCTAGTGAATACCCGAATGCTGGTGCACTGAAATACTCCCGAATGGCTGGCTGATGCTGGATGGCTGGCATGTGTGGGTCATTGGCTCCTCACCAGGTCAAACTCTCCTTGATCATCTACAGCAGGGAGTCGTGTTATCGTCACATCAATAGGTCATCACTACGGTCCATCGCTGCCGTTTGATCTGATTTTTGTGCCAGGGAAGCTTAGTGGGTGGAGGTGTAGCACGAGTTTTATATGATTTGATCATATTTTATGAATCAAATGATACCCTCTGGTTATTTAACATAGCCATGGAAGCCATGGCCCATTTATAGAATTTATAGATGATTTTCCTATGAATACCTCCATTTTTAAGGGATTTTCCATGGCTATGTTAGTCACAACCAGATGGTAAGTTGAACGACTCTCCAGCTTCAAGGGATTTTGGGACTACTGCGCAGGTGTGTTGGACGATGCGCCTGTCACTTGACGATCCGTGGAGGAAAAGGCGGCTATCAAGGGGAAAGGTTTTTTACTCAAACCAGGTGGTTGAGCGATGAAGTCGTGAAACAGAAATAAGACCAGTTGATTCCGGTTTGCAGAGAGTTAAGCAGCTAACCAGAAGCCACTGGGTTTACAAAGAACCTGTCTGGATTAGCATCGGCCCATTTCCTCAGTGATCGCATAGCCACCTCCGGTGCCTCCGGTCTTCCAAGTTTTGTACCTGAACTGTCGCAGGACGACCCAAGTTTGCTTGCCTAGTGGCCTAGTTCTCACTACTTGTATTGTATTTGGTGTATTTGGTAATCTCCTGATCAAAGGAAGTTTAGAAGTCAAACTTCCGACAACATGGACACACGAAGCAGTGGAGATGGGAAGAGGCAGAGAAGAGACCAAGTGCACGCCATTGTGGCGCGAAGCTCATTTCCAAGTCAAAATGTTAAAAGCACACCACGTTCGGACCACTTTTGGAGCGTGAGATGTCTAAAAAGTGCACGCTGTCTGGCAGTGTGGCACGAAGCACATTTCGAAGTAAAAGTGTTAAAAATTGATGGTCTCAGACCACTTTTGGACGTTGAGATATCGAAAGTGCACGCAACTACAAGTACTCGTACAACTACAACTACAACGACGAGGACGACGACCACCACAACAACAACAACAACCACAACAACAACCACAACAACAACCACAACAACAACCACAACAACAACCACAACTACTACTACTGCTGCTGCTGCTGCTGCTGCTACTACTGCTACTACTACTCCTCCTCCCCTACTATTACCCCCTCTACTACAACTACAGCTAAGCTACAACTACAACCAAACCTACAACTACACCTAAACTACACTACGACTTCACTACAACTACGCTACGCTACGTTACACCCACATGACGCCTACAACTATAATTTTAACCACAAGTACGACTACACTACAAGTAGAACTACAGTACAACTACAACTACAACTACACTAGACAAGAGATAGACACGCAAAAAGGGGATGAGATAAAGAGGCACAAAGAGAAGGTGACAGCGAGAGTTAGAGAGAGAGGGAGAGAGAGAGAGAGAGATACTCAGAGCCTCAACCTCCTTTCGACCCGTCAGTGGGTTCGCTCTGCCATCCACGCATCACAACAACTCACTTCTCCGATAGTTTCCTATCTTTGTTGTGCGGTACTACTGGTAACGTCTTTGAAAATTGATAAAATGATGTTGATGTTTCCTTTGCCTGTTTTTCGAAGCCAGCAGATAAAATGGTCAGCCGTGTGTGGGCAGGACTCATCCCTCACTTTCAGTTGAGCCTTTATCATATATTGCAATGTGTGTGTGTTGGTCATATCATGACGTATCCTGTCATGTCCCAATTATATAAATAGCTAATTTAAGCTGAGATGGCTGAGTATATGTTCATTCTGCTGAAAAATCACAATGGTGGCTGTTTTTTCCACCCATATCAATTTGGGTGGTTTATACTAGTCAGTTTTCCTATGTTTGGGCAGGGGATGAATAATAGTGATTCAATGGGATATTAATGAATTATTAATGGGATATACCATCCCCATGGGGGTATTAATGGGATATTAATGGGATATTATTGGGATACCCTCTGGTAAACTAACGTAGCTATGGAAAATCACCATTTTGTAGCTGGGAAAACTCACTATTTCTATGGCCATTTTCAATAGCAAACTGTTAGTCATTACCAGAGGGTATATCCATCAATATCCCAGTATTGTCCCATCATTATCCCAGCAAATCATCCCTATAAAACCATATTAAACCAGATGGGATATTAATGGGATATCAATATTAATGATTTCATGGCCCATCCCCATCTCCAAGGCCATGGAGCCCTCCATGTTCTCCATGGCTCCCAAGACGCCGCGGAGGCAGGCAGCCTAGGGGATCGACAAAAATCACCACCAAATCACGACCCTCCATCCCCCTATGGCTAATTCAATGGGATTTTATAGTGATTCAATGGGATTTTATAGTGATTCAATGGGATTAATAGTGATTCAATGGGATATTAATGGGATATACCATCAGCTTATGACTAACATAGCCATGGAAAATCACCTTTTTTTAATAGGAAAATCCACTATAAATGGGCCATCGATACCATGGCTATGTTAAATAACCAGAGGGTATCATGGATAAATGGTGGATATAGGGTTTACTATTGGGTTCTGATTGGGTTTATTATGAAGTTCGTATTATTTGGATTTGTTGGATGTTCTATGGTTTTGTAAATTATAAACTGGTGTGGTGTAAAGGTCGGTGGTTAATATCGGGAAATTTGAAGATAGCTAGGGCTAGGGGTTCTACTGTGTTCTACGAACATAGTCATGCTGAACCGGGAAGCCTTTGTTGCTTTGGGATATCGCCATTTTTTTGTATCATGAACGACTTGTGAACTGCTTGGTGGTTTCTCTTCGTCATTTTCAACCATACCATTCTGGCGATGATCCCAATGGGATTTCATATACTTGGGGGGAAAGATGGGTGAATGACTGGAAATAAGAGGCTCAAGATTTCACGGTAGTTAGTAGTTTTTCAGGATGCTTGCCTCGGAGGTCTGACAGATGTTCGGACAACGAAATTCATGTCGAGCACCCTGAATGTGGGTTTGTCTCAGAATGGGTACCCCAAATCCGTGGGTTAATCATCATCATCATCATCATCATCATCATCATCGTTATCATCATCATCATCATCATCATCATCATCATCATCATCATCATCATCATCATCATCATCATCACCCTCTGGTAATTTAACATAGCTATGGAAATCACCATTTTTAATGGGTAAATCCACTATAAATGGGAATTTTCAATAGCTATGTTAAATTACCAGAGGGTACCATCATCATCATCATCATCATCATCATCATCATCATCACCATCACCATCATCACCATCATCACCATCATCATCATCATCACCCTCTGGTAATTTAACATAGCTATGGAAAATCACCATTTTTAATTGGTAAATCCACTATAAATGGCCATTTTCAATAGCTATGTTAAATTACCAGAGGGTATCATCATCATTATCATCATTATCATCATCATCATTATCATCATCATCATTATCATCATAAACCATCATTATCATCATCATTATCCCCAATAGAAATGGAGTCGGTGAAGTTGATAGAGTTGGGGCGGCACAACTGACTGTGATCCACTGTGATCCACTGATCCACGGTGCCAAGTTCACCAGCCCAGCAGGGTTTCATTTGTATCTTCTGCCCACATGTCTAGGAGTTCCCAGTTGTAGTTTTCTGATACTAGAAACTCATCTAATGTTGATAAAACAAATGCCCAAAATCATTATAAATGATATAAATGGGTGTTATAACCATCAAAATATGGGTGGTTTATGACATTTTATTTTTTTTAACTAACATTATTAATTATACATGTTGACATCTCATGACATATCTATATTCCAGCACCTGTTACTGAGTTCAGATTGCCGTGGAGACGCTGCAGGAACGACAGCGCTGCAGCCCCGCGGAACAACGGTGCATCGCAAGGCTGCCAAGGGGATGAAACCAGCTCAGTCAAGGTTTTTTTGGGGTAGCACAAGTAGGAATAGACATTTTTGCAACAATTTAAGCGACATTTTTTGCAGCAGAAATATGAGAAACTGGAGATTGTATGAGATTGTCATATTGTAATTGGGATCCACTTAGGCTCGTCCGTTCTCATCGTGGCGAAAGAACCTATTGAACTGCAGGTGGAGCTTGGGACAAGTACAACCCTGGATACAGGCAAGGGCGGCAAGGGGATGCTGATCGAAACGGGAGTGCTTCAAAATGATTCAAAATCGGGATGGTCATTTTGACAGAAGGACACACCCATCACCATCTGATTTTTTGGAGGCCTTCATCCATCTTCATCTCTAGTTGTACACATAGCATGATAACGTGCACCGTACAAAATTGGGGCCCCCAGCATGACAGAACCTGGGAAAAAAACCTCTAGTGTTTTGTGAACGGTTTCTAACCATGTTTGTTTGACATATAACATATATATATATACATATTTATTCATATGTTTATTTATTTATTTGTTTGATTGATTGTTTACTTACAGTATATCAGATTATACCAGCTGGGATGCACATCCAAGGTAAATAGTCACCAAGGGCGAGTTCCTCTGACAGCTAGCGGAGGCCGCGAAGGCAGAGATTCGACAGCCGACCCAAAACATGCACTGTACCAGATACTCTCTGGTAAATTGGATGGGAAATTGGATGGTAAATTGGATGGTTGATAATGGTTAATAGTGGTTAATAGTGGTTAATGGTGGTTAATGGTGGTTAATGGATATTACTATCCTTTGGTAAATTAACTTGTTGACCCTGAAAATAGCCTAGTTTTAATGGAAACTAATCTTCCAACCCCGATGACTGCCAGGGTCTATGTTAATTTACCAGAGGGTAAATCGGATGTGAAACCAACCACAATGATAATTGGATATAGACGCGATAAAGGATAGGTTTTACATGGTTTTACGATGTTTTTCTCCATTTATGTGGTAGGTGTCTTCCAACCATATTCCATTATATGGAGATGATTGATGTTGGGATAAATGGGATGTAAAAACAACCATGATGATTCACAATGGTGTTTTGTTGTCTTATCCATGGCGTGAATTACCAAGTCTTTGGGGGGCGCAGTTGTGGGTGTTTTAGGGCCAAAAAAAAGAACGGCAGCCTCCATAAGTTGGGATGAAGAAAACCCTATCCCATGGTTTTATATACCCTCTGGTAAACTAACATAGCTATTGAAAATTGCCATTTATAGTGGATTTTCCCATTAAAAATGGTGGATCTTTCCATAGCTATGTGGATGTTTACCAGAGGGTATCCACTCAAAACTGGAACTGCGCCTGAAGGGATAGCAGAACCACAAAAGGGGGAAATGCCTACCCAACAACCATGGACCAGACCTGGTAAACATACAAAAAGCTATTGAAAATGGTGATTTATAGTGGATTTACCCATTAAAAATGGTGATTTTCCATAGCTATGTTAGTTTACCAGAGGGTAATGTGGTATATTAAAGAGACACCCATCCCCAGTTGACACAAGTGTTTTCTATCCGTATCATTATGAACCATATACAATGAACAAGGAACCATCCGGAGGATGTTGGTTTTTTTTCTCCTGTTTTGGGTTTTACCGTTTTGAAATTATGAACATTGGGTGTTGATATGAACCATACTTTGGGTTTGCCACATGTCATTCCTCCTAAACCCAGCGGCGCCAGGGGCACAAGTACTGGCTTTCCGTGTCGCGGGAATTGTGGAGGAAAAAGGCATCGGGCACCAAACATTGGACAGTTTTGGACACGAGTGACACGAACTTCATGACTTAATGATTGTGTACTTTCAGCCATTTTCAGCCCATCCAAAAGGAGTTTTTTCGGTTGGGGCAAATGGTAGGACTAGGAAGCATTGATCCCATGTCTGATGAGTGGCTCAACCAGAAACCCGTGGCTCACAGGGGACCAAAACAATGGTGTTTCACTGGGCCTCGCATGCTTGGTTTTGGTAGGTTTTGGGTAGGTCGATTTTGTGCCGCCTTAGGAATCATATGGAATCATCACAGAAAAATGTATATCGAAGCCATGAAGTGATCAATCAGGTTTCCAATGTGTGGTCCGGGCTTTTCTAAATCATTCACCCCTGATCATCCAAAAAACGCGCAATAGTATTCATTCATCAGCGCACCAGTGATGAGCAGCTACGTGGCGGAATGCTGTTTTGCTCCCGCCTTTTGTTCATTATGGAATACTATTCAATTCTTCAGAAAGCCTTGAAATTATACCCAACTCCCAGTTCCATTGGAAGGTGACAGCACTGAAAAAACGGGTCCTCCAAACGCTTTCGTGTCCTCACCATCTCGGCAACAGCTGAAGCCGCGACTGTCAGATAGCAGAAAAAGCGGCGACTTTAATAATTTAACATCAAGAAGTCTTCAAGAAACATAAGAAAGTGATCCAACAATGCCAACAATTTGGATGAGATTTTTGAGTGTCGAATGGCTGAATTTCCTAACCAATGTCGAATGTTTTATGGTGTCACATCAAGTCACATCCTCCCGGCGGACACTTTTCGTCGGGAATTCCCTAAAGAATATCATCAGGTAGGCTCGAACGACCGAAACCTCCCAGATACTTGTCATTGTTTGGAAGAATCTCTGTATCCAAAGATAGGAAGATACTCCTTCATGACCTGTATACCCTCAGAATTCTTGGAATTGTAACGCGAGTGTCGCAATGGGGCAGAGCGGATGCAAGAGTTGTGTGGAGGGATGCCTCCCCACCTCTTGGCGCATGCAGCAATACCACAGCCACTGGCCGTGGTGATGGTTTCATCCTGGGGTAAGGGTCATTGGGGAAGAAAACGATGGCTTCCCTTATCATATCAACCATGCGGTTTGGCCACAATTTGTGATGTGAAAGAAAAACATGGCTTACCCTGAGCATCTAACCTGAGGAAAGACGATTTACCGAAGGTTTCAAGGCTTCAAGCTTCCCATGAATAGCTCAGCGAATGGTTCACTGGATCCAAGGAAATCCGTGGGAATATTCAAAATGCATGCGAACTACAGATTAAAATCCTAGGTTTGGGATACTTCGGGGATGAATATTCAGATTACATTTCCCATGTTTGGGGATGGGAAACGAAGAATGTCCAACTTGTGTAAGTGCTAAAGCTTGTCGACGGAAATGCACAAGAGATGCACAAGAGATCAACCCGCTGATTGCTGATTCATGAGCAAATCACCATCTTCGTTATATTCAAGGCTCTTGATTACGCACCCTTGCCTACCCATAGTCACATTTTCCTAGCTGGTTGGATTTGATTTAGTCTAGCCAGCTCGAACTCAGGTCAGCGCGAGGAGTTCGAAAACCGTGTGGCCTGGCGTTTGACATCCGAAGTTCGATTCGAACCTCCTGTGCCGCGCAAAATACCCGAAATTCCCATGGGTTTACCAAAAAAAACGCCATTCAAGGCGACATGTTCCCCATGTATAGACCAAAAGATGTGGTTTTGAGGAAGATATCACCAGTCATGACGTCAAGGGATGGAAAGCTGCAAAGTCCACATCGCCCGTGGCAACGTGTTTCTCGATAACAATGCATCATCAATAATTCTTGGGTGTTTTGTGATTGATTTCCTGATGAGACATGGTTTTTTTTTATTGTGAAGAGCCGAAGAGCATTGCTGTTTGGCCAGAGCTATGTGTCATGTTGCGCTCAGTGCTGCCAAGATGTGCCGAGGTAAAGTTCTTGGAAACCGTACCGTTGTTGGCCAACCAACTGCCACGTGCTGATTTACCCACTTTAGCAGCTGCATTGGTGGAGAAGAGGTCGCAGTCTTGGCACATGATGGAGAGATACAGATGCAGTTTTTCATCGCACGGGAAGGTAGAAATATGTAGAAATTGCAGCTTTACGGAATATACCACATTACCCTCTGGTAAACTAACATAGCTATTGAAAATCACTATCTTTAATAGGTAAATCAAATATAAATGGACCATTTTCCATAGCTATGTTAAATTACCAGAGGGTACTGTACAGTTACGGAAATGACGCACTCTTTTTCGCTGGACAATTCAAGCAGAATGGGCCCACAATCTACACAAGATGGAAAGCATTATGCATTGGTGAACGTGGTACTTCAATTTGTTGGCAGAGCACTGGCATGACCAAAAGCTATGAACAATCAACGTCAACCTCCCAAAGTGGGTGATGTTTCACACGCCTTAGAGAGATTTGTTCAGCTTCGTTTCTGAAATTCCCTCCATTTGGGCGCGATTTTTGGCCGGATCTTCGCTGTTATTCGTTCATTTACTTCGCTTTCGTACGTCATTCTCCCTGATGAATCACAACGTGTCTCATCGTTTTGCTGCTTCACCCCTCCACCGGTTTCCATTTTTCAACCAAAAAAACAAGCCCTATTCCACTACCCTACCATCAGGCCATCTTCCACCGGGTCCCTTTTTGGTTTTCCGCCAGGTTCCGGCCCGGAGAGTCCCTCGCGCGGCAGGGCGCTGTGGGCCGTGAGCTGAACATCGTGAAGAGCGGCACCTGCGCCGTGCTGCGAAAAACAGGCCGTGGATTTCGGTGGATCATCCCACGACTGATGAAAAAACCAGTGATGTTTGTTGGTTTATAAGAAGCCCCAGGAAAATTTATTTCATAAACTATAGTTATAAAATGTTATAAATATATCATAAACCAGAGTTATAAAGGACTTTTTTTAACTGGCAGCCAGAAAAGATGTGATGAAAACACCACTTTTTGTGGGGTGAAACCGGAAAGGATGGATCTTTAAACCAGCCATTTGATGTGCGAAAAACGCAACCGTCATTTTTTGGTCCGTTTGGATGAAAGAAACATCAACAAAATATGGATTTCACCGGAAAAATGAGGAAAATTTGGGCTGGATGTTTGCATGTATTTCAATGTATCATATCATGTTTGAGGTTCATTTGTTTCATGGCATGGTACTTAAAATCAATTCCCAAAAAAATCCATTCCGGCGGGAAAATATTTCAAATGAATGCCCTTACAATGTCCTAAAGATCCATTCCGCCGGATTTCCATGGATTTCCCGTATAATATATAATTTATTTATTTATGTATATATATATTAACCCCATTAACTATCCCATAAGAATCATCCCAGAATCATTTCATGATTAGCCTGTTTATGATTCCAAGATTCCGACACGGAGTCAGGTGACGGTCCGAAGGATAGCACCGGTGCTCCGAAGGACGACGAGGAGGACGTGGCTGACCAAACGGGTCGCTGCAATGTGGCGATTCTAGCGTTGCCCATAGCGCTGAGCTGTTGGATGAGTGAAATTGTGGTTTCGCTGTGGACCGAAGTCTTCACTACCTGTAATGTGATGCCAAATACCAATCAAACATGGCAAGTGGAAACCTCATTTGAATGGACATTTGCATGGGAACATCGAACTCAATGGCGGATGGTCTAGTCAGTCATGTTTGATTTCCAGAAGGTAAACAATAGGGAGGGTGCTGTTAACATTTGTCAACCAATGCAAGGCCTTTGCCTTTGCTATATCATTCTTGTTCATTCAACAGATCTTCCAAACCCATTTGGCGCTGAAAAATGTCAAAAAACATTGAAAACATTTGTCAAACGTGTGGTTATTCACAATAAATCGAACAGAGATCTAAATAATCATCCAACAGAGGGTAAATCCCATTAATATCCCATTAAATCCCATTAAATCACCATTTTCCTATGGTTTTCCTATGGTTTTCCTATGGTTTTCCTATGGTTTACCATCCAACTAATCCAACAAATTTTCTCCCATAGCCAGGAGCAGCGCATCGCCACACTGCGCACGGGTGACTGGAGCGGCGGCCAAGCATTGGTGCCTTGGACGCCTTGGAGGACGCCTTGGACGGACGACGGTGGTTACGTTGACCCTGCAACGGTGTGGCCACGTTGAATGGTGGTTTTAAGGGGGTTTAAGGGGATTTTATGGTGATGTTATGGTGATTTAATGGGATTTAATGGGGGTTTAAGGGGGTTTAGGGGGTTTAAGGGGGCAACTTCAAGCATAATTTAGTGACTTCATGGTGATGAAAAATGAACCAGAATGGCAGTTTGATGTGATTTAATGGTGGTTTAAGCAACAATAATGATGTTTCAATTAGGTTTAATGGTATTTGTTTGTGATTGAATTGGATTTAGTGATGATTTAACCAACCGTAATGATGATTTAATGGGATTGCGCGCTGGTTTAACCAACCGCCATGATGATTTGATTGATGGTAGTTTCATGGGATTTATTGCTGTATTGAACCAACGATAAGGGTCCCATTGAATTGGATTTCGTGCTGATTTCATCAACCACAATAGGTATTTTCTATTGTTTTCTGATGGGTTTTCTGGGATTTCATGATTGTTTAACCAACGGTAGGGGTGATGCAGCGCAGCAATGATTTAACCATCATGATTTGATCGTGCCGTAATGAATCCAACGACGAACAAAATGATTGGACTTGGACAAACGGACAAACGGGGCTGATTTAGCCATCCATAGTGGTGATTATTGTGGGAAGTTTTCATGTTGATTTCTGGTTGGTGGTTTCAAACATGAATTTTATTTTCCATCATATATGGGATGTCATCCTTCCCATTGACTCATATTTTTCAGAGGGGTAGGTCAACCACCAACCAGATTTGATGGTGGTTTAACAATGGATTCAATGGTGATTTAACAAAAGATACCTGTGGATTCCCAGGCAAAAACCCTGGTTGATCATTACACTTTATAACTATAGATGACCATGGAAAACTAATATATAAACATATGTAATTCAACATATTTCAACAGATTTCAACATATTTCAACATGTACCCTCTGGTAATTTAACAGTTTGCTATTGAACATGGGCCAGTCGAAATAGTGTTCCGTTTTCCCATTAATAGCATGGTGATCTTCCAGTTCGCTATGTGGCTGTTTACCAGATGGTAAATCCCATTAATATCCCATTGAATCACTATAAAATTCCATGAAAAATCATGTAAATCCCATGGTTTTCATTGATTTTCCATAGTTTTAAACATATTTAACCATCATTAACCATTATTAACCATCATTGCTATCCATTATTAATCACTAACCATCTTTTGTTTTCAGGTCGAGACGCGCACCTTTCGTGCCTCCGTGGTGGCGGAGGAGCCGGGCGTCGTGGTGCTGTCCATCTCCCGTGCCATGGCTGTCTCCATCTGGGGAGATCTCAACGGGGGCTCCATAGGGGTACCCCCAAATGGATGTTTTGTCATGGAAAATGGTGGTGTAACCATGAAAAATGCTGGTTTAACCATGGAAAATGGTGGTGTAACCATGAAAAATGCTGGTTTAACCATGAAAAATTGTGGTTTAACCATGAAAAATGCTGGTTTAACCATGAAAAATGGTGGTGTAACCATGAAAAATGGTGGTGTAACCATGAAAAATGCTGGTTTAACCATGAAAAATGGTGGTTTAACCATGAAAAATGCTGGTTTAACTGTTTAACCATGAAAAATGGTGGTGTAACCATGAAAAATGCTGGTTTAACCATGGAAAATGCCATTAAAATTTGGATGATTTGGAGGTACCACTGTTTCAAATAAACCTCCAAATGGGAGAATATTTGCAAGGTGCCACAATAGGTAGCTGAGTTGCATTTTAAGTACGTTGACATGTGGTTTACCATTGTTACAAGTATAGTTAATAGGGTTGATAAACCAACTGAGAACTAGGGGGTACCAACTTGTTAGGATAATGCGATGATATATCAACCAGATTGCGAGGATTTAAATAGAGGCAAGAATGGGGATGCAAATTAAGGTTTGAGTGGGATGACACTGATATTTTGATATTCAAATATCTAGGGGAATAGGTAGTTCAGCAATAAATCATGGTATCATACAATCATATGGAAAGCGGGGGTAAACTGGTAAACAATGTGTACATGGATATAGATGCATATATATAATCATATGTATATATACATACATACATACATACATACACACATACACATACATACATACATACATACATACATACATACATACATATACATCATATACATAAATATATATAGAATGGGCTAGCGCCCTGGTGCCGCCGACCCCCCTATTGGGGGTGGTCCGGTAGAGAGAGAGAGAGAGAGATCATTGCGCTTAGAATTGTGATAGCTACAGGAAAGGTCTGCCGCGGCCTGAGTGGCGCCTGGGAGCTGCAGGGAAGGGTTTGGGGAGTTTTGAGGGCTGGCACACGGCAGCCTTGACGACGGCCTCAGGGACTTGTTGAAGCTGCAGGAAAGGTCCGCCGCGGCCTGAGTGGCGCCTGGGAGCTGCAGGGGAGGGTTTGAGAGTTTTTGAGTGCTGGCAAACGGCAGCCTTGAACGTCCTTAAAAGGACACTGCCAGGGCCTCAGGGACTTGTTGGAGCTGCAGGAAAGGTCCGCCGCGGCCTGAGTGGCGCCTGGGAGCTGCAGGGGAGGGTTTGGCGAGTTTTGCGGGCTGGCAACCGGCAGCCTTGAACGTCCTTAAAAGGACACTGCCAGGGCCTCAGGGACTTGTTGGAGCTGCAGGAAAGGTCTGCCGCGGCCTGAGTGGCGCCTGGGAGCTGCAGGGGAGGGTTTGGCGAGTTTTGCGGGCTGGCAAACGGCAGCCTTGAACCTCCTTAAAAGGACACTGCCAGGGCCTCAGGGACTTGTTGGAGCTGCAGGAAAGGTCTGCCGCGGCCTGAGTGGCGCCTGGGAGCTGCAGGGGAGGGGTTGGGGAGGTTTGCGGGCTGGCAAACGGCAGCCTTGAACCTCCTTAAAAGGACACTGCCAGGGCCTCAGGGACTTGTTGGAGCTGCAGGAAAGGTCTGCCGCGGCCTGAGTGGCGCCTGGGAGCTGTGCAGGGGAGGGTTTGGCTATTGTGCGGGCTGGCAAACGGCAGCCTTGACGTCCTTAAAAGGACACTGCCGGGCCTCAGGGACTTGTTGGAGCTGCATGAAAGGTCCTGCCGCGCCTGAGTGGCACCTGGGAGCTGCAGGGGAGGGTTTGGCGAGTTTTGCGGGCTGGCAAACGGCAGCCTTGAACGTCGTTAAAAGGACACTGCCAGGGCCTCAAAGACTGTTGGAGCTGCAGGAAAGGACGGTTTGGCGAGTTTTGAAAACTGGCAAACGGCAGCCTTGAACTCCTTAAAAGGACACTGCCAGGGCCTCAGGGACTTGTTGGAGCTGCAGGAAAGGTCTGCCGCAGCCTGAGTGCCGCCTGGGAGCTGCAGGGGAGGGTTTGGAGCAGCCTTGAACGTCCGTAAAAGGACACTGCCATGGCCTCAGGGACTTGTTGGAGCTGCAGGAAAGGTCTGCCGCGGCCTGAGTGGCGCCTGGGAGCTGCAGGGGAAGGTTTGGCGAGTTTTGCGGGCTGGCAAACGGCAGCCTTGAACGTCCTTAAAAGGACACTGCCAGGGACTCAGGGACTTGTTGGAGCTGTAGGAAAGGGCTGCCGCGGCTTGAGTGGCGCCTGGGAGCTGCAGAGAGGGTTTGGGGAGTTTTGCGGGCTGGCAAACGTCAGCCTTGAACGTCCATAAAAAGACGCTGCCAGGGCCTCAGGGACTTATTGGAGCTGCAGGAAAGGTCTGCCGCGGCCTGAGTGGCGCCTGGGAGCTGCAGGGGAGGGTTTGGCGAGTTTTGCGCGCTGGCAAACGGCAGCCTTGAACGTCCTTAAAAGGACACTGCCAGGGCCTCAGGGACTTGTTGGAGCTGCAGGAAAGGTCTGCCGCGGCCTGAGTGGCGCCTGGGAGCTGCATGGGCAGGGTTTTGGCAGTTTTGCGGGCTGGCAAACCGCAGCCTTGACGTCCTTGTTTTGCGGGCTGGCAACGGCAGCCTTGAACGTCCATAAAAAGACGCTGCCACGGCCTCAGGGACTTGTTGGAGCTGCAGGAAAGGTCTGCCGCGGCCTGAGTGGCGCGTGGGAGCTGCAGGGGAGGGTTTGAGGAGTTTTGAAGGCTGGCAACGGCAGCCTTGAACCTCCTTAAAAGGACACTGCCACGGCCTCAGGGACTTGTTGGAGCTGCAGGAAAGGTCTGCCGCGGCCTGAGTGGCCTGGGAGCTGCAGGGAAGGGTTTGGGGAATTTTGAGGGCTGGCAAATGGCAGCCTTGAACGTCCTTGAAAAAGGACACTGCCAGGTGCCTCAGGGACTTGTTTGGAGCTGGTCAAGGAAAGGTCTGTGTTGCCGCGGCCTGAGTGGCGCCTGGGAGCTGCAGGGGAGGGCTTGGGGAGTTTTGCGGGCTGGCAAACGGCAGCCTTGAACCTCCTTAAAAGGACACTGCCAGGGCCTCAGGGACTTGTTGGAGCTGCAGGAAAGGTCTGCCGCGGCCTGTTGCGTTTTGGAACGCCGTAGAAACAGAGATTGCTGTGGCATGAGTGGCTCGTGGGGATGCACAGAAATTGCTGTGGCCTGAGTGGCTCCTGGGCGGTGAACAGAGGGTGCTATGGCCTGGGTGGCTCGTGGAAAGTGCAAAGCATTGGGAAGGAAAAAAAGTTCCACACCTGCGGTGGTCCCAGGCGCCGCCCCTGCCTTGGCTAAGGCGGGGTCGGCGGATCTTCTGGCATTCTATCTGGCATTCTATCTGGCATATCTTCTGGCATATATTCTGACATATCTTTTGGCATTCTATCTGGCAAATCTTCTGGCATTCTATCTGGCATATCTTCTGGCATTCTATCTGGCATATCTTCTGGCATTCTATCTGACATATCTTCTGGCATTCGATCTGGCATATCTTCTGGCATTCTATTTGGCATTCTATCTGGCATATCTTCTGGCATTCTATTTGGCATTCTATCTGGCATATCTTCTGGCAGCATATCTTCTGGCATATTATCTGGCAAATCTTCTGGCATTCTGTCTGACATATCTCTGACATTTATTTGGCATTCTATCTGGCATATCTTCTGGCATATTTCTGGCATTCTATCCGGCAAATCTTCTGGCATTCTATCTTTGTAACTTTCTTCTGCACATTCTTTGTCCCATATCTTCCTACATGAGGTCCGGCAGGGAACACTTGGCGTGGATACTCGCGGTTGAGGTCCGGCAGGGAACACTGGGCGTGGATGGTCGTGGTTGAGGTCCGGCAGGGAACACTGGGCGGGGATGGTCGTGGTTGAGGTCCGGCAGGGAACACTGGGCGTGGATGGTCGTGGTTGAGGTCCGGCAGGGAACACTGGGCGGGGATACCCGCGGTTGAGGTCCGGCAGGGAACACTGGCGGTGATGGTCGTGGTTGAGGTCCGGCAGGGAACACTGGGCGTGGATGGTCGTGGTTGAGGTCCGACAGAGACCACTGTGCGTCGAGGGTCGCGGTTGAGCAGGAGGACGACGAGGAGGAGGAGGAGAGGAGGAGGAGATGAGGAGGAGAGGAGAGGAGCAGGCAACTGACATAAAATCTAACAACCCTCACCTGGCAGGTGGGGAAAAAATCCTTCAGGTCATTTGTTTTCTGTTGTGTTTTGGTGACGTGTCCGAATTGAAACTTCGCGCCGACCAGGTGATGTCACCCTGAAAAGTTGTGATGGTCAAACCCACCGTGGCCACCGCATCGTTTTGTCTGCGGCCAGCAATGCTTTGAAGGCTTTGCTGGGAGAAACCTTCAGTGAAGGCCAGCAGATACAGCAGGGACAACCCATTGAAATCGGAGCCTCTGATGAGGTGGTCCGTGCGTTGCTTGATCATATCTATGGTGGAGAACCAGAGATCACCCCTGCCAGCGCAACAGAATTGTTGAGGCTGGCCGGTGCCTATGAATTGCCAAAGCTGTGCGCCGAGATTGAATTAGTGCCTTTGCTCCAAATCTCCTCAGATTTTATCATAGCTTCGACACTTGAACATGGACCCCAATAAGAAACAGGCCTTCCATTGGCCTTCCTGTCTTCCTGTCAACTGTCCGTCTTAACAGTCAATCTGTTCGGATGCGCTTGGATTCATAATTTTCAAGCGATTAGTAGGTCCATGGCATCCAACAAAGTGAGACAACACTTATAGTTGTAACTCATGAGATTTAGGTAGGACCCTGAATTTCTCGGAATTGCTAGATGCTGTGATTTTGGGATTGGGACATCCTGAGCCCGTGATCCTATAGACACTTTACAGTATTACATCTTCATTTGATGCCTTTTGTTTAAGCTAAGAAATGGCTTGATACATCTGGAAGATATCAAGAAACTAACAAAATCACACTCTAGAGGAACAACCAGTTTTTTTGGATAGCAATGATAGCACAATCCAAAGTGCATCTTGAACTATGCTCCACCATTGGGTTCCAGGAGTTGGGCATGAGAGGACCGTGGAGTCAGCTAGTAACAACGATACTAAACCTGCCATTTGGTGCCCAAATCTCTGGCTTTGTGGGATGTAATTTGACAGATTTTGAGGAATTTTGATGGTGAGTCATGGATCCCTGAAGCTGAGGAACTGAGAGACTCCATGGATGCTGCAAAGGCTTTGCAGTTGCTGCAGCAAATCCATTCCTTTGGTCAAACAGACCTGAGAGAAGCGTGTGAAGTTGAGATCGCCCGAGACTTCGAGAACTGCGTACAACTTTCGAGCTTCACCAAACTCAGTTCCTCGCAACTGGCTCGAATCCTGGCACGAGATGACTTGTGGGTCACACAAGAAGAAGTTGTGGTACAGGGCCTTTTCAACTGGATGAAGACGAGCAAAAAAAGACGAAGTCATTTGGGCATGTTGCTGCAGCTAATCGATCTCCCATCTCTCTCCACCCAAAATTTGAAACGACTGCGCTCCTTCGCTCAGTCAATGGGGGAAGATGGTTTCGAACTCCAGTACTCGGCCGATGAAGCTTTGCGGTCACAACTCAAGGCGAAGGCACAGCGAACAGAAGGATTTCATCGACCACCAGGGAAGAGAAGATGTCTGCAGCACTGGTCAACAGAGCAGAGATCCTTTTCACGAAGCTACATTCGCGGTCGGTGGGTTGCAGGAGATTGGGGGACTCGTTTTGGTAGCAACTTGGTGCCAGTTGGAGTCTGGGAGTGGAAGATGAGCAATGGCAGCAATGGTCGAAATCGACGGAAATCTAGGAGTCCAGGAAACTCAAGCCTCAGATCGCAACCCAACCAGCTGTACTTAAAGGATTTCTGATGATTTCTTCAATATTCCTCAACATCCTGTAAAAGATGCTCTAATCTTCCCTTACACATCCTTACACTTTTAAGCTATGGGCCTGGGCTTTGGAGTCTTCCGCGTGATACCTTCGTCGAAATCCTGCGGATTTTTGATTTTTGAAGACCGTTCTTAGCGATCCTGGTCTTGGGTTCCTGATAAAGGGAGTGGCAATGGCCAAATTGGTCCAAGAACATCCGACTGAATATCCGAACCATCGTGTTTGCACTACAAGGACAACCATCGACTCAAACATCGTTTGACCCTTCGTCTTTACTGGTCTTCCCGGGATCCGTCAATTCTTGGCTTGTGGACAACCAACCTTCCTCGCTGACCGTGACCCAGTACAAAAAATGGTTGAAGGACTTGAAACTTCCTCAACACAAACAAGATACTTTGGAGAAGCAGTTGGAGAAAGTGCTGGAATGGTGGCAACAGCAACCGGATGACGCGGCCAAGACGCTCCAGAGAGCCAGTGTAGCGATGGGCATTGATCCTTGCAAACACAAGAATGCAACCACGGATGAGATTGTCCTCAAGGTCATGACGGTAGCCATGCTGATGCACTCCTGACTAGCTTCGTATTTGAATTCCTCTGGCTCAACAGCAGCCCGGATTATCCGAACTCTTGCCGTTACACGCTCATGTATTCTTGTTCTTGCTTTGTTGACCCCTTTCACTTTGTCCCCCTCTGTTGATGTCTTTTTTGCTTTTCGAATGATCCAAACGGCATTGATGGGACAGTATGTATTATTACATCCACGCGCTAATTCGAAACTGCGGGCCTTGTTGAAAGGCACTCCGTTGAGGCGCATTTTCTTTTGCACATCTTGGGATGACTTGCAAGTCGCCCTCCAATGTTTCAAACACCCTCAAGCGGTGTATGTTCGTTTCAGCCATATTGCGAATTTCCAACCGAAGTTTTATGTGGGTTCCACTTCTTCTTTTGTTTTGGACCGTGAACACTCCCGCTATCGGAAATTCCTTCAGGTGCAACAGAGTAAATTCGTATTGGCCGAAGTTGCCCTACGGTTTTGGTGTCGATTCGATAACTTTTGGATGTGGTCTGTCTTTCCGATCTACACCAACAAATCCAATTTTTGGGCTTTGGAACAAGCCTTAATTCAACTGTGGCAACCTCAATTGAATACTCCGTTTATTTATCAATTTTTCAATTGCCGGAAGGGACTCATCCCGCGGACCAAGTTTTCGGGTTCCCGCCAGTTTGGATTCTACTCGTTGTGGCGCAAACTACGATGGAAGTCCACCCCTACACCAGTACGGCAAGCTCTACAGAGTCCCATATTTGGTCGCCGAGTTCAGCTTTGGCAAATCATCCAAGACCTTGGTAGCAATTCGGTCAAGAGATTTCACATGGAAAAACGACTCCGCTCCAATGAGATTGGCCCACCTGGATGCTACTTCATTCGACGCCTTGCCAACAACCTGGGCGAACCTCAACGTTCTTACGCTATCAATGCCATCGACCGGGCCCTGACCTTCTGGAAAGCCAAACGAGTACGAAAACCTGTTCCACTTCGGGCACCTTGGCTGTTGGCTACAGACGTCACCTTCGACAACTTCTCACTGCCCACGTCCACCACACCAAGCACTACAACGCGACCCTACAGACTCCTTCCACAGGCATTGTCTTCACAAAATTCCCCTCAGTCATGGACAGTTTAAAGGATGCTATCCTACATGCCATGGTGACTGAGGACGTTCTTCCACACTGATGTTGAACTCCCATCAGCAAGGAATCGGTTTTCGGAGCGAACCCTCGCAATGGAGAATCCCTCATCCTCATTTGTGGATGATTCCCCTGTTGTTATTGAAGGCCTTGCAATGTCGCAAAACGCAAAAGACTTTCACACGTTGCAACAAGTTTTCTTTATTGACGCGCAGGTATTGCTTGTACCACTAAGCAGAATGAAAACATTGACAAACCCTCAAACATTTTTCTCAAGGGAAAGGGCAACGATAGGAAATTCCAAAATCAAATGGTGCCTTAGCCTGACGAGGATTAAGTCTTGTTCCCTCAGGGATCATTAGCAGTTCGAAAAAGAACACACTGCACCTATGTCAGATGTTTATATGAAGGGAAGACTTAGAAAACTTGTGCAATGTCAGAGTCATCCAGTTTTGGATCCTTTCGGTTCTTCGCTTTTGAGCCTTTCGTATCTCGATCTCTCAGGCATCCCTCCGTCGTGGAACACCGTGTGTTTCCACCAAAATTATTTCTACATCGCTGATGGTGGTCTAACTCGCTGGAAGCCACATGAGAGTCGCGGCCGCGGGTTGATCGCAAACTGCGTGCACGGAATTACCATCTCTCCACAGGGACAAATCTATTTGGTTGACAAATACAATGGCGAATTGCGAGTGTATGATCTCAACACACCTGAACTAGCTCCACCACGATTTGTGGCCAAAATTGATGATGGTTTCTGGGTGACGAGCATTTTGTGATTTCATATGATTTCATACCGTAGATGCCGTAGATATGATGTCCCAAGACTTGATGATCCCAATTGACTTGTTCCATTGCCACTGTGAGGTATTGATTTGTTCCATTGCTCCTGTTCTCCTAGCGGTGTTCTCTACACATCGGGAACCACTGACTACGAAACCGGTCAGGTGAAGCGCTTGGAGGGATCCAATCTGGTGCCTCTTTCTGTGGATCTTCCATCTGATTTCGTTCCTCACTTCATTTTTGCCGCCCGTGACGAAGTTCTCTACATCGCTGGCATTGACGACTGCCTTGATGTCTCCGAACTATGGGTCTTCCTGCGGGTGGATCCAGGGCAGAGCGAGCCAGTGGAACTGGGCCGGATGGAGACGGAGGTTGTGTCAGGGTTGCCACTTCGCTGCAGTTGGACCAGTTGGACCAGTTGGACCAGTTGGACCAGGACTTTAGGCGCAGAAGCATGCGGTTTCACTGACATTTTTTTTTTTTAAGAACCCTACAACCCTACAAGGACTTTGCTCAGTAAAGTCTGCTCGAACTGAGTTTGATTCAGGTTGAGATGATTTCGCCAGCTGCATAAGATTTACCCAGGTGATTTTGCCTGTTGTAAGCCCCCCGCCAAATGCCTTTGAACAGCAGATGGGATAAGGCTTCACGAACCTAGGTTTGTGACAGACAGTGGCCAAATCTATGTGGCTGATGGCAAAGCATGTCAGATCGTGGTGTTCAATCCTGGCGACACGAGACCAGTGAAAGTGGTCGGAACTCATGAACCACCCGTGGACCTCTTGGTGCAGAATGAATGTTTGTATGTGCTTCTGATCTCAGGCAGGGTCTACGAGTATGCCTTCCCTCCAGCGCTTGAATTTGAATGACTTTGATTTGTTGCTCCCGGTGAAATCTGCTGTGGAAAAAGTTTCGAGTTCAGCCAAGAGCCCCACTTGGTTCATGCGTACCTGACTCATGTGGCTTGCTCCAGGTTTGTATCATGGTATGATTCATATTGGAAATGATGGAAATGCGTTATAAAACGCTCACATTGACCAATACTTCCTCTTCAAAACAAACCAGATTTCGACCATTATGACATAATGTGACATAATTATAAAATAATTGGTGAAACATGGTGAAACCTTTGTTGACAGGGCACATAGGGCACGGCCACATTGTTGGGAGCCTCGCCTTGCCCAGATCATGGGAGCCTGCTTTGCTCTCCCAGGAGTGGGCGATCTGTTCGTGAGAACACGGGCAGATAGGTCCAATATTAGGTACTTCACTTGCTTGACCCAGGAAACCATTTGGAGTCAACGATCGTAGTGAACATATATGATATATATTGGTCGTCTGCAAATAAGGCTGGTTATGGTTGGTTTTTCACACGAGCGACCGAGAGGATATTGCTATGCGGATGCTTATCCTCAAAAAGCAAGGCTGCGGGGCACAGATGGAGTGGTGCTCCAGAATGGTCAATTGAGACCTTTCAGCACACAAGTTCAAAAGCCTTTGAAACACACCACGACATTCACAAACCGTTTTTCTTTTGCAGCGATGCAAGTTCATCAATTCTTTAATGCAATAATCAAAATCCACTCAAATTATCTTAAATCTAGAGAACGGGTCAATGCGGGAACCACAATCGAAATGGGCAACTGGGCGATGATTTTGTATTTTCAAATCTCTGTGCTAGAAACCTAGTTGTACATGTTACATCATGTTACGATGTCACAGATCATCACACAGTTTTCACACAGTTTTGTCCATTTTGATCGGGTCATTTAAGTCATAAATGGATCTCGCTAGGTGCTACATGGGTGCTCGCGCTCCCAAGGTGCGCGCATGGCAAATTGTCTCCTCCAAGATATCCAAATTTGGTTTGGTTGTGATCAGTTGTGATATGTTGTGATCCAATAAGTTAGAGAAATTTGTCCCGTTGGCATCCGTTAGCAGGAAGACGTGTTTAACTTTTTAACTGTTTGTTTCGGGATTTTCGGGTTTACCCCCCATCAGCCCATGATGTTTTGCCACCAGCATTGAGAGCAGGAAAATCCTGTAACAACGTGTAACTACGACCTGGGAAGGATCACAACCCGAGCCAACAGACAACAGACTCCTTTCATCCACATCTAAGGTGAGATTCCACAATAGCCTGATCTTGAGGCGGGATTGGAATCTGGAGACAATCTCAGGTCACTTTTTGCTGACACTCCCATCGTTATTTCCTAGGCAGTTCTGTTTCACTTAAGTCCCGATCCGAATCACAATTGATACATCTTCATTTCTGTATCCCTCTTTCTCTCTACATAATATATATAATATAATCATATATATATATAATCATATATATATAATCATATATATATAATCATATATATATATAATCATATATATATAATCATATATATATAATCATATATATACATATGTATATGTGTATAAACATTTCCATATATATATATATAGGTATATGTGTATATGTGTATATGTATACATATGTATATATATATATATGTATACATATACTGCATATACATATACATATACATATACACATATACATATATACATATATATATATACATATGTATACATGTCTATATCTATATACATACACACATGTGTATATATATATATACGGGTGTGTGTGGTCTGATAGCAACCCCCCAAGAGATAGAACAGTTTAAACAACTGGATATAGGGACGACATCATCAAATCCAGGAAACAAGTTTCTATCTACACATGTCACCAGGTTGGGCGCGGCGCCTCCGGTGCCGCTGCCAGAGGCGACCGCGGAGGACGAAACATCACCGTGAAACCGTTCGAATTGGTGATTTAACAATTTAATACCAACATGCTGGTTTAACCTGCGAAAAATGCTGGTTTCAACCTGAAAAATGGCCATTCATTTCATGTGATTTCACCAGCAACATTGGGGTTTTCATAGGATTCAACCATCGATGAGAAGTGTTTTTTTGGGGGGGTTTCACTGTCAAACATATGATAATGGGGAAATCATTGATGATCTTGCAGGGATGATGATGTGGTTTGATTGATACCCTCACGCATAATTTTGTCCGCAAAAACAAATTGCTAAAATCACGCAGATGGTTGATGAGATATTATATGGTTGTACTATATGACACACAATTCTTGTTTGAACCTAGATGTTGTCTTTTTTGATGCATAAACGGCAGTAAAACTGACAATTGTTGATACGTGTGGTGGTACCAAGCCATGTAATTTCAGGGTCAGCCATAATTCTAAGTCATAAGAGGGAGTGTCACCCATCACGAGATTCTCGGACCACACAGGATTTCTGGGAGCCCATGGATTTGGGATGCTGACACAACATGTTAAAACATCAATGGGGAAAAACACGAAATGGGAAATCAACCAGAAAAGTGGGCATGTCAACCAAGTGTGGTCCGACTTTGTTGTAAATGTTCCAGGGAATTCCTTAAGGTTGGTAGTTGTAATGATTGGTGGGAGATCTATGCAGCCAAAAGAACATAGATAATTAAAATCAGGAGATGTTTATCCTTGAATATTCAAACATGTAAGCAAGAGGTTGATGCTACCAAAACCATGGACCAGTGAGAAAAGCAAATGTGGATGAAGAATTTGGAGTATAGAACAATTGGTTCATGCAATCCAAATTGGAATATCTGGGAAGTAGCAACTAACTCCGCACATAAGTAAACATTGACCATGGGCCAGATTTTGCAGTCTTAAGACATTCCCAAGATGCCATGGAATCCAACCATTGCAGGTTAGCCCGTCCACATCATTGGATGTTGGCCTTGTTGACGGCAGGAGTGGGCTGCCTGGGCCAATTCATGCATCTGGGTGCCACTTGTGCTGATGGCCTTTAGCTTCTTTGTGGCCTACAAGCTCTGTTGGGTTGGGATGCCTCAGGGGAAGCTGGACAGCAGGACACATAGGTCTGGATCCATAATATCCCGCGTGGAGGTTTCCTAAAATGGTACCCAAAATCATCCAACATTAGACCATTTCAGTATTGAAACCCATGGTGACTTGGGGATCCCCCATGACTTAAGAACCCCCCCATAATATATAGTAACTATTGAAACCCCAAATATCGTGCTCTACATACTGCCGTGTCCACTGACCTTTTAGGTCATCGAATTCTCCAAGGGCGACCAGTTTGTGTGGTTGCCGCATACCAGACATGGCATCATTTGCTTCTCGGCCGGGCCGCCTAGTAGCCTCCAGTATAGCGTCAGTAGCTGGCTTGACACTCATAAAATGCGTGACTATGAATACAATAAGCGCCTGGTTGTACATGGTTAAACAGATAGATAAATAGATAAATCACACAATAGATTCGATATTACATTATGTATAGAGATAGATAGATTAGATTGGATTCGATTAGACTTAGACTTAGACTAAGACTCAGACTCAGACTCAGACTAAGACTAAGACTAGATCTAGATAGATAGATAGATACATGTGATTTCACGCTGTGCTGGTCCCCGTGTCGTTTTCGTTCTCCGGCCTGGAATTACACACCATCCTCAAGTGGTTTGCGACTGGGTACGAAAGAAGCAATTTCGTCTTGTTAAAATTAGATTCTCACTGCAGAGTGCAATGACCCTGCAATAACCCTGCGACAGGCTAACAGATTTTAATGGGTTGCTTACAGGCGTGGGATTGCATCTTGAAGTCGTGAGTCTACTATCGCCCCTGGACAATCCATAACAAGCGAGGCTCTATGGCAATGGAAAATCCCTTGCAGATGACTTTGCAACCGAATGGTGGGTTCTGGGAAGAGTTTCCAAAACACCATTGATGATCGGTGGTTACAATAGTTATATATATTGGGGAATCCATGGGATGCTCCCTGTTGGTATGGCCCGCTCTGCCCAGGTCTTTTGCCTCCTCTTCTTCTGGATGCTGCAGGCCACCAGATGAAAACTGCCGGGATTTTCATGGAAAAAAACATTGACCGAATGTTCCTCCAAATTACTAGACACACCCTCTTGTTTTTTTTGATGCCCAAATTTGAGATGTACCCAATCCAGCCTATGCCAGGTGGTTCGGTTCTTCTTGGTGCGAACTGACATCAGACAACTCGAAAATCGAATGGATCGGCTTCAAACGTCGTTGTCGGATCCTTTGGATTTGGGATGCCATTGATGCCATCGGCAGTTCTTTGGTGGTTAAAGGGGCCAAGCATGCCGAAACCTGGAGGTCCGGTGCTGTAACAGAAATTTTCAAAAAATTGCCATGGTTCCTGTTGCCATCAAAACAGATCTTGCTACAAAATCCCTTGAATTTAAACATACTCTAACCAATTCTGGAAGCATAGGGTGATCTTTAAAAAACTGCGATCTCAGCTTCGGTCTGAGGCGACACTTTCAGGATCTCACCGATGATTTGGTGGAGGTATCCGATCACCATGTTTCGCTATTTTGCCCAGGAATCCCATGATTTTGGACTCCAGTTTTCTCCTACTGGATGTTTTTGATCGCCATTTATCTGGGGTCATTTGGGACTGAGCTGGAATGATGTCATGGGTTTAGGGTGGAAAGCAGCAATGAACCAATGAACATGGCATGATGGCAATAACCAGATGGGCATGGAACTAATGAAATTGAGGGCCCGAGAACGATTCAGCGCCAACAGAAAGTAGTAGGTGATCCAACCTGTAAACCTAGCAATTTTGGCTGGGGGCGATCGTCCTGTCAATTGCTTGCAGCCATTAGATGCTTGTTAACCGCTTAAGAACCACCTGAAAAAGAGTATGTCACTATAGCAGTCAGATGCTATCCGTGTATTTCCAAAGCAAAATCGAGCCATTTGCGGAAGGCCGAGAAGGCCTACAACCAGAGCTTGATGTTTGCGCCAGGCGCCATTGTCGGGCACCTTGTTTAGTACTGCTCGGTCCGCACATTTGAGGCGTCAAATTTGACACTTCGAGTCCCTAGTGATCTGTGATGTTTCTAGTTTACCAACTACAACAGCATCATTCTTCCATATTCTTCCAATCCTTCAAATATTACTTGGAGTACCAAAAGCCAAGAGAAACATGCGTGGTGACTCATGGTGACCAGTGACCATGCCGGGCCAGACAGTTGTGGTCCTCACAACCCCTTGGCCACGGAATTTGTGAAGCTCTTGGCCGGCGGACTGCAATCGGAGTTCCAACAGGCGCATGCAGCCCCCTTGGTCAAGTGGTGAAGGTCAATCCAAGGAGTTTGATTTTTGGAAATCCCATTCAGAATCCCATTCAGAATCTTCATTTAGTTCAATGATACCATGAAAATCCCATCTAAATATTCTATCATCATTTATAAATCATTTGGTTTGATGATCTTACCATTCAACGCCCCATGGCTGATTTCCCATGGCGAGGTGGACTTGATCCTGGAAATCGTGAGGGAAACCTTGGACGCTTGCAGAGTGGATGTGTTTGTCCAGCGTTTTTCTCAAAAAAATCCTCCGATGTATTTGTCGGTGTCCTCAACCTTGGCGCCAAGGATACCTTGATGGTCCTCCTAGCACGAGGAGCCTGGGCAGAAAACCCTCGGGATATGGACTTTTTATGGGTTTGTGCTTGGGAGTGTAGTGGGTTGGTAAATTTCAATAGGGTAGCCCGGGTATCCCAAATGTGGTGATGTTTATTGTGATATCCTCATTGAAATTGCCATTGATTCCTCTTGGAGATGATCCCCCGTTGACCAACCTTTGCCTTCGGCAGAAGGCATCACTTAAAGGGTTTCGACTCGCAGGTGTCACATACTTCCGCTGTCCTGGCCGTGGATGTTCCATTGAAGTGGCACGTAGTGACACCAAGGCAAAACGAATCTTCATTCATTTGGTTATGCCCTGACCTACTATCCGACGCTCGGATCTGCGATGTGCGGAAATTCCGGAACTCAGTCCTAACATCCTGTGAAGTCATGAGTTTGGTTCTGAAGTTCCGACGTTTGTTTTTAAATGTAGATCCAACATCATCACTCATCATCAACATCACCGTCTGGAACTTCTTACGAGCTCACTAAGCCACTAGCTACCGGAAGGTTGACACGGAATCCCAAGACATCCCAAGACATCCCAAGACTCAATATTCATAAAAACTCAATTGGGAATGCATTATTCCATATATTTCAATATTATTCATAGATATGTCAGGGGTATACGGTATACGTGTTTTTTCAGCCAAGCTTTTGCAGGGAATCAAGCATGGCTTGCTGGAAAATTCCGCATTTTTTTCGATGATTTTCCCATTGAAACCTTCGTCTGCTGGGGGATTTCCCAGCGATCACCGAAGGGTAACTGAAAATGAACCTACATATAGAATGGTTGATTCTTGGTTACTTATCTCCCACATCATCGGATTATATCAGGATACTGATGATTGATCCCATATAATCTGGTTGTTCTTTATCCCTATCATTTCCCATTGTTTCCCATGAAAAATACCAAGTTCAATGATCCCTGTTTTGCTCCCCTGAAACATCCATTTATATCCCAGTTTTTATGTCCAGTAGTCCAAGTGCAAGTTCAGGATCTTTCCGGCAGTGGTAATGCTCCTTGGGATGGCTGCTCTACTGTGTATCTTGTCAAACTTGCCGGGAAAATGCTGGATTTACCCTGGAAATTGGTTGCTTTCAGACATTTTAAAGATATTATCCTCTGCCTCCTGTGAAACTCTGGCCTGATGATTCTGTCAAAACATGATCGAAACATCTATGAATTTGCATGTTTGAGCATGTTCATTTTATTTTTTCACAAGTTATTTGACCCAAAATGACCCAAAGATCGGCAATTTCTTGGGCAGAACGGCTCAGAATCAATGGGATTCTGGCCACACGTTTCTATTGCAGGCTAACTTCTCCTGTCGCACAGGAATTCATTGACTTCAAATTCAAAACGCACACACCAAATAAAGAGATCTCAGTGGTGCCGGATGTTTCTATGGTTTAATCCGTTCCAGTTCCAATGCAGGTTCCTACTGTAGTGTGTCATTTCATCTGTGAGGCATAGCGGGATATGCATGGAACCGGCCAAAGACGCTGGTGAACCCGTGGTTTCAAGGCGACATCACCGCTTCTGGTGATCATTGGAGGGTTGTTTTCGGTACGCCACGTTCCACCAGGGCATAGTCCAAGGTGATGAAAAATGCTTCAAGTTGGAGGATTCAAGCAATGAAGATGATGGTTAGTAGGGGACATCCTCCCCAAATGGCCTCTAAATCCTTTAATATGGTTTGGGAACTATTATCATTTTCCTAGATGACTTGAACCATGGGAAACTCGGAGTTACTCACTTTGCCGCGACCTTTCTTTGGAGATCTAACTGATCTAAGCGATCTAATTGATCTAACCATGCAAGTGTGCAGCCCACAGTTTACATGGAGCATCAAGACCAGATCATACCAGATCCAGTCATGTCTTGTCACATGGCCTGGGACACCAAGTTTCTTCGGAAATGGGTCATTTTGTTTTTTTTTTATACCACTTGCAGGTGCACTGAAATTCCTCTCGCCGTGCATTGTGATCTTCGTTTTGTCACTTTGCCAGAAAGTTTTGGGCAATCGGAATTGATGACAAAATGTGCTGAAAACTAACGACAGTTGTCCCGCAAATTTTCAACAGTTGGAAAAACAAATTGTGTGCGAATTCCCTGCAACCCTCAAGCATCAGACCTCGAACTGAAAAAACCTGTTTCATCGGGGAGACTTTTTGGTCTTTGTGACACGCTCTTTGCCACTGGTTTTTCCTGGTACTTGTTTCATTTTGTTGCTGTACCCAAGATCGAAACAGCACGAAGCAAGGTTCTGCGGACTTTGTGCTTCGCTCTGCTTCTATGTGTCGATACTTGTCACGGGTTACTGATGCTCGGACTTGATCAGAGGAACAGTTGTGGGTTGGGTTTGGAATCAAAATTAAAGAATGGTTTCTTGTGTCTTTTCCGGGGGTAACATCACTAACGACCTGTGAGAGAAACGACTCCAACAAGATTTCTCTAACCCACGGGGAAAAAGCAGGCACACCTAGGGCACATTTGAAAGGCCTCAAGATGGGCATCATGATCATCTTGTGATCAGCGTAGCAATTCGCATCCCACGCTGCTATGGTGTTTCTTAGAGTGGGCTGGGAGAAGGACTCAAGAAAAACTGGTCCACTCCTCAGCATGGACTATTAATTAGGCACACAAAGATCACAAAGATGGAAACAGCTCATGGTTTGTCAATGATTAATGAATACATTACTCAAATGACCTCCATGGTTTTAAAACCATCAATAAAATCATGAACTGAGTCAATAGAAACAACATTAAACAACAAAAAGTAGCAACCATTTCTTCAAGATTTCTTTGATCCATGCGAATCACCCACCTTTGTCGCAAGGCTACAACGTGGATGAGAACCTACAGGTGGCCAGTAGCAGGGTCCAGTTCCAGGATGTGGTGGCGCAGAAGGTGAACGTTTTTCAGCTGCACTGGACCAGTCGGGGCACCAGTTGAGCCACGAAAAGAAGCAGCATTGTTGGTCAATTTTGTGACAATCCAGTGGAAATAATGGGATTCGATGGTATATTTATTTGATCTTATTTTGATCTTATTTGTGTACTCCATGCCTGCGAATGGTTCAGAAATGTTCAGAATTCAAAGACCCAACAAATTTGTTCGATTCGTTTCCTTAGACCCAGGTCACTCAAATTTGTTTGATTCCTGCAGGTTGAGCCTATTTTGCAACACACTGCTGCCTACTATCTGCAAGGCGTTTCATGCACAGAACACGGAAGGGTTTGGTTTTCGTGCCACATTCAAAGCTTCCTTCGAGTGTGGACAGATTGACTTGGGACCCCATTCCACTGCTACTTCCATCTGATATGCAAAGTTTTTTTCTGTTGGTTGCAACATAGATTTTGTGATCGAATCCTACCCCGGTTTTGTTGCTGAAACACCATTGCTGTTGGCGCGACTTTCAGATTACCCGATCTATTTTCCACCAACCAGCCGCTAACCTGCCACAGGCGTCAACGTCAATCCTTTGGCCACCCTACTACAGAATTTCGAAGCTGCTTTGTACACGGTGAAGCGCTTCTACAAGTGCCCTGGTGTAAAGGTGCCGGGTTGCTCCATAAAGGTTAGGGGGAAACCCAGAATGTAGCAGAAAATACAAAACACTGCAATCTCGAATCGGACATTCCGTTTCCGGATCATTTTTTTCTGTACACGCCAGAAAAACCACTGTCTTGGGGAGCATCATATAGAGCGCCAATACACCACATGCACCAACCCCACTTGTCAATCATCACCCCCGTCATCCCCCGTCAATCCATTGCACTAAATCCATTGTTCAGTCATCAGTATACATCATGAATCATGAATCATATCATAATCATATCATTCTTGTCAAATCTACTTGTCAGCTGAGTCATCATATTGTTTGTTGAATGGCTCCAGATCCGCTTTTTTTCATTATAGTTCCCTAGTCCCCTAATATCCAATTGCATATCCCATTCTCATTATTTCTAATCTTAAATGGATATGATTACGATTATAAGATATCACTGCCATCTATCTTTCCCTAACATTCATATTTTCCCTATTCCCCAGCACGTCTCCCAGCTCTCCCAGCTCCATTCGCGAGCTCCGAGGATGTTCGAGTGGTTGGTGGATATGGGTGCAGCCAGTTGTCCGGGCCTGAAGCAACTGAGCCCGGAACCGCTGTTGGAGTCCCTGTTGCAGTGCCCCAGCTGCCATCGGATGGGACCGGTTGAGCGATTCAAAGCTGGGGAAAATCCAATCTACCTAGGCATATTTTAGTGGGAAAATCATATTTATAAGTTGGGAATTGTTCATTGCCACGTTTACCGGAGGGTACTGGGGAATTAGGATTTATGGGGGATTTGGAGATACATGAGATACCGTGAAAAATGGGGATTCCTAGTGGAATGTTCCAGGATGAAAATCAGTTCCAAATCCATATTCAGTTGAGGGTATGAGGATCCGAAGCAAATGGTTCAATGGTGTAGCTAGTGAATACCAACAATCATGATAGGCGCCAGATGGAGAAGTGGTTTTAATGATGGGAATACATGTCATGTAAGTGGAAATGTTTGTGGCATACCAATCCACGATTTTCAGGTGTTGAACTGTGTTTGAAGTGGAACTTTCAGGCCATATCCCAGTTCCATCAAGCTGCATTTATTGTGATAGATCACCTAGCAAAGAAACGGAAACACAGCTTAAAACAGGAAGGACCAACATGGAAATTCCGCAGTAGCGTGAACACACTCTTGGGTACGCTTCTGTGTCAGAGTGGTTGAGATTCATCGTTCAGGTGTTTTGTTTTGTGTTGATTACAATTGTTATCTTAGATTCCTAGGGCCTGTCAGACTTGTTCTCTCCCAAATCTTTCCACGTCAAGGACGTCGTATTTGTCAGACAACTTCATCTCCGCTGAGAACATGTGGCCATATTACCAGTCCATCGTTCACAAGCCACTCAGCCGGAATATGCCTTGAGGTCGCAGATGGTCAACACGGAGGTTCTGTCTCTTTCAACGGCCTTCAGAACACTGTAGCTGTAGCAGGTATGCTGGTTCTGTTCTGAGCGCTGAGGACTGTTTGCCACCACTTTCCACGAAATGGTATGGGACGCTGGGTAGCACTGTGCTATCCGCCAAAGGTGGGAAGGATCAAAATTTATTTATGCTCCATTTGCACAAGTTCCAGCGACTATTCACTTGAACATGAGAAAAGCATGATGATCTACCAAATTTTGAGCGACCAAGTGAGACCCGGCGACCTCTAGCAGCTCGCTGTGGGTCTTGTTTCTCGAGTATATAATTTTTGATAGTCGTGTGAGAGATCATTGATCCAGGAAATGTGTGGCAATTTCCGTGGTGTTCCAAACCAACAGCCCGATTGTGAAACAGCACCTTCACTATCATTTCGATGATGGTCGCCTATGGGTTTCCAACCTTGCTAAGGATTAGTGTTTATTTGCATCCTCATTGGTTTCTTCTTCTGCCCCGCGCAACTTGGATGGTCAAACATGCAGCATGGCCACCCTGGTCACCATGGTCGCTATGGTCTGTGGCCAGGCCGACTTCATTTAGTAACGCAGCAAGTGAAGATGCCACTCATATTCTATCCATCGGATTCTATCCATTTCTATCTTTTTCCTGCCGTTTCTTGGGGAAGACCAAGGGTAAAAGGATCCACAGCCACAAATTTCAACTGCTCATGATCATCATGATTTGCGTGCATTGACCTGGATGGTGGACAGATGAATGGAGACGAGTCGAAACTGAGTAAAGATGCTACAGCTGCTACAGTGCCATTACTTTGTTTGACTGTAATTCTTATGAACTACCGATAGCAACAGACGATAAAGGTACTGTTTATTGGACAAAGATTAACAATTGTTCATGGTAAGACTGCATTGGGCGCCAACCACATGACCTTGTGAGGTATTTTTCGGACAGTAGACAGATGGTTCCAGCCACGATGTCAATCGGCAAACTGGGTGAGAATGATATACTCAATGTATTTGATTCCTCCTCTTCATATATTCTAACTTTTGAGGTTGTAAGGAATGTCATGACATGAGCATTAAAACAGCTGCGCCCTGCCGCTGGAATCCGCTGGATAGGGACATACACATGCTCATCTGAGGATCGCCATCACCATCAGTAATCACTTGAAGTACATGAGTCCGAACCTCAAATTCGGTCAGACGCTGGAAAACACGTGGCGCTAAAAAGGCAACGAGAACCTTTCACAGTGCATAGCCAGAACATAATGTTCATATGATATACATATACAGCATACAACATTTGTATACACATGTATTGACAATGTTGCACATATCACATATAACATATTATATATATATATATATTTATATCCACACGTTTCACAGTACACATTGTTGAAAATTCAACATGTTTCCTTGTCAGGCTTCGGGATGAAGGTGAACGAGCGCAGCTTGGTCACCAGAGATGTGCTTGCTGGGTGGACAGTGGAGGGGTGCAGCTGATGTGGGACACCTATACATAAAATTACATAAACATCATTTACCTTCCAGTGTTGTAGGTTGGTTTAGGGTTTAGGGTCTCACTGGGCTGTGATTCACATGTCTGTTGTTGTGTGATCTTGGTGATCTTGTTGCCAATCTTGGGGTGATGGGCAGAGGGTCTTTGTGTGGTTTGTCATCTATTACCCTGTCTTATCCTCCCTATCTATGGGGTTACACCCTCGATATGGGCCGGGTATAGATATTAAGACTCTGTGACCTTAACCAGCTTGTCCTTGCGAGATATATCAGTGGTAAATATAATATGTACAATACATATATATATATATGTATATATATGTAATGTAATGTAATGTAATGTAAGGTAATGTAAGGTAAGGTCATGTTATGTTATGTAATGTAAGGTAAGGTCATGTTATGTTATGTAATGTATGCATGTCTGTCTGTGTCTATGTCTATGTCTACGTGTATGTGTATCTATATGTATGTGTATGTGTATGTGTATGTGTATATGTATATATGTACACGTAACTGTATATGTATATGTAGAGCATCACGAATTTGAAAGGTGGTTTGGCAGTTGTTCAATCCTTTGCCCAATCAACTGCTACTTCTTATTGTTTCGCGATTCCCTTGTACGCCATGTGGGTTTCGCCCAACTCACTTGCCAACTGAGTTGCCAGAGAAGAAGGACATATGTCACCAGTGAAAGCCAACGTTGGGGCAGTGGGCGTCCTCATCCAATCAAGGCGAGTTCTGGGATCAAGATTCGACCCAAAAAACGATCCAAGGAATCCAAGGAATCCAAGAGACGAAAAGCGCAGCTTACCCCGGTTGTTTCTACTGAAATGGCGAAATGTCGATGTTCAACTTTGGAACGTGTCCAACGATGAGCTTTGCCAGCTATGCAGCTACATTGCCCAATTCCCCGAGGTGGACCCTTGATGAAGCTTTCCAGCGATCATTACAACATCAACTGACATTAGTTATTTAATATCAATAGATATCATTCACAGGTATTAAATAATTATTGTTCACATTGTATATATGTTTGTATATGATATCCTGCTACATTGCTACATTCAACCCCAATGGGAATATATATATGGAATATATAGAATCCTCACCAACATCAAAGGTTTGACGCTAACACAGGCTGTCTGAGCTGAGTACCTCCGAGCAAGCGCTGCTGTTGGAATCGCTACAGCAGGAGATGGCTTGAGAGCAGAAATTCAACATTGGGAGATTTTCCATAACGGTGAACCATCGAAAAAAAGCCATGAATAATGGATTTGGATGGATTTGGATGGATTTGGATGGATTTGGATGGATTTGGGTGTCTGAAAAAGTTTGAAAAATGAATAAACATCATGGATTTGCTCAAATAAGTTGCTATTTGAGTGAGGAAAATGATTGTTAAACAAAGGATTTGGGGTACCCTATTTTAGACAAACACAGAAGATTAACAAAGATGCGCAGGCAATCAATGAACATAGGGATAAAAAGTGAGCGGCAATGCTACAGTTTGATGTATTCTTTGCCACGAAATGAGGGTCAAAATGAGAATCCTTAGCTTGTTTGAAACTGCCATTTCCATGTTTTTTGATTTTTCTGTTCCTTGAATCTTGAGACCAATCCAAGCCCACTACGACTCCAGGCAACGTGCAGTCGATGTCGCTAGTCTCCAGGTTGTTCACCGCTGTGGCCGTTTTGCCAATTGGACCAGGATGTCTCGAGGAAATTTGAGGAGGAGGCCTCACCGACAGCTGCTCGGATCCCGAGTGAGGGCATGCTGCGAGAACTGCTCGCCCTAGCAGTTTGCTGTACAGGTATCTGTAGATGTGTATCTCTATAGTTCTTTTAGCTGGATGTAAATATCATAGAATTCTCTATATATATATAATAATAAATATATATATATATATCTGTATATATATATATATCTGTATATATATATGTATATATCTGTATATATATATATATATCTGTATATATCTGTATATGTGTATATACAAGATAGACGCATGATTACATATCTACGGGCATTCTTTACATGTCTGCAGGAAAGGGCTCATATGTACCCAAGGTGTCAGATGGGGGAACTCTCAATGGATACGGCCCTTTAGCTTTCCATGACCAGAAAAGTCGGTGCTCAACTCGCAGAAGTACCAGACGTTGATGGCACTCATTAGCAGGCAGCAGAAAGATCTGAGTTCTGGCACGAACCAGCCAGTGCTCAATTTTGTCATGTTTTGTTTGCGCTAGGGGTTTTCAATGGTTTTCAACGTGTATGCTGTGTTCAAAATCGGCTGGACCTGCAGTGCTACGGTCCAGTTCGCATCCTGACGCTGAGGCAGAGAAGACGACAGACACCGACTCTGAGGGAGGGACCGATAGGATGTGTTGAACAGACAAAGAGCTGTTTTGATTGTGCTGTTTTGGGTTTAATCTGGGTCGCCTTCAGTTGCTGATATGTTGGTCCATGTTGCTCCTGAACCCTTGGCTGGACAGATTCAGAAATAAACCAGACTGAAAGCCCAATTCATCGTTCGGATCACCATGATCACCATGCAGTTTGGTGATTTCAGAGCTGGTTTTGGTCCTAACTGCATTTTGGAAGCCCAATAGTTCAAGCCCAATATTTCTTGCGTAAAATCAACCCGGTTCCTTTCGGAGCAAGCGTTCATAGTTCATGCATCCGTTGCCCCAAGAATTTTCCAAGTAGACACTGCAGAGATGTGCACTGCAGTAGTTATCCATTGACTTTGCCTTTGGTGAACCACACGATGGCACACTGGGGAGGCCGACCCATGCTAACATGGAAAGCTGCGCATGATCGCTGCAATCCTCCCACCAGCAAGCCAAAAAAAATCAAGCGATCCGGTTTGCAAAACCCTGGACAAATACACCCTTGGAATTGACTTGCATACAACTGGCAGTCAATATGTCAACACGTCCAAGCCATAGGGAAAATTGTCCAGTTATATAGTTCGATTATGTTCGATTGATTATACCTATATTTGAAATGGTGATTTTTCATAGCAGCTAAATCACCCAGAGGGTACACCATGTTTGAGCACTGGATATACTGGATCCAAAAGATACGAAGCTGTGGAGACTCTGGAGACTCAGGTGCTTGGGCCGAGTGCCATGGGCTTACAAGAGCTGGAAGCGAGGCCTGTCCCCAGCCGGGAGCCTGTCGGTTGGAGTTTCGTAACGGAGTTCATCGTTCGCGTTCCAAATTTTGTAGCCACCAACCTGCCAGGTGGTGCTAAGGAAGGGCGTCTCGGCTTTGGTGATGGTTCAATAACTAGGGTTGATTGGGGGGATATACATTTACATAATATATATATATACATACAATATATATATATATGTATATATATATGATATAACTGTAGTGAAAGGGAATTATAGACCAACTTATAACTGGGGGGCACCATCCTGCATGGCCTGGCACTCTTTGGGAATATTCCCACTGGTGGATATTCCACAATTGCCATCCACGACAAGATACGACAACCGATTGAGGCACATGAGGCGAAGCCACCAATATTACCCTCTGGTAAACTAACATAGCTATTGAAAATGGCCATTTATAGTGAGTTTTCCCATCAAAAATGGTGATTTTCCATAGCTACGTTAAATTACCAGAGGGTAACCAATTGCCATAGCCCAATCAGCCGATGAAACGATCATGAAACGATGCTCTGAGGTTCTACCCAGTCTATATCACTGCAGGGGTGATCCTCGCGGCAGTGGTTGGTTGGGTCAGCAGCCCTCAGACTGGGCATGGACTGGGGAGAAATAAATTGACCTCCAAATGGACATGGATGCGATTTGCCTTTGAGATAATTAACTTCCCTAGCCAAGCTGACTGCGATGACTTGCTTACTGCGATTGCTTGAAAGTGTCAGATATGTATCAGATCCCTTCCAAGATGAGGCTGTTGATGGGACCTCCCCTTTCACCAAACCTGAGTTTCCATGTGTTTCCATATGTTTCCATCTGGTAGTATCCGGGTTTCCCTGAGATTTCCAGACTTTGTCGCAGCACCTTGTCGGCTCAAGAGGGGCCGGTGATCCTGAGGGCACCTGAACGGCAGGTCCGCCGATCATGTCCCAACTCTGAACAGGGGATATTGGTGTATTTTTTTCATCTTTGATGATCTTTGACTCATTTATTTGTATCATTTTCTAGCGGGATCCCTGTTCTTTTTTGCATGAACTTGCCTCATGGTCTTTGTTCTGGCCATTGGGTGCTTGAAAAAGTTGGTTGCCATGTTCCTGCTCCTTTCGGGCTAAAGGCAGAATGGTTTTCCTTTCCGAAACAGATGTTTGCGCTAGGGAATTGTGGATCCCCCGCTTTTCGGCAATGTTGGACCGAACAAGTGTTCAAAAAGGGAAAAATCCATACCCATCCAGGTGTTGATGTGAGAACCTTTCCTGACTTGTTTCACATGTTTAACTTGACATTTGAGCATTGCAGGCCATCCATATGCCGTGCAAGAGGTCTTGATCCACAAATAGCAACAAGTGATACCTCACACTTAACAGCTTATAAATAGGTTCAAGCAGACTCCCCAAAAAACGTTCCACTTCCCAGCTCCGTTTGCCAGGCCCCATGCCAAAGAAAGGAAAGAACAAAAAAGCAGCTGCAGAGCCTGAAGTCGAAATCGACCCCGATCTCAAGGACTGCAGCAGGTGAACCAAGGTGAACCAAGGTGAACCAGCAGTCGAGCATCCCCATCAGTGCACAGTTCATCTTAAAGATTGAAACTACTTAAAACCATCCTCAGTTTTAGAAATTACCTAAAATGGTCCCAGTTGGATCTAAATTGAATCCAGTTGATGTTGATGCTCTTCGACCTGTAGGAGCTCACCATTCCAAATGTCAAAGATCGGATCGATGCGCTTCAGTACCGCCTCAGCAAGGCTCATCTGGGCACTGGGCTGATGAAGGTTTTGTGAAAAGGAGAGATCCAACGGATTCTTGACATTTCTTTACCACCACAATTGGATATGATATGATGCTTGTATGATGTAAAAGGATGTCTTGTGACAAATGGGAATTCGGTACAATGGGATAAAACAATATACAAATGGGGTAGCAGTAACATGAAGTAACCAAAGCAGGACCAAACACCCCTCGGTGATTGCTTCCAAGAGTCTGCAAACCCCAATCTGACTTTGGAAGCTGGGAAAGCAAAGGAAACCATCTTAGTTCGGAGCACCTCCCACTTTTGCCAACAGAATCCTGACTTGTTTGGACTGGACCATGTGGACAGAGATTTGTTTGAAAAACGGGAGACTTCCGCAAGAGTCGCATTGGGGACCCAACCTTGCTCACGCCAATCGGTCGGTTTGGAGGCGGCCAAAGATAGAAACTACATGCAGCTGGAAAAAGCCGCTTCACAGCATCAAGGTGTTGTTGACTACGTGACTTGATGTGCCTAGTTTTCTTCCGTATTGGTTCCTGAAATGTTGCTGACCCAAATCAAAAAGCGGTATGTACCGTCGCTTCATGGGTCACCATGTGTGCGTTCCAGATGTGGTTCCGGATGTAGCATGATGTAGCTGCAAAAAGAGATTGGCCACTGATTTTGGATTTCCGAGTTTTCCTTTGGCAATTTGGTGACTCTTTGGGATGGCAACAGAGATTCATCACTCTCCACCAAGGACATGGTGAACAGGCACCACGCGGCCGCACCACCATCTCTCAGTGTTGTCAATGGCACGACATGAGCAAAAGCTGAAATGCAGTAAGCAAACTTCAGGAATGACGATGAACTAAAAAGCGGTGCATTTCTAGAGAGCCTAGTTGATAGCTGCATTTCCTCCAGTCGATATGGATCTGCAAGTCACTACACAGGACGGCATCAAGTTGCAGCATCCCAGGTTTCTTCACCATATCCATATCCTTCACATAAATTCATATAAATTTATATTCCTCAATGATTTGCGAAGCCGCTCCTCTTTTTTTTTCATATTTTTTTTCAGGTTCTATGAGATCACCAAGTCGGAGGTGAAACAAATCGAAGCTGAGCTTCTCAACATGGACCGTCAGCACCTGAGAATCGTCCACTTGGGATGTCTGAAACTCCAAATTTTGATGATATGTTTGAGATATAAATATATATATATATATAATATTATATAATTATATTGAATTTATATCATATATATATATATGATAAATATATATATATATGATATATATATATGATAAATATATATATATGATAAATATATATATATATATCATATATCATCATTTTCCGCAAATTGCAATTGTTGGGGGTACCGTTGTAACCCCATTTTTAGACGCACTTCACAAGACGACTTCCGTGACGGAATGTACCAGGGAAGATGGAGATCCTGGAACGAGACTTCCGGGTCCACATCAAGGTTCATGAACAGAAGGTCCGGCCCCAGCGGGGTCCGGTGCGTTGCACGGAGAAAATGGGTTTACATGGATTTACGAAGACATCAAACTGGTTGTGAGACCAGAAAGCCCTTGTTTTTTGTTGCAACAGATGTGGAACAGCTGAACTGAAATGGCTCGACCTGAGATTTAAGCCGGCACAGGTCCAAAACCTGGAGTATGAGCACAAGGAGGCGAAACGACAGGTGAACGACACAGGGAACAACGACCTTCAGAAAGAGTTCTTGGACAGAAGGGCTGGGGACGATGGCTGAGGAGAGTTCCGAATCAGACATCCTTTCGTACTTTGTTGAAATATGCTGAAACTTGAGCAAATCTTGAGCATCAATATTCGACATCGCGTTTTCTGATAGATTTACTCCCAGGAAAGCCATATGTTTGAGGGACCTCCATTGACAGATTGCGACCGCTTCAGAACCCCACTGTCTGAGGCGCGAGATGCACTCGGAGCAGCTTCTCCAGATGAACAAGGATGACCCACATCTTGAGATCACTCTGATGATTGCAAACCACACTTGTGTCGCCATTGAAGATGAATTTTCTTCAGGTTCAAATGTTCGAAGACATGTTCCGAAACAAAAATTGCTGTATTTTTCCATCATTTTGTGCCTCTCACGCTTAACCCATCACTGCGTGTAAGATGAGGAGAAGCTGGACTTGAAGCGTGACATCCGAGAAACGCAGCTGGAAAATGAGGGCCAGGTCAAGATGCTCATCCAGGCGGTCCGTTGGAATGATCGGATGATGGGATAGCACCGTATGGCGCTGATATCATCGATTTCTGGCTCGAACATGTCACAATGATGTGAGCAAATTCCCCCCGAGTTCTCACAAACACCTCTGCAAGGCTGTAGTGCTGTATGCTTGCGGGTTTTATGGGTTTTCTCCCCAATCCAACAGAACCAGTACCCGTTGGATCCCGTTGGCATGGCAGGGCTTTGCAAAGCGCTTGCAAAACCTTCGCGACACCTTTGAGCAGAACCACCAGCAGTTGCAGGTGGCTATTTTTCGGACTGTGCTGCCAGCGGCTGGCTTTACATTGGCTCACGAAACCCTTCTGAACTCCCAGAACATGTCGCTGAGAACATGAAATTGACTGGAGAGCTTTGACTGGAGACTAGTCACATGTATCATCATGTATCTCACTTCCTTTCAACTGCTACGTTTGTTTTTCTTGCGACCTAAGAGGAGAGGCTTGGAACTAGTGGGCTACCTTTGAAGGTTCCTGCAATCCCAGTGCCCTTACTGTTGGACCATTTTGGGCGATGGTGATATCGTAGACCCACCCAATCATGAAGCCCAGTTGGAGAATTGAATGCATATCATTTTGGGTTATGGGCATCACTATGTCCCAAGTGTTTAGTCATTTATGGGATATGGATGGGTATGGCATGACATCCCCAAAGCCCATCAGAACAACCCCGAATAATAGGATGGGTGTGATGCTTAATGGAGATGGTGGATTGCACATTATTCATGGGTTTTTAGTTGGGGAATCCATTGAATCCACCGGCATTTCTGGCCAGGCTCAATACGAGGAGCAGGTGGAACAGCTCAAGATCGATCTGGAACTCCGCCGCAAGGTGGGTCACTGTGGAGCCTCTTTGGATTCCAAAAAGAGTTTGGGCTCCAAAAATGCTGTGATGTTTGTTCCCATAGACCGTAGGGTCCAGAGTCCTCAAAGTTGTTCAAAGACACATTTGAAGCTTGGCACAGGTGGAAATTCACGAGATCGAAGAGCGAAAGAATCAGTGCAGGACTTGGATGGATGTGCACTGTGGGTCTTCCGGGTTTGTTGAAGAATTTTGGGAATGCAACCCCAAAACCCTGAGGGATTGTAACATATACATATTGTCTACCATCTGTGAGGCCTGGCCGGTAAGCATGTGAATTTGGTCTGAATCTTTCCATCAGAACTGACTTTGAACTATCAGTATGGCTTTTGCCATGTCTTGACTCCCTTCCTTTGTGTCTTGTGGACGATGCACCAAGGCATATCAACGAGTTGCTGTTCAATCATCAGGAGGCTTTCGATGAGATCAAGGCACTTCTGCATTGGGTTGAGATATGCTGAGATCTGATCAGTGGACCAGAGGGGTGACAAACTTGCCAGATTTCGGTATGTATTCAAATAGTTGGATTCCATGAAACGTATTCTTCCAGCTTTCCAGCGAAAGTGTTCCGGTCAATTTCGCTCAGTCGACTCAGTAGGTTTCTTTACCAAGTAGAGTGGTGAGGTGAGCACAAAGACTCAACTGACATCCAACAGATTCATATGTTTGTCCCATCAAATTGACCATTCAAGACCAAATTTATGGGATACCCAGCAATTTTAGATCGTGTGGATAATCCCAGCCTCACAGGCCTACTACAATGATATCACCCACGACAATCTGCAGCTGATCAAATCCTTGAAGGTGTGGCACTCAGCGCATGGACCAGAAACGTGACACCCTGTGGAGCCTGCGGATAGAAACTGTTTGATCTGTGGGCAAGGTTCAATTCTTGGGATCACGATCCACCATGCCCAAGGGTTTCATGGACACCACAGAGGAGATAGCCGCTTGATCTCGCCCTCCCGTGCCGAGGATGAGATCAATGAAATGAAAGAAAAGGTCCATCCCTCAGCTCTTTTCACCAGCCACGGCAGCCACGGGCGGTGGCTTTGGGATTTCATGGGCAAAATATGTTCAAAACATTGAGACATTCGTCAGGTATGAAAGCTACATGGAAGATGGGATGTTCACCAGCTCACTGTATCAATCCGGGAACCCCTTGGTGCGCAGACGGCAGGAGAAGACCAACAAGAAGAAAATGGATCTTCTCCGACAGGAGATTCTGGCGTCCGATGCGTTCGATATTGAGGTTGCCACCCCTTTTATTTTGGCGTCATTTGGCTCCATGTTCTGAAATAGCGACAATAGCGGAGCTAGAACCCCCCCTTTACCCGGTCTCAAGGAACACCATGGAACACCCAAATCGTAGCATCCCTCAGCTCCAGCTCCAACCAGCTCCAGGAGAACAGAGACTTGACTCAGCCTCTGGAGGAGACTGGGCCTGGCATGGGTCACGACGAAACTTCAAACCCCTCGCAAAATGATGAGATGTCAAGTTGTGTCAAGTTGTGTCAAGTTGTGTCAAGTTGTGTCAAGTTGTGTCAAGTTGTGTCAAGTTGTGTCAAGTTGGCAATTTCTGCATGCGGCTGTTTCACCAGAAAAAATGGAGGACCTCCAACATGACTTGTCTGGTGTGAGGTTGCAACTGGAAACTGTGCCCTGGTAGCTGCAGCTGCGAGGACAAGTTAGAAGAGCAGAGGGTTTTGGAGGAGGAGCTCAAGACCTACACCAAGGAGAGCAGCTGATGCAGATTGGAGGAATTGGAGGATGAAACAATCCAAGAAACTGACGAGATTGATGATTTGTTAGTGGTTTCGATGCATATGTTGTCCACGAAAACTGTAAAAGGATGTAAAAGGCCTCTTCATTCGATGGCAGTGAAGGATTGGGTGGTTGATTGGTTGAGGCACAAAAACAATAGCGATTTGTTTGAAAGATAAATCCATCAGCGATACAACCGTTGGGGCTGGTCAGTTTTTCGCCTGAAGCCAGGACAAAATGGCCTTGAAAAACCTCAAGGCCCACTACAAGAGATTAGAGGCACATGCTGCTACCCCTCTTGGAAGGTTAGATACCCCATGGTTCTTCATAGTTTTCCCATTGAAATCTCACCCAGATGCTTGACGATTGTTGACCATGGTTGATGATTAGTGATGGTTGACAATGGCTAGTGCATCCAATTAACCGCACAGGCATCACGTAATTAATGCGTACATTTTTCCAGACTGTTGATGTTGACCAAAGGTTCCTCAGTTTGAAAGCAAGTTCGGTCTGTTTGTCCCTTCGATTCTTTGGAAGAAGGTGCTGTCAAAGCTACCTGAACCCGTCAAAGCACCAGTTCTGGCAGTGCTTGTTCTATATCCCGAAACAAGCTGCTACATCAGCGATCCTTCGCAGGGACTAGATGGGTTTGACTGAAAATGTGGTATATTCATGTATATTCTATTATATTCTCCAATCAAGCCAATTTTCATGGGGAAATCCATGGAATTCCCTGATTTCCTCATGAATCTTCCACATCTCACGGCCGTGCCAGGAGCAGATCTCAGAAGCCAAGCAGGAGTACCGAGCCTGCGAGGAGCCGTTGTTGTGAAGCGGGATCCCGCGTGGGTGTTGGTTGACCATAGTTGACCAATACAAAAATGTATCATATCATATATGTGTATGTGTATTGTATGTATATATATATATATGATTATATATAGAGATATATAGAAATACAGTCACTTAGTCCAAGAAAATGATAAACTAATGTGGGGATATTATAGTTCCATATTGAGACAACTAATATATTCAATACATTTCAATACTATGGGGAAGTTTCAATAGGCCGAAGGCTTGCTCACAGTGTATCTGTCAAGAGGCAGGATACGGATGCGGTGCATCCGTTGGGAGACGCAACGCAGCAGGACAAGTTTAGAAAAATGGAAAAAGAGCGCGACGTTCAGATCTTAGAGCAGACGGCCCACTGGACCCCACTGGACCCCACTGGACCCCACTGGACACAGGTCCAAGGTATGTCCAACGTCATTGGGGAGCCCATGGGGCCGTTGATGAACACATGGCCATTTCGAAGAGCATTTGTGTTGGAGATCAACACTCAAAATCAGTTCACTCGCATTCATATAAGTGCCCACCAAGATCTTTCGGCTTCTAGACATGTTTCCAAGTTGACTCTCACAGAAAACCAGTTGCCACGTGTCACACTGGTCCGGGATGGTATACGTATACGTAGTGTAAGGGGTCATAATAGAGTTCACCTTAGAGTTCTATGTACTTCTGTAGATGATTTGCATCTACACGTCTCATTGCCAAAACCTGTTTGTATCACTTGTTTGCTTCTCTTCTAATATTTTTCCATGAGCTCACTGAGCTCATCTCCCACAGTAACTTCAGCACGAGCCAAGGACCTCTACAAGCGTTTCAAGAAGGCCGTGCAGGAGATCCAACGCAAGGCTCAAATCTTTTTCCCCCAGCGGTGGCTGAGGGGATCCAGCGACTAACAATCCATCAACAGACAGGAACAATCCATCAACAGATGGGATCTTTGGGGAGACTTGATGTTTTTTTTAGTTGAAAGACTGTCCGATCTGTCCGATGAATCATTGAAATATGTAGGACCACTTGAACAAAAGAGGCACCACCTCAGCCTTGCCCAGCCCCTGAACATCATGAACTGCCTTTTGTTGTGTCTAGGCCGAGCTGGGCAAAAATGTCGTCTTGGAAAAGAAGCTGGAGACCTTGTCTCAGCAGTTCGAAGAGATCCTTGGGCAGTCAATGCTGCTCCAGTTGTAGGGTGTATAGCCTCACTAACAAAGCTGGCCATATAGTGGGAAGCCACAGGCAAAAAGGGCCATATGGAGGGACCACTTGAGGTGGAGAGGCTTCCGGGGTAGAAAAGAGAGTAACTTGATGTAACACTGATGACAAGGAAGAGACAACTGGATTTGATATTTATTTGTGCAGCTTGGGTGTGGGGGCAAAAGCACAAACGGAACTGGCTGTTTTCGTTTTTCGTTCAAAGGCAATGGTGAATTCCCACCCGTTCTGGTCTCAAAATGAAGAAGGTTGTCAACAGACCACTGGTCAAATGCCAGCTGTTTGTTGGGTGTGTTGGGTTTGTTTGGGTTTGTCTTGAAATGCATCGGGTCTGTCTTAAAATAGTGCACCACAAAAATTTGATGGTTAAAAATATCTGGTTCATTTCTGTTTCCATTTTTCCCATTGAAGTAGCAATAGATTGTATTAAATTGTGAGGTAGCAAACCCAGTAGTCTTACATCTTACATCTACCCCCTTTGGATTTCCCCCTGGAGGACGGTGTGCGCTGAGGAAACAAGCACAGCTCTCAGAGGTCTTGAGCAATGCCAAGTTGGACCCCAGCATAGCGGCCAACGTCACCAAGAAGTGCGCCAGCTTGGAACAACGGACGTCCAACATCGTCCAACATCGTCCAACCAGAAATGGGATCAGCATGGATCAGCTGATCAGCTGTTGGGTGGTTAAGTGGTGGAGTTGGTTAAGTGCTGTTGATTTTGAAGGATCGATCCAGAGGGATAGATCGAGTCTGGCAGGGACTTGTTCGACTTGTTCGACTTGTTGAATCGTGATGATCGTGATGATCCCAAGGAACTTAACGATCAGCTGGCCAAGCAATTCAAGCATCATTAACGATCAGCTGTTTCCTTTCCATGGTTCACCTATGATTAGCCGATTCATCTCCGACATCCTGTCCCTGTCTGATTTTTTGAGGTTGGAGCAGGTCCTTGGTGCCAAGAATCGGCAGATCAAGGAGCTGATGGAGATTGATCTTTCAACGTTGGATACTCATGGTTTATGATTAAACGTTGGCTACTCATATCTTTAAACGTTGGATCAATTGTAAACATACCCAAAGTATCCGAAAGTTGGTGTATGTCTGATGGGTTGATGGGTTTTGGAACAATATCTATCGCCTATCAACCAACATGTAGAAGGGGATAAGGGGATGACGGTGGTAGCCTTCCTGGACCGATTTTGCTGATCGTCCAATTCGCCGGTCAGAACAATGGGTCAGAATTGGGAGCCCAATGGACCCACATTGGATTTCTGTTTGGGAGGTACCGGCAACAGAAATGTGATGATAGCTGCAATGAGTTTGAACCCCGCAAAAGCTATCAAGAATGGCATCCAATGATATGCACATATCCAATCAATGAGCAGAACATCTGTTCCCTGCGTCCCTTGGTACACCGACTCATTGCTGTTTCAGGATCTGCAGTACCAGGCGCAACGTACACTATGCTCTCAGACATGTTTTTTGCCAAAAAAAGTGGTTGGAATGTTGAGTTCAAGTCATGAATGATTTCAGCGAAGTTGCGATATGGGCGATATGTCGAAGTTCCATCGTTTTTGATCATGCCTTGGTGAGGAGTATGGCACAGCATGGCACACAATTTGGCACGTGGCACAGGTGCACCAAGCCACCAAGCAATACAACGACACCATCCGCGTCTACGTCGGTGGCCCCATGGGTTGGAAATGTTGAAATGTCTTCGGCTCGAGAACGCTACTGCATCTCCGTCACTTCATGCTACATCTACCATGCTTCACCTGGTTTAGGAAAATGAACCCAAGAGACTGTCATGTGATTCAGCTTGAAGACAACCAATGAAATCTAATTCAAGTCATACAAAATCCAGGACTTTGATTTGAGTCTCACATCTTAGATTTCGTGGATTTCAGTCACATGTTTTGTTGAAATGTGGCCATCAAGTTCACTGTCACCACCTGAATTTGTCTCAAAATAATGTATATCTCCAAATTTGATGATACATTTATCATCATTTATCAATGTTTACATGTTTATCATCCATCTTCCCACTTTAATGGCCATTTTGGGGCTGAGGAGAGCAAACTGCAATCCCTGGGCGTGGAACCGGAGGAGATTGGCTTCGAGGCAAAACTGAAATCACTACGCCGCGACGCGTTGACATGTTAAGCCAACTTCCACTACTTATTATGCCGTAGCATACATAAGAATTACTAATGTATGTGTACATATAATATATATATATATATATGTATATGTATATATATATACATATACATATGTTACATATGTATATATACAATGATAACTGATATCCGATATATGTGTCTATATAGACCCATCTCCAGGCCTTCGGAGCATCTTACCTCCTGAAATATGGGCCATAAAAAGGTTATGAAGTTCCAGACTTGTGAAATGATCACTGTGTGGGTTATCCGTCAAGGTCTGTCCCAGATTCTGAAAAACTGTACAATTGTGCCCTGGCAGGCGATTCAGACGGCCACATCGCTCATGCCAGCGCGTCTGGTCACAAAGGCGCAGCAAAGCGAGTGTGGCTGCGTCTGCGGGCGCAGACAATTTGAGAGGACATGATCAAAGGAGTGCGTGATGAAGCATGATCAAGGAACACATGTGTTCATGATTATCATGATTATCATGAGTACAATCATCATCATCATCATCATCATCATCATCATCATCATCATCATCATCATCATCATTGCCACTATAATGAAACCATTCTCATCATTCATACCGCTAGGTTATCATGAAGGTTGGGACTTGACACAGCTGAATTTCTTCCCTGCGAGCGCAGGTGAGCTGAGGCCTGGTCAAGTGGCGCTGTGCTTCCAACGGTGCCCCAAATCTCTCGGAGGTGCCCCAAATTCTCCCAGGAACCCAGAAAATGCTTGGGATACATCAAATTTATCATCAAAAAATACATTAAATCAACATTCTCTGTGTGTTTTTCTATGTTTTTTAATGAAATATATGGGTATATCACGGTATATCCCGTGTGGCAGATATGGGATCAGCAAATCAGCAAGCAATTTCTCCCCAACAAATCGATCATGGGAAGGGAAGACTGGAAACATGGCAGGGTTTCACCCAGTTCTGGCGTTGCTCCAGAGGTTTCACGGTGGAGTGGCTGCCAAACACAGAGATCGAAGATGATTGAAGCAAAAGATGGGGATAGAACTTGCTGATTTGGTGTATCTCCGCAAACGACGGTACTGGTGATTCTGTCATACTGCTTTGCGAGTTGAAATGTATACAATGGATAGATGAAGTATGGAAATGTTCACCTGGATAGATGAAAAAAAAAACATGCACTTTTCCAGGGGTCACCTGGAGGTTTTGCCATACCGACAAAGTGGCGACAGCCATGGCAGCCAATCCTCCTGCATGGGGGTGTTCGCTGAAGTTTCACATCACCAGAGCGGTGGTCAGTTCACCCTGAATGGTACTTAACTTACTTAAGTGTAGTTGCACTGTATTTCAAGAGAAATGAGGTCATCAAAATGAATTTAGGGTCCGTAGTGCTGATGACACTGGTGGACGATTCCAGTGCCGCCTGGTTCTTACAATGCTTAAGCCGTCTTCACGATTTTTCTATGTTTGCTTGGCATGGTAGAGATTAAATAGTGGGGGAGAAGGATCTTCATTGAAATCATGACATGAATTTCGGTCATTTCGAAAACACGAAAACTCTCACCAGTTGGGTCACAGGACCACTGCTCACTGGAGCCCAATGAACAAATGGTGGAGCTCATGTCTTGAGAGATGGCCGTGGATAGTGATTAAAAATCTGTCAATGTTGTGGCTATATCGACAGAGATGTTACCCAACAAGAGATGTCGCTGATGTGCCTAGTTCGACAATTGGATTCACAGCACTGGCCTACCATTGGCAATACAGCTTACTCATCGACAATATGTTGAGCAGCAAAGCTCTTTGAAGAACCGTTTGCCCACAACAAATCGGTTTGACCGGCATGTCTTGTGTCGCACGAGCGAAGCCACTTCCTGAGCTAATGGCAGAAAATCCAGTTGGATTTCCATCAAATTCTATTGATCCTCGCATGCACGTCACCACATGTTCACTTGGATCCAGACTGTCCATGAGAGGCTGTACAGAAATGCGACGACGCTCCGCTCGTGGATGTAATGATGTGGAAAAGTTGCAGCTGCCGAGCGTGGCTTATCAGTGCCCCAAAGAGGTCGATTCGGCGCTGTACGTCTCGGAATAGATTCCGCAATTTCTTAGTAGCTCTAAAAGGTAGAGAATGGAAGGATGGGATGATCCAATCTACCAGGAAATAGCATGAAATAACATGAAATAGCATGCAATAGCATGAAATAGCATGAAATAGCATGAAATAACATGAAATAGCATGAAATAGCATGAAATAGCATGAAATAACATGAAATAGCATGCAATAGCATGAAATAGCATGAAATAACATGAAATAGCATGCAATAGCATGAAATAGCATGAAATAGCATGAAATAGCATGCAATAGCATGAAATAGCATGAAATAGCATGAAATAACATGAAATAGCATGCAATAGCATGAAATAGCATGCATGAAATAGCATGAAATAACATGAAATAGCATGCAATAGCATGAAATAGCATGCAATAGCATGAAATAGCATGAAATAACATGAAATAGCATGAAATAGCATGAAATAACATGAAATAGCATGCAATAGCATGAAATAGCATGAAATAACCATGAAATAGCATGAAATAGCATGAAATAACATGAAATAGCATGAAATAGCCATGAAATACCATGAAATAAGGTGCAAAGGGAGGTGCGATGATAGGGTACGATGGTACGATGCATTGGTACACTGGTGCGATGTCAAGGTGCGCATATGGTGCGATGGTACGATGTCATGGTGCGCATGTGGTGCGATGATGTCTTGTAGTGGTGCGCATGTGGTGCGATGATGTCTTGTAGTGGTGCGCATGTGGTGCGATGATGTCTTGTAGTGGTGCACGTGTGGTGCGATGATGTCTTGTAGTGGTGCGCATGTGGTGCGATGATGTCTTGTAGTGGTGCGCATGTGGTGCGATGATGTCTTGTAGTGGTGCGTATGTGGTGCGATGATGTCTCGTAGTGGTGCGCATATGGTGCGATGATGTCTTGTAGTACTGCGCATGTGGTGCAATGATGTCTTGTAGTGGTGCACGTGTGGTGCGATGATGTCTTGTAGTGGTGCACGCGTGGTGCGATAATAGTTTGGGATTTTAGACTAGACTAGAGTTGACTAGAGATTTGACTGACTAGACTAGACATGGCTTGGGGTTTGGCATAAGGTGTGTAACAAGACGGTGTGTAATTTAATGCAAAGCTGCGAAACAAAAGGTAACTGAACTAAGTACACTAAGCTGAAATCTCATGTAACCAAACCAAACCACTTTGCAAATAGATGTACTAGTTCAATCCTATATGACTATAACTGTAGCTATTCAATATCATACACTAGTACACACTGGAGACTGTAGACTCTGAACCATTATAATAGCAAATAGGAACCATCTTGTTCTGAGCGCATCCTTATGAGTTGAACTAAGCTCATTGATGGCAGAGCATGCCTTTGTGTCAAGCCGGGCCAAAGGTACACAAACATATAAATATTAATATATATATATATATGATCATAAGATATATACAACATAGATCAACATAGGTACAATATGTTATTTACATGACAGGGACCAACATGTAACAATGGACTACATGGCATGGGGAAGGTTATAATTTGATGAGTTTGAATTCAATCAAATATCGAGTTCCTTACATTAGTTACTTTGTTGGTGAACTTGTCTGAGTCTTAGTACATAGTGATGACCATTCCTTGGTCGCTAACCATCATGCAGTTCAGAGTTGTAGAACTAAATCATATGTCATTAAACCATGAAACATTTATGTAGGCCCGGTAGCAAACGACTGGAATCGACATTGTTTCCTGGCGCTGCAATGGCGCAACTTCTGCGACGTGCGCTGTCAGTGGTCAGCCGACTTTCCCAAGATTCTGCCCCAGTGGAAGAGCAAAGGAGTAAAGTGACAGTCGCTCACATGAGATTTGTTCGAAAGTGTATCCCGGCTTATTTTTTTTTACATGACGATGTTGAACTACAGTGGTTCTGTTGGATTGTTGGGGTTGAACTAAGTGACATACTCAGGAATATGACTTTTGACTACTTGACATTTGATATGTTTTGGATTTTTGGAAATTTGATCTGAACCTCCTTAGATTTTGACTCGAACTTGAAAAATAAAAATTCCAGTATGAAATTATTGATTACTGTACCGTCCTGCAAATTAAAAAATGGAGTGTTGTATGGATGAGGTAGGACTGACAGAGGGTCAGAGGTTTGTGGTGTTTGCTACCGACATCATTTTGATTGTTCGAAGTGACTGGGAAACGGGACGGAAACACATTTGTTGCCAGGTAAAGAAACAGCAAAGCTTCGACGACAACTTGCGACGACCCTTGCTGTTCTGAGTTCTGGGTTCGATGTTATATGGATGCCTTTTTGTTTTGTTACTATTGAATTCGTGAATCCATATATTGTATTGTATCAATAAAGGCAAACTATTCACTTCTTTATTGATTTCTGAGCTACTCTTCGATTCTTCGTGACTCTTTAGCTTTCAAATTTCAAGTATTCAATGAGACTTCAAGTTCACATTGTGTTTCGTTCGTCACTTCTTCACTTATTCATTCATTCATTTATTTTTATTCATTCATTCATTCATTCACTCATTCACTCACTGGCACTGCCATCGGTCAGGAAAAAAACCAAAGAAACTACAGTGGGCTCCATTGTAACACAAGGAGCAGTGAGGAAACGTGACACTGCGAAAAAAGTCAAGGGCAAAGGTCGTTACAAAACTTGGACGGCAGATGCAATGCTCAAAGTTTCGTTTCTTGCCAGAAACCGTCCATGTTCATGTTTTTTGTTAACGTTACACTTTGGCTTTGACTTTGATGTTGTTTTGTCACAAGTTTTGGCATGTAATTAATCATGTTATGTCATAAAAGGTAAGATTTATTGAATGCAGTTCAGTATTTCTATGGTTCTGTGAGTTACAATAGGATCATGGTTCTATGTCCACCGGCTACAGGTTGGGCAACCCAATTGCCATTGATGGCTTCAAGAAAAAGTTCACCAAAGGAAAGGGCAAGGCCAAACTTTCACCGCGTGACCTCAAAACTCCTGGATGTTTTTCGGTCAACTCTCTTTCCTTCTGGTTGCAAGCATCGACAAGCTTCATATCTTCGGTTACTCGGTTTGTGTGAACGATAAACTGTTTAAGAATTACAACCTGTATGATCATTATTGTTGTTAGTCAATTCTTCAAATTAATTTGGTAGACTGTTCCGTCGTTGGAGGGAGGGAAGGCAGGATGAGTAAACAACATTGTTGGGATTGATATATTACCTAAATATGTCAAATACAAATTGTAAACATTGTATGTAAATGTAATTTAAACTTAAACTGTAAACTAAAAACAAGCTGTAGGCCGTAGACTTAGACTGTCAATGAGATTTACTATGGAAATTTCAACTATGTTTCTCTGTCATGCGCACTTTGTGGTTTCTAAAAAAAATGGCTGACGAAAACTACGAATTAGAAAACATGTGGAAAAGGCATATTTATATACTATACTATAATATATATATATATGCAAACTATCTATATATATATAGAAAGATTCATAGATGAAATCTCATTGACACATCAAGCTTACTTGTAACTCGAAACCAATTGAAACCTATATTATAGAGATACATTCAGATTAGCATTTTTTTGTTTTAGTGAAAACATAATGCTGTATACAAACTTTCACATCGTGTTTAAACATACGTGTTTTTTTTGGTAGAACGGTTATATGGTGTCATTACTTATTATAGTTATTATATATATATATATTATACTTTCAATACATTACATTTCATTATAGTTCATTGTCTTGTTTTTTACCAGCCAATCTTGACAAGGTTCGTGGAGCAATTTCGGAACTGTTCTTGCGGACGGTTGCTGCAGCAGCACGAGGTGTTCAAGAAGCACCTTGCTTTCGATTTGGTGTCATTATTAAATTCAAAGGTAGAGGTATTAGTATCAACTATCAACATGTATCAACTAACTATCAGCTATGAAGTTTTTTAAAAGGATGAACAATGTCTGAGTTTGTGTTGTCTAGTAAGAGTCTAATGTCATCAATCCGGTTGGTCTAGACTCTAGACTCGACCTTGTCAAATACTAAGGGACGACCGCACTTGATTTGCATGAGCTTGGAGTTTGATGAATCGAGCAAAAGGACCCGGTTGCGATCTGGACTGCTGGATGTCGAAGCAACATATCCGATCCTTGCTACTAGTTTGCATCAGATATGTTACTTACTATGAGAACCTTTCTAGTTTCTGACTTTTGTTTATATTATTTGATGCAATGATGAAACTAACTATGAAACGTTTGGTGAACCGTTTGGTTGGTTAGTTGTTTCGATATAGTTTGTTTGAAATTTGTTTCATACAGAACTGAGAAAATGTGACAACTTTCAACAAGACTTGTACCTCAAGACTACTCAAAACTTAAAGTTCAGAGATCAGACTCATCAGACATGTAGTTTAAAAACAACTCTTCTCATGTGCCACCAAGCCTGTATAATCAGACTCTCTGGCAACAGAGAAGAAGATAAGAAAAATATAATTTTGTGCATTGCCAATAAACGTATTTGTTTTATTACCCGCAAGGTTCAACGTGCTGAACTTTTTGTACAAACTTCTCAACGTGAGCCCTATTTGAAGAAGCTTGATTGCGCTTGGTCATGGGTGTTGAGTTGGGGTAATGACATATTGGACACCGATCCTTCAGCCAACAGGGGAATGACATGCTATTGTTATTGAGACATGTGTACTAAGTTTGTACTTTCAGGTTTTAGGTTTGTTATCAGTATTTAGTATTGATTGATCTAACTGACTTTTTAATTTTTAACTTTTAAGTCTAGTCTAATTATTCAAAGTTTAAATTATTTAACACCTTCCAACCAGATTATGTAATCTACAAGTTACAAAACGGTCGCTGTTTGTTGATGGTCTGGTATGGTGGTTGAAATTATTTGATACTGATACATAGCAAAATATAAGATAAGATGGTTTGCTTCCACTTTGCGGCATGTTTATGTTGGTATAGACATATTCATACGATTATGCAACATCCTTATGAATACTGTACATTTACACTGATACACGTAGAAAATGCATATGGTTTGATTTGCCATCGACTGCAAATGAGGCACACAAGCATCCCTATTGCTACGGCTGTGCTGGAGAACACAAGTGCAGAATGCTTGTGGCAAGGTATTCTGGGTATGCATCCAGTCGAGTTTTGGAGCCCCTTGCAATGCAATGAGGATCTAGGTCCTAGGTGATCAAAATATCAAAAGAAAAGGAAGCTAGCATCATACACGCAAAGACTTGTTTAAGTTAAATCAGACAGTTCTTCAAGTCAAGCACTCAAACTTTCAGTTGTTTTTTGAAACCAGTTCACATGGTTTTCACTGATTGCATGAAATCATTGCATAGGCCATAGGCCATAGGCATACACCAGTTTACAGTTACAGGTTGAAAGTTTCAAGATGCCATCATTTAACTTTAAGGTTGGGCAGCCTGCTGTTCTACATTTGTGATTCGTCTGATCAGCGATGCAGCCACAGCTAACTTGAAGCTGTTCCGGTCAGCTATACTCAATCAACTGCCGGCCAACTCCATTGCGATGCACAAAACCTGTGATATGCATCTCGGTTGGCAAGACAGTCATAGTCATCACTACTCAAACTGCACTGAAAAACTGTAACTACTAACTGTGAAACTGTAAAACACTGTTTTAAAACACTGTTTTGAGATAACAAAACTGATGTATTTTCTCACAAGCTGAGCTTCAGCAGTTTTTGATGTATAAAGTTGAAACTGGTATCTGAATAAGTAAGCATAAATTCTGTAGATCCGTTGAACTGTAAGGCACGCTCTGAACCATGCGGCCGAACCAATTTGGCGTGGTTTGGGTCATTTGACCAACATGCTGCTTGAATGAACGCCTGGAATATGGAGATGTTTTCCGGTGAGAGCAAAAATTGAAATCCATATATCTTTTGGTCAACTTTTCAAACTTGAGTCAGGGTATGTTGTTAGTTCAAATTTAAACTGAATTCACACAGTATTGGATTGATTTGATTTGGTATTTTGTTGGGTCAGGTGCTTGGGCTTGACATGAAAGCTTGAAACTTGAAACTACAAAAATAATTCCATTTGATTCCAAATCCTTTGTGAAGTCAAGTCTTCAGTTTTCTTTTTGTTTCGTTGCTGACTTCAGGTTCTATACAACCGGCTGGCTAGCCAGTGGCTCCAATCTTTTGAACCTGCTTCGGCATATTGAGAGATGGATTATGACGCCTGGAACTGTGCAAGTGCTGTATGAGAGGCTTGTATGAAAACCAAATATGGTGGTGAACAGTCAGAACTTACAAAATTAGAGTATTGAGTCTTGAAGGTTTTGTAGCCTATCTGAAGGAAATAGTGATACGCAGGTAACTTGAGAGGTGTACGATTGATTGATTGATTTGATTTGATTTGATTGATTGATTGATTGATTGATTGACTGATTGATTGGTTGGTTGATTGATTGATTGACTTGATTGGTTGGTTGATTGGTCGATTGATTGAATAAATTTTTGATTTATTGATTGATTGATTGATTATTTGATTGACTGATTGATTGGTTGGTTGGTTGATTGATTGGTTGGTTGGGACCCACTGATTGTATATAGTATATAGATAGATTGATTTGATTTGATTTGATTTGATTTATCTGGTTAATTAAATGAACTGATGGATTGGCTGGAATAATGTGATTGTTTGATTGATTGGTTGATTGATTGGTTGGTTGTTTGATTGAATGATTTGATCGATTTCGTTTGTTTTGTCTGATTTGTTTTGTTTTGATTGATTGGATTCGGTTTGCTTGTTTGCTTGTTTGTTTGTTTGTTTGTTTCATTGGTTGGTTGGATTGATTGGGTTTGTTTATTTGTTTGTTTTGTCTGATTGTTTGATTGATTTGATTTGTTTGATTGATTGATTGGATTTGATTGAGTGATTGATTGATTGATTGAGATTTTGAGATTTTGAGATCAGATTTGAGAGTTAGGACTTTACACTTTAGACTTTAGAGTTTAAATTTAGATAGTAGAATGCTACATTGACTAAGTGCACATTTGGTTTGACTAGACTCACAGACTTGACTGACTTGATTGGAAGGCCTGATCCATTGGTGCAGAAGCGGAACCGTGCGTTTCTTCATTTGGTTTTGGGTTGCAATCCAGATCGTGCCAGCTCTGATTGGGATTCTTGGCATCGCAAACTTCAACTGGGCGAGGAACTTCTGAAACTTGACACAGGAGACTGGCATGGCAAGGTTATTTTCCACCACTGCCGTGGAATCGATTGTTGTCCCGGAGGGATTGTGGAAAGCAGGGGAAAGCTTTGGGTGGCAATATTGGTTTCTTGGTGTAAGGCAAGGTGGGGTATTATGGATTCTATGATTCTATAGCGTATGGGTAGCAAAATCTCAAAGGGTACTTACTTAATAGTATTGGATTTTATCTTAAGTGCATCAAGTTGGTTCGTGCTCTTGCAAATCGATAGGGACGAAATTCAAGTAGGATCCAAAAAAAACGGAAAGATTCAGCCTAACAGTGTTCATTTGATTTTGGATTACATGTCACTGGCACACATTAACACAAACTCAAACATTATACTTTGATGTTACTGATCAAACGCAAACTTAGGTCCATTGGGTGTGTGTGTTTTGTTTCACGAAAAAACTCAGACCAAGACCAAATCCAAACTCTTCTAAACTTGTGTTTGTACCCATACTGCACAGTGTCATTGACTTGACAACCGATGACTAGACTGAGGGTTTTATCTTTGGGATGAAACCCACAACACCGGCAGTGAGCAGATGGGCAACATGTGGAAAGGCAGCTCGATACTATTTGTGGCTCGATGGCAAGGTTATTGTTTCTGGCTGGGTCCTTGCTGCCTACTATACACTATTTGCACTATACTTTACTCCTGCTATTTCTATATTACAAAAAACTTTAGTATATCATACCCTACTACCTGTATCACAACATACCATACAATGAATTACCATACTTTTTCTACAATCTACTGTGCCATACCAAACAATATTATACCATAGTATACTATGCCGTAATATATACAGTAGTATCTAATGCATCATAGTCTGAAAGAATTTACCCTATCCCATTCTATCTTCTGCTTTATTCTACCATACCCTTCCCTACTCTATATTGTTGATCGCTACATATTATTTTACTATACCTTACTGGTGTTGATTCAACAAACATTTCGTATCTTGTCGGTGCTGCTCATGGTTGATAAACAGCTGCTGTTCTAGTCCCTGCAACTCTTTGTTGTGAGATTTTGTTTGTTTGCGAACATATAAGTTGCAAGGTCACTTTGGTCTTAGGTGTCAGGCATAGGAACGAAATGCTCGCATGGCTAGGTGTGCTATGGGGTATCATCAGATTTTGCGTGTGGGATTTGAAATGCTACATGGAAAGGGATCAACTACCATGTCTGAGCGAGACGACATCACTGGCACTGAGCTGATAGAAGCGCAGGCAGGCGACTCTACTGAATTGTATCGCAAGGTGATGCGAGTTAAAGCTGGCAAAACATTCGATTGGTTGAAGAACAACAACTCCGTGTACGATGTCTTCTTGTCTGTTCTGAGTGTTTCTCCTATGGAACACATAATGCATCAGTTCATGAAGTGGCAAGAAACTGAAGCATACCTTCGTGAAATTGATCCCCCAATGGTGGTTATGGCAAGTGCTGTTCGATCACCAGCGTGTATTGGTATCCGGGAAATACTTTCTACAATGTTCAGCGGACAAGTTTTTTCAGATGGAGATTCAGCAGTTTCAATTGATGCAATTTGCAATGGTTGCTTGGCTACAGTACATTTAAGTATGTTTTCATGTGTTTTCCCTTTACCTTGTCATTGGTCCAAGTCAACTTAGATTGGAATGAAGCAATGTTGGCAGTGTAGTTATATTGATATTTAGTTATTTTTGACATGTTCATGTTCATAAAATATCAAGTAATGGGTGGTTTACTTTCACAAGAGATAGTAGTTGAAGTCGAATCATAGATAAATTCCACACTATATCTATCGCTTGTATATGTTCAAACTCAAACAAAACAATAACTTTAATTTAATATGTTAACAGTTCAGGGAAACATTACAAGTACATTGCTGCAGTATATACAATCTTTCCGGAATGTCTTCTACTTCTACTTACTTTTTGTCTTAAGTTTCACCTGGGTGGTTTCCACTTGCTTGTCCCTGCCTTCTAGGACTGCCTGGATCGAGCCCGGACACTTTGCTGAAACACATGTTCTGGTGCCTTGTACAGGCAGTGGGTCAGTTGTTCCACAGATTGTGGCTACCATACACACTATATCCATGGAAATTGGCAGGGCTTCTTGATTCTGAAAGTTCAGTTCATACAAAGACCTTACTTGCAACAGAATTTCTGGAACTGGATGTATGTTGTCTCAATTCGTGGTGGGGAAAGCCATTGAGAGACCGTGCCATCACTGTTGCTGACTTGGTGGATGGTTCATGCACCACATTGCTGAAGGGAATGTTCAATGGCAAGATCTTTAATATCGAGGTAGAGACAAACTTTGCAAGGATGCAGTCGATGAAGCGTGTTGGGAGGGGAAGAGAAGATTTAGCGTCTAGCCTCAGCGCCAAACATTGCCTAGCTGAAGCCAAGTTGAGCTTTGTCAGAGACATCAAAAAGAATCATGTGAAAGACCAATCGCACGATGATGAGAATGTGGATGAACAAGGCTTGAAAAAAACGTTTTGAATTTGTAAGTAGTAATGTTTTCATACATAATATATCTGGTTCCCCAAATGCTAAACACTGTATGGCGCCATTGGTTATAACTTATAACGATTTTAATAACTGTTATAAGTTCTTAGGTGCTATGACTTTCATTTATGTTGTTTGGCTTCAGTAGTGTTTATGTTGAAAGACATGTTATGCATATGGGTGTTGGTTAGTTGGGTTTCATCATACATTTCAAGACTTGTGTTTGGAGTTTAACAGGCAAAGTAGTAAATGCTGATTCTACCAATGGCAAAAAGTGTTAACTTTTAATTTTGAATTCAATCAAGATGTGGAAAAACATCAGCAACAACAAACAGGCATCGTACCGGCGAAGGCATCGCGACAGTCTTGTTACAATGGATATTCCCTTTTCTGGTCAACACAGTTGCAAAATAGAGTGCCTTTGCCAGGTGAAAGTCAAGAACAGTGCAGAAAGCGTGTCATGTCCCAGTGCCGACTACAGTGGGCTGAACAGACCCCAGAAGCAGCACAGATGCGAAATCTTTATACCATCCGGGCTAAGGACATGAACAAAAGGTCAGGTGACTCTATAGTACGACAGCAGAAACAGGATGACAACACTGCTGTGGTTCCCAAGGTAGAATTGCAAACACATTTGCGACCCTTGAACCCAAAGGATGGTATTGGTACTTTTGGCATTGGTGACAATGAATTTGGGATCAGCAAAGCCTTGGTCGAACATGCTGATTCAGAATCTATTGGCTTTGTACGCAACTACAACTCATCTTGGCGCAATCGTACTGGAAGCATTTTTGGTGAGAACAAAGAATTGCAACAAGCAAGGGGGGTGATCCGACTGTCATGCATGGACGAGTTTGGGTTTTGCTACAAATCTCTATTATCAAAGGACCGATTCAACACAGTTTTGGAACAATTGAAGGGTTTTGTCAGAGGTCACCACAGGAGCCATGTGAAAGAGGGCACCAAGAAATCACAAGGACCTCAAGTATCAATCCCCCAACCTCTTCTTGCTGCGTGGAATGGCCAGGAAATGTTGCTTAGATTTGCCTCAACGTATCAATTTTGGATGATGTTAATGTTTGATGTATGACTGTATGATGTTTGTTTTGTTGTTGCAATGATTGTAGCAGTCATAGGACCCACAAGCACTTGCAAATATTTCAACATACCATAGCGTTCCATACTCTAAACTCTAGACTATAGACACTAGGCCCAAGCATCATTTACAGTGCATTGTAGATTCGATTTCGCAATATATATGTTACATTCACAAACCAGCCATGGGGATATATTTACATCTGCAAGCTTCCCTTTGCTAAGGCGATTGCGTTGCTGGATTATGAGTTGGAGTCAATTCAACCCACTGGAAGCTGACTGGTGGGAATGGGAGGTTGTTTATGACGAAACAGATGGGGATGGTGTTGTTTCATTTGAAGCCGCTCCTACCCGTTCTACGTCAAATGGACTACCTGTGATTTTTTCGCAGCTTCAGTTTGCCAAAGAGATTGCTAACATGCTTGATGATGGGAACACATGGGCATGGACCATTTGCCCATACACCGTGCCTAAGCCATATCGTTTTGTACATTGCTCATTGTCTTTAATTCATCTTAAACACCAACAGCTAAAGTTTTAGCCAAATGCGAGTTATTGTATGGTTTTAGGCTGTTGAGGTTTCGTTTGTTTTGTTGTGGTTTGGATTGGAATATAATATATATATAATAAATATATATAATAAATAAATAAATAAATAAATAATAAATAAATATATATATATATTTATATGTATATCATCATGTACAGCTATACAAAACAATCTATTGAAACTTTCCGGGTAATGTGAGGTGAAGAGTTTGTGCAGAATCTGGGTGAAGCTTCCTCGCTTCGAAGACCATTCACTACAATGGCTTTCAGTTGGATGTAACGATCACACCCCATCAGATGAAGAAGAAGATGCTGATACTTCAGTGAACCATTTTCTTCGGGCACTTGCAAAGCCATCCAAAACTACCACCAATGCCAAACAGTCTGCATCTGTTCGATTTGTTGGAGCGAGCCAAGGACCTTCAGTTTCATGGTTTGTTTTTTTGTATTTGTTGAAGTGTCAACCGACTAGGTGAACCAACAGAAAACAAAACACTATTCAGTTCATGCAGGAAATTATAGCATTATATTTTTATATAGTCTATTACTAATGTATTGTATGCCATACTCATAAAACTAATGCTAAAGACTTGACTAAACTTTGTATTTTAGCAAGCAACGTGTCCATCTGTCCAGCTTGGCAGGACAAAAGCGAAAACAACCAACTACCAAGGCAGCAAGTGATAGTGCTATGCAGGCAGTTGAAGATGGATCAGATGATCGTAATCTGGAGGGTGTCTGGAATGCAGCACATGAATTGGATTCTCATCCAGAATCAATAATGTACTTTTTGGCTTACATGTGTGATTGTTTGTGGTGATTACTGGTTTGTGTTTCATTTGGCTTTCAACATAACACATTTGGAATCCCATCAGGCATACACATGACTAATATATATTAAATGATATTATAATACCAGTATTTAATGATTTTGATTTGATCACGTTCATGCAGAGCCACAAGACTTACACTCAGAGATATCCAACAATGTGTGTGTGTTAGCTATCAAAAGACATTCCTTTACCTAAGGAACATGGTCGTATCGATATGGGTTCCTCTTCTTCGTCCAATGCAAGAGCATCTTCTTCCAGTGCGAGACCTTCTTCGTCCCGGGGGAGACCATCATCTTCTTCTGCACCACCATGTTCTAAGTCAACTACATCAACCAGACAGTCAGCATTTACTAAGGGGGACGGAGCTGCTGCTGATGGTTCAATGGAATTTCGAGTGGTTGATGAAGCCTCTGGTTCTATCATACGGCAAGATGTTGGTGGATATGTGTACTCTGGGTCACGCGCTGCTGCAATAGGACTTTGGGTATGTGTTTTTTGTTTATAAATATATGTTTCTGTTACATGGAGATGACATATTCACAAGGGTTATGTTTTACCTTTTTTCTATATCAAAACTCTAGACTATAAATGCTTACTAATACTTCGAACTACAATTCTAATCGTTGGCTTTTCCTTGAGGACGTTTGACAGAGTTCAAGCAGGATACACCTGGGCATTCGGTGAGCATTGGGTGCAAACTGCATTCAAACTGTAAGCGTGTCTTGCAGCTGAAACGTCTTCCTGAAGGTTTCCAGGCAAGACTCAAACATAAATTAGATCAACAGAATGCAACAAGCGACAACAACCGCTAACATTGTTTATATGTATTGTTATTTTCTTTTTTGTTGTATATTCCCTGAAAGGCAGGGGCATTACAATGGTTGCACAGCGGAATTAGCTTACCTCTTCGCAATCAATGCAACGAACACCTGGCCACATTTGACAGCTATGTGATGCGAGAGCATATGTGATGTACAGAATGGGTGCCGCAAAATGCTGGTTCCAAACCAAACATGCATGCATTGATCTAAAACATAGCAGGTTCTCACAAAGGTTTTGTTTGTGAGTGTATTGGTTCTGTCAGTGCGCAATGTATATATGGATTGTACCATTATACCATTGTATATTGCTTTACATATGTACCAACATCCTGTACCAGTGTACCCTCCAAACTGCACCACTTGTACCTTCAGAGTGTACCACTTTTTGGTAGCAATGTACCACTTGTACCTTCAGAGTGTACCACTTTTTGGTAGCAAAACACCATCGTACCTCATGTACTGTACCACTTTTTGGTAGCAAAAAAACTAGTTTTGATAGCAAAAAACATAGTTTTGATAGCAAAAAACACGATTTTGATAGCAAAAAAAATGGTGCAGTGCAATGGGTACAGTAGTGCAACAAAGTGGTACACTGGTGCAACAAAGTGGTGCAACTGGTGCAATACAATGGTGCAATGGTGCAATATAGTGGTGCAATGGTGTATTATAGTGGTGCAATGGTGCAATTGGGGGGAGGGTGCAATGATGCAATGATGCAACATGTTTACACAGTTGTGCGATGTGGTGTAACACACCTAGTACTAGGTAGTACAGTAGCTAGATGCATACCCAGTGCCATTTGGCCATAGTGTCAGCGAGCGACTTAGAGAAGCGAAGCGTTTGTAGCAATATGTCATCAGTGGGTGATGGAGATCAGGTTTCGAGGGCAATTCAGCCATCGGAACGACCACCCGCTGCTCCACAGGATATGGGGTGGGATCTTCCTGCAGGGTACAAAGTGAAAAGGTGCAAGTTTTGCAAATGCTGGTCCACAGATTTGTGCCCTTGGCCATTGAAGAATTCTCTTCTATCGGCCTGGGAACCATTGATGCCGTGGCAGAGAGGTTCTGTGAAGAAGCCAGTCTCTGACGAGTGTAAGATGTGTTGGAATGTTTCTTAGTTGGCAAAAGTATATGTTGTGTTGGGGTATTGTGTTAGAGTTCCAACAAAAAAGTCATATGATAAGTTACAGTTACATGTTCCTTTTGTATCATCAATCGCGACTGAGATTTGGACGTCATGTGGCTTTGAAGCTACATATCAGACCGATAAGAAATTCTTCTTGGCTGTTGAGGAGGACCCAACCATTATGCACACCTTCCTTGTTGCTTGGCTTAAGGGAACACAATATGCGTATATTGTTTAATGAGTTTTACTGTTAAGTTCATTTGTTTTTATTAGGTGCTTCAATCCAACAACACAACACAATATAGGATTTTTCAGTCTTGGATTTATATTTTTCCCAGGCTATCAGAATCAATGCGGTGAAGCTCAAGGTTCAAGACCCGAATTGTCGCTTCCGTTTGGAACAGACAGTTGGTACATTCCAAGAAGTGATTGAGGCTTGCCAGATCCAAGAGCAGGGGCTGCAGAAGCCTGAAACACATTGGGTGGAACTGTCAGAGTACATCAAGGTGCATCCAAAGCCTGATGATGGTGAGATTGTGTACGAGTGTGTCAGGGGGGTGAAAACTCCAGGGGTCAACGTGCTCACAGGCAAGAAGGGTTGGTGGAAGAGGATTGACAATTCCTACAACCAGCTCTCCAAGAAAACGGACTTATCTGGTGATGCTTCCCTTTTGGATCCAACTGGTGCTGCGATTGAACGGATTGCAAAAGCTGCGGAGAAAATGATGTTCAAGAAGCATACTCACGCACGTGCAGGCAGATTGCATGAGCTTTCATCAGCATCTACCAGCAAGCCTGTGCCATCTGTCGATGCCACCAGCAACATGGAAGTTGATTCAACAAAGTCTGTTGCTGATCCTGGAGCAGTAGGCTCTGATGATGAAGATGATGACATGGGCATGGTCGGCATGTTGGATTTCTTCAAGAAGCGGTTTGATTGTGGTGGTGGTGGCAAATCAGCCAAGGGTGAACCTAAGGCTAAGGTGGCAAAGGCCAAGGGTGAGCCGAAGGCAAAGGGAAAGGCAAAGGCTGCTACCACAAACAATACCAAGACCATCGGAACTGCTGGTAGAAATAAGCGAAAGGCTGCTTGTGACTTGGAGGCCTGGTTTCTGTTTCAAACCAACTTGACTCAATTATTTAATTTAGTATTTGAATGATTGTATGATTGACCTTTTGTGATTGGTGTTTTTGTTTTTAGGCCGGCCTATCTTTAAGTTACAAACAACTAAGATTTAACAGAATTGAATATCATTTCAACATCATAGATTCTCGTCCTATGCTTGATTCTGATTTGGGCAGGATGTCGATGATGAGGATGATGCTTCTATGTCGATCGATGGCATGAGCAAGAACGACCGGGACGTGTTGACGGCATTCGAGGACAGGTTTGCGACCTTCAAGTCTCTCAAGCCAGCATTGGCTGATGCAGATTTCAAGAAGTACTTTGCAGAGTTCATTTCAGAAATGGGGATTTTGGCAGCGGAGTTGAAGACCAAGAAGAAAAGCTTATCCCGCAGATCCAACAAGGAGACAGACAAATTCTATATCTCCATCGGCGATCTGGAGGACGCAGTGAAAGACTATACCCATTTTGTGAAATGTTACTTGTATGATGTGTAGTGATACAGATCGATATGTTTCAAAAAAGGTGTCGTGTCATTCTTGATGTCAACTGTAACCAACAGCAGTTAGTAAGTAACTGTTACTTTTATGTTGTCAAATTTGAAGTTTAGCAGTAAAAGTTGATGCTCAGTTCATATTACGACGAGATGAACTTGTGAAGTAAACCATATTAAATTCAAAAAAATAGTGTTATCATTGACATCATCATTGATTCCTTCTTCAAATGTAACATTTGTCTTTAGCTTTCACCATTGTCTTCAGTTGAAGGTTGTTGAAAATTGTTTCAACTTTTAACTTAGCCATTGCTCTCAGGTTTGCAAGGGACTGCAAAGCTGGAAGCGAAGTGGAACATGTTGACTGCTTTGGACCACTATGTGGCGAAGATTGGTGTGACCTACAACTCTGTGGTGCTTCGCAAAGCTTTCCGGAGTTTGATCTTCGAAGATGTTCGCCTTTGCCAATGGGAGAAGTTGACGTCAACTACTTTCCAGACAATCTTCGATCGCTGTGCTGAAGTCAATGATGACCCTGTGGACTTCAAACACTTCTTACACATCAGCTGCTCGCAACAGATGATGCGTCTTGTGAAGGGTGCTAGCTTGAAAGCCAAGGAGAACAGTTCCTTTCAAACTCATTGAATCTTTTGAATGTATCGAATGTCCATTGCTATTTTGTTGAGGTAGAATGCGAATTGAATAGTAGCTAGTAGCCAATCAAATGTCATAGACGAAAAATGAGAGAATAAGACCTTGGTTTGCAGGAGCCCGTCTTTGCACCAGTGAACAAGAAAGAGCTCACTACGATGGAAACTTTTCTTGAAACCCTGATCAAGGCAGAGAAGTACATTTCCGAATCTATGCGCAATGATGTGAAGATGGTGCTTGGGCTACTGCGTGCCGATTCCACTCCGATTTGTGAGGCGAAAGCAGCGCTTGCAGCACTGGATCACTTGATCAAGAACAAGGCTGAGATTCTTGCACTTGATCTTGTGAAATACTTTTTGGTTATTTTGAATTTCAGAAACTGCAGTTACTTGCATTGTGAGTTGTTGCCTTTTTGAACACTGACCAGAAACTTAGAAGTTCCTAGAGTCTGGGATCTAGAATCTATAATAACAGATGAGTATGTATAGTAAAGTATAGTGTATATCCGGTATATCCTAATGATCAATAAAGTAAGTAGAGTAGAGTTTAGTAAAGTACTGTAGTAACAGTATGGTATGTAGAATCCTAGCCGACCTTTGTGCAAACTTTTTTTTGTGAGTTTGTTTCTCTTGAGATTGAGTAAGGAACTCTGACGAAATGATGATGCTAGCGTCGCTGCAGAGTTCCAACATGGCTTCGAGATTGTTGCAAGATGCTACCTCAATGATCAATGTCCGAGAAACAGAATTGGGCGATCAAGAGGCACTCACTGATGCAGTGAAATCTTTGCCAGATGACTTCTGTGAGATCAACGAAGGCAACTGCCAAGAAGTGCTGCTTGGCTTGCATTGCATTGTTTTTTAAACATCTTACACGACAAGAGTATGCATTCATATTGTTCGATTTGGGTTTTTGTTTTTGAAGAAAACTATGCTACTCAACTCGTACCACAACTATGCTTGGGCAGAGACCCACATGTAAGGTGCAAAAACATTTTGGATGTCAACAAGCTGTTTGCCGACATTACAAAGGACAAGTTCCGAGCGAAGTCGATGGGAAAGCCTGCTGTGAATCAGCTATCTGCTCAGTTGAAGGAATCTGCGCTGATGGTTGTTTTGTACGAGACCATCACAAAGGTATGGGTTTTCAAACGGTTGTCAGCCGGTTATATTGTGAGTTGTTTATAAAAAAAAACGTTAAAAAACTTTGAATTGACATAAGTTCCTAATAGCAACATAAGTTGCCTGATGTTTGGATGTTTGTCATTGGCAGGCTCATCCATATATGGCTGGTGCTTTGAAGGTATTGGCAAAGGACCAGGTGTTAACTTCACCTACGTCTGTCACTTGGAATGTGCTGAGTTCCATCGGCGCCATTGATGTCGTCCGCCCCTTCAAGAATTTGATCGACACCTTTGAAACTCTTTCCAAGATGACTATCAACGCAAAGGCAGGATCGAATGATGCTACTACTTTCGGAATGACAATCAACACGTTCATTCTGAACACCAAGAAGTTTCAGGAGAGGTTTGTTTCAACTTCAACGTTTGAGTTATGTGATTGTTACTGTTTGATGTTTTAAAAATATTATATATTATATATTATATATATATTATATATATTATATAATATATATTATATATTATATATATATATATTATATATTATATATATATATATCATATCAAGATTATTAGTATATCTTATATTCCGTGAAGCAGGAAACGATGTCGTCCACTGCGTTGCTCTATGCTGAGTCTCATTGGAACGATGTCATCGAAACCTTCAAGGAGTTGACCAATTCGTTGAATGATGTCAAGAACAAGACCACTACATGCAAGGCCAATGCGTTTGGCGTGAAGCTTGTTTCATTGGTGACTGCCTTCGTGAAGGATGACAAGCCTTTTCCAGATGATTTCTCCAAACTTGTCGAAGATCTGACACTACATGCTGCAGCATTGCCAGATGATCTTCCAGATCGCCAGAAGTTGCTTGACATTGGCCTATTCAGCAAATCATTGGCATCTGCTGCAGGCAGATGACAGCTCAAATCATCCGGCCAGTACACTTAAGATTGATTTATTATATCTCTATGGTTGTGGTCAATGTTGAAGTTGAACAACTTAACTCACCTTAAGACTTAATACTGAACGACTTAATGTTTTGTCTTCCTTGTGTGATAGGTGCTATCGAGAAGTCGTCTACCAGTGCAACTTCTGCTGTTTGTGCCCTTGTCTTTGCGAAGCCGAGCTTCGTAGCGATCCGTGGTAAAGCAGATCTACTTCAGTATGTGTGCAACATGCAGACTGATGAAAAAATCACGACTGCAAAGCTACAGATTGGAGACGTCGAAGAGATCATCGGAAAGTTCATTGTGGAGGCTGACACCAAGCTGGCTGCATGGGTAGACGACAAGGCAGTCAGCGTTGAAATTCCCTGAGGTCTAGGTCCAGCTAGGTACAGGTTTGTCTAGCTTCATGTTTGTTTAGGTCAGGCCAGGTTTAGACTCAGACCGTTTAACCCAAGTTCACATTGATTTCTTAGATTTATCACATTGAAAGCAACCAACAATGTATGAACGCAGTTGAACTATAATATCATACATATAATATATGTGTTTTTAAACTATACAATGAACAGTTCATGGGATTGTCTCTAGCTAAGGTGTAGATCCTTTTGGAACAAAAAACATTTCATTTTGAGACATATCATAAACATTATATAGCTATATGAAAATTATTATACATATTTATATATATTTATAAATATATATGAATAGTTACACCATAACTATACATTATATATTATACTTATACCTAGGTTGCTTGTTCTGTATATTAAGTATTTCCCTTCAGGATGCTGGCATTCGGGATGCTATGGCACCAATACATGCGATGAATCTTCCAGACCCTTCCAACGTGGTTCTCCCATCTGACGAATCCAAGATGCCGTCAATTTCAGATTCGCCGGAGCTTGCCAATGTGGATCATGAATGTTTGACCAAGTTGGCATGTGCTCTACAAGATCAGTTGGATGATATTGAGGCTTCGGTTGACAAATTGTGGGTTTTGCTTTTGAGTGTTTCTGGGACTTTGTCTTCTAATGTTTGCCGTGCATTTTCTACAATCTACAGTTCTACAGCGTACATTCTACATTGGTGTGATGAGTTATGATAATATTCCACAAGTACTGTTTTGTTTCCGGTTATTCTCAGAAAGAAAAGGTTAACTTAAGATTCAGATCAATGTTAAGGTGCACATGTGTCAATCATTCTGGCAGGAGGCAAAGAAGACCGGTCTTGATCTCGACGGTCAAGATTTAAAAGCACGTCTGCACGAGGACACTATAGTCAAAACACATGATTTCTATTTTCAATTGTTTTGTGAAAGTATATGTCAGTAGAGCCAACACATGTTCACATATAGATATATCAAATATCGAAACAACATAAAAAATATACATATAGATAAATAAATGTAAATAAATTATTATATATATATTATAACAGCCTATTATATATATATATTATAACAGCCTGCAGGCTACGTCCATTCACTACACGGCTTTGTCCGTTATGGCAGTGATTGCGTTGGTAAAGACAATGGGATCCAAGCGCTTTGTCAAAGCGGTTGAAGAGAAGACCACTATACCTCCTCTGCTTCTGAAGAACTTGTCTGAGACGATGAAGAGTTGCTCTGACCTTAATCTTAATGTTCCGGGAGCGCTGCAAGCAAAAGCTTTGCGCTTCGTCAAGAAGGACGGTAAGTCAGATCAGTAGATTAGGGATCAATAGGACTGCAGACCGCTCATTTGTGGGCTTTTCTATATCTTCAAATTTTCAAACTTAAAACATAACAAATTTGTTGCTTTCAAATGTGTATGCTTTATGTAATGGAATCAGCGGTGTGTCTGCAAGTACAACAGCACAGCCCAGATTGCAGACTGTTCACACATAACCAACAGAGGTCGAGCCAGTTAGCCACTCACAATCAACTGAAAGTTTAATCATATGTATATGACTTTGACTTTTGTTTGTGAGATAGTTTTCCGTATGTCTGCAAAGGGAACCAAATTCAAAGCACAGCTTAGCTCAGCAATGTTGAAGTTGAAGCCTGGCCCTTTGGGATTGCTGTGGGATGTCTGGGATAAAGATTGTCCCCAATGTTGGGCCTTCGTCCCTTTGCTTTACTTTAGATTGTTTTCCTCTTTTTTTATCAGCGCCTTGGTCTGAAGAAATTCACTCGAGACAGGCGTTGATTGTTCGTAGTACTGTTGGATGGAAGCAAGTAGCAATGATCAAGCGAGCAAATTGCCATAGACGTCGAGCAAAGCTGAAAGTTGAAAATGACAATACGTGTCGGGGTGCAGTATGTTGGATTTCCAAATGTATTGTCTCGGCAGGATGGTTATTTGACTTGGTTGTTTTTGTACACTGATATACTGTTGTACTGACTCTGACTATGTTCTCTTCTTTTGGTTTTCACCACTTCAAGCTATTTGGTGGATGATGCACGCTATGCACAGACACACATACATTGGCAAAACAATTTGATAACATGACAACTTGACACACTGTCGTGATATAAACTTTAAACAATAACTTCTCTTTTGTTGTATCATGGACTTAGAACGGATCTCTTCTTCATCGACCTTCCACCGTGTGCAATGGGAAGGCATCCATCCACCACTGCACCAAAGGCCACACCAAGGTAAAGGCCAAGCCGGAGCCTGTTGCCAAAGGTAAGGTACGTAAAGCAAAGAAGACTGAGGATACGATTCCAGTCTTGCCAGAGTCAGTTCAGGCCAAGTACAAGGAACAATGGCAGCAATTTGCAAAAGTGAAGCCGACCAAGGATTGCTTGTTGGGATGGGTTATTTTATGGTTTTCGTTTTGCTTTTGTTGTTTTTCAGTTCGAATTTTAAGCTACTTATAAATGTTTTACGTTTTAACTTCAAGGTTCAGGTTCAAGATTTTTTCCAGCTGTTTGGTTCAAGCGTCTGCTTATTCAAATTCCTTACTACTAATTAACAAGATCAATTGATCTAATGGTTACTATTATTCATTTTTACTGATTTGATTTTTTTTTTATATTTTGATTTTGGTTTGCCAGGAGATCAATAAGAATCAGCCTGGCGATTCTTCTTCGAGTTCCAAGCCTTCTGCTTCTACTGCAAAAAGCTCTCCTTCTGTGGAAACCGCTCCGGCTGGATCTACTGCAACAAGTACTCCTTCTGTGGAAACCGCTCCGGCTGGATCTACTGCAACAAGTACTCCTTCTGTGGAAACCGCTCCGGCTGGATCTACTACAACAAGTACTTCTGGGGGAACCGTTCCGGCTGTACCTACTACAACAAGTACTCCTGCCGGATCAGAACCTTTGACCTCTCCATCTCCACAGGCGCATGCTGAAGTTAGCGATGTGAACAATTTGAATGATGTGAAGCCAGAATCAAAACCTATGACTCCTTCATCCCCGACACATGCTGATGGTAGCAAGATGGAAAAAAAAGATGATGTCAAGGCTTGGGCTGTATTTTTTTCAAACTTTGCATAGCCTACTTTTAACTTAAGTTTGAACTTAACTGTAATTTGAACTGACAGTAGCCTGTTAGCTTAGTGAGCTGATAGTTTCAAGTTCTAATTATAATTACTAATTTCAAAAAAAAAAGTTATGGTAGTGATAGCGTTGCAAAAATATCGCATCAGGACGAGCTCACACTTTTGGTAGAAGAGGCCATGGACATGATGGAGTTGGAGACACAGCCAGACGAGACACCCCATGGAGAATCCAAAGAACCACAGCCAGACGAGACACCCCATGGAGAATCCAAAGAACAAGACGCTACGATGCTATTTGGTGATGATCAAGGGCTAGTGAACACCAAATTGGAGATGCAAGTTTCAACGGCAAAGGCACATCGACTGTTCCCAGAGTTTGAGAAGACCCAGCTCATGCCAGTCAAAGAGGAACTTGGCGATGAATATGTTGAATTTGGTGATCCAAGCGGCGACCCAGAGGCTGACCTAGAAAACTTTTGGTGTTGGGTTTCGAGTCGTGATGATGGCAAGGACAACAATGGTGCTGGTGAAGATGAGAATGAGACGGAAACGAAAGCGAATGCTGGCACCATCTTTACCCCATCACACACCTATCCTGCACCGCCTTCGGACAAACATCCAGATATCAATCGCATTTTGGAAAGTGCAGCTGAGGCAGACAGTTGGGGAACAAAATGGAACAACATCACCACACCACAAAGATTCAGACTTAGGCAAATACAAAGTTAGCTCAACTAAAAACAATGTAATTAACCAGGTAAACTAAACTCAGGTAAACAGGTAAACTGTAAACTTAAACTGTAAACTTCTTGTGTGTACATTTTGAATGAAGTGCAGTTTCAACAACTTTGAACAGACTTTGATCTTTGAAGTTTGAACGTGAACTGTTTCTGTTTGAGTTTGAATTGACCCTGTAGAAAATGATCGAAACTGCTGCTGCTCGTCTTGGTGAAAAAAGTTTAGCCGACCGACTCAGATGCCTACCCAAGATCCTCAGAGTGGCAGATATGTTTTCAGGAGCAGGAACATTTGACAAAGTGGTTGACACTGTCTGTCGCGTTCTCAAGAACAGATTCCCGAATGAAATGGCCGAAACCGAAGAACATTGGATTGGATTGGGTTTTGGTTATGTTTTTTTCTTTGCTTTGTGTCAGCTGTGGCGACTTAAATCAAGCAATAATTCATTCCAGCATTCATTCATTCTATGATATGATGTTGTCTTTTTGTTTTTCGGTTGCTTTCGTTAGTTTGTTAAATCAAGTTAAATCAAAAATCCTTACTCACCATCTTGTGCCACCACAGGTAATCCATGAGTTCTTGTGCGAGATCGAACAGTCAAAGCAAAACTTTCTTTTGCAAACGGCTACAGACACGACGTGTTGCCTTTTTACCGACGCCACCAAGATTATGAACACAGATGACAGGCGATGTGTTCGTCATGGTGAGATATGCGACACATGGTGATGCAAAGTTAATATATTTCACTAAATGCTGTTTTGACACAACTTGTAACTAAGATGTTGTAGTCTCCTGATTCTTGATTCTACATTCTATTTCTATCCCTATAAATATATTTATTCTCATTCTAGTTTGTTTATAGATTCTAGATGTGACTATTAAATTCAAAGTGCATGACTCAAGCACAGTACTGAGCACACACACACACACACAAACACATGAGTCACATGAGGATCTACCGCTGAAACTTTGGTCTTACAACGGTGGCTTTTCATGCAAGTCCTTGTCGAAGTTGAACAATTCGTTCAAAGATATGCTGACCGCGATGAACGACCAGAACCAGGACATTGGGGGACTACTGATAATGATTCATTATACCAATACAAATTCACACACTTGTGATCATAGTTCTCGGCTAGGAAACTGACAATGATACAACTTGATGTTTTGGTCGTCAGTTGTTAATTATTTTAGATTCATATTTATATTTATATATATATAAATGTTTTTCAGGTTCATTGTTATTGCTTGTTTTTACCTTCGGTTACTATCGGGGTATAGTCAATGTTGGTTTTTGTTTGTAGCGATGTTGAGGTCTGGTAAGTAAGTGCAGGATTCAAGTTCGTATCAAACGTTTCGGGCAGTGCGAGACTATCTCAATCAAGCCGTAGTTGACTTCTTCACTTTGGAGAACGTCGACATGGATTCTTCAACCGATGATAGCACCAGCAATTTCAACGTGATAGTTCAAACTTTGGAACAGGTCGGATCCGGCTACTTTGTCAAAGTGTTCAAACTTTGCAGTTGCGATTTCGGCGTTCCACAACGCCGTGTTCGCTTGTTCTTTGTCGGTCTGAACAAGGAAACCCAGGATGAGAAATCTTTCCACCGGATTGAGGAGTGGTTGAAGTTATTTCAGCTCAAGACCCAAACGCCAGACATGACCTTAGCACTTGCCATGTTACACACCTGATATGTGTTCTTGAAGTTCTTTATTTTTTTGAGCTTTGACTTTGAACTTTGAACTGTTTCACAAGTTTTGCTGCACCTATCTTTCTCCATCTATCTCTTTCTCTCTCCGTAGAGTAGAGAATGTACAATTAGGACTCCTTCACTTTATTACTTTTACTTTTACAATTTACTAACTCTAGATAGTAGTTATATACTTGTTGTTTGTTTTTCACACCACGTGTTTCTTGTGGACAACTTTGCTCAACTCAACTCAACTTACTTTATCTGCTAAGGAGGACGTTTTGCTTCCAGATGAACATCCAATGGTAGTAGCAGAGTTGGAACGAAGGTTGCGTTTCAAAGCTAGCAAAGAAGAGAGTGGTAAGGCTTCGGAAAAGGAGTCAGCAAAGTGGAAAGGACTACACATGGATCTGGCTGAGAAACGTATTTTGGTGTGATGAAGCCATGTTCTTTATTTTCATTTTTTGATGGTCTATAGTTGGAACCGCATCAACATCAACTGATGATCAGTCAAGCCAATACCAAATCATAGCCTCTCTGTCTACTATAAGGTCGTCTAAGTCTAAGTCTAAAGTCTAAATTAAAAAACAATAATTCAACTGTAACCATAGCACCTAAATATAATTATACGGCCAGTGCTACATTCGATGTGATGCAAAAGACTCGACTTAGGTGGGTTGCAATGGCCTCTTCCAGTACCATCAGACTTGGCATCAAGCTCTTGGTTTCAATCACTTAGCTTTCGTGAGCGTGAAGATTCTTGTCAGAAGAAATGTTGCAGTTTTTTTTTAATGTATGTACGATGGTAGTGAATGTTCATTGTTCACACTTTGATCAGTTACCCTCTGTTTGTCATCTCAGAACGTGATCTTCCTGCGGAAGGAAAAGGAGGCGATGCAGGCTGCCAAGAATAAGGACATCATTCGCTATGGTGATATTTATCAGTCAGCGAACCGCACTCCTACAAGCTCCGGACAAGATTCCATTCTGAATTTCAATGTTATTGATAGTTGCGAGTTGGGAGATGTTGATAGTTGGTTGCTAGTGCTTTAGCAATGTAGAGTAGAGAGTAGAGTCGATGGAACCACTTGTCACCGGAGAGAATTGAATCAATCATTTATATTTTTATTCTTACTTAGGAAGTACCTACTCTGCTCCCTTCATGGAAGATCTTTGATCTGGAACGTTGCCGGCTTTTGTTGGGACTCTTATCATTTGCTTCAAGTAACTGTTTGTTTAGTTACTTTGTTTACTGAGTTGTTTTTAGAATTTAGAATTTAGAATTTAGAAATTCACTGGTTTACTATCTTACTACTTCAACTCAGATTCATTTACTTAGCTGTGCATCAGAACGTTTATGTCTTCAGTCTCGAGTCTTGAGTTTTCAAAGTCTTCATCTGGTCTTCAGATCCTATGTTTCCAACATCTACCGCTCTCAGGTCGCGAGACTTTGCACCTTCAGGGATTGCAGTTCCATGAAGATGATCTACTTCACTTCAGTGAAGTCAGTCTGAGCTCACTTTCCGGCAACGCGTTGCTGTGAGGAACTATGTTTTCAAATTCAAATGTTCAAAGTTCAAATGTTCAAACTTCAAACGTCAAACTGTTCCATTATCATATCGGTTTTTGAATTCATAATGACGATGAAGATAAAATCATATCAATCAAATCAAAATCAAAAATCTGTGTTTCGGTTTCTCAGTTTCACAGTTTCTTCACAACTAATTTGGACTATGCTCTGGATCTCTGGTAATTTGGTTCATTATATTTATTTACCGTTTTGTTTTGCTGATTGCTCAGTCACTCAGGTTTACCAGCACTGTGATGCTGGCCGCTGGCCATTTTCTTGGCCACCATTTTGGAACTCAATTACACATCAAGCTCCGAAGAAGAGCAGGAAAACAAATTGACATCACGTGTCTCGGCTTTGAAACGCCAAAAGGTCGTTCACTAAAACTTCAAAAAGCCGAGAGCGGAATTGAATCGACCACAAAACGTGGTTCTTTTGTGGAGTGATGTAAAGCATCAAACAACATCCACCACTATACCATACTCTGAATTTGAACAGAGCGGACAGGAAAAACATATTTGCCAAGTGGAACCCTGAGAGTCAGGAGTCATGATGCACTTTATCAGTAATTAACATGGTCCTGATGAATTTTTTACAGTCGTTTGTTCCAGTCATATGTAATCATTGCGCCATGTGAGCGCACTCAACGGCACCGATGTTGCACCATCGCACTTTTCAAAATGTACTTGTTGCACTCTTGTCGCCCCACTGTACTGATTGATCGCTACCAATGTACCCAACAAACTGCCCCTTGAAAAATCATGGTTCGTACCAATCTCGAAGTAGCCTCAAGAGCAGGGCTCTTGAATCTAGATAATTCTTAATGTTGTTTTGTTTTGTTTACTGAGCCGGTAACAGAACCTTTTGTTTTGCTTAATGGACCGGTAGCGGAATGTTTGCGTTTGGCTGCTGGGCCGGCAAAAAAAAAGTTTTTGCACGAAAAAGGTGCATGTTAAAGTGATATGAAAACAGTTTCTTTACAACTTTATGGTTTTGCTTAATGGACCGGCAAAGAACGCTTTGTTTTGCTTAATGGACCGGTACCAGAATGTTTGCGTTTGGTTCATGGCAAGGAACTGCCGGTTCCCAAAGGTTGGAACTCACGGTTGCCAACGTGGGAACCACAGGTTGCCATTGCAAGGAACTGCCGGTTCCCAGAGGTTGGAACTCCTGGTTCCCAACCTGGGAACCAGAGGTTACCATTGCAAGCAACTGCCGGTTCCCAGAGGTTGCAACTCATGCTTCCCAACCTGGGAACCATAGGTTACCATTGCAAAGAACTTCCAATTCCTAAAGGTTGGAACTGATGGTTCCCAACGTGGGAACCAAAGGTTACCATGGCAAGGAACTGCCGGTTCCAAGACCTTGAAACTTACGGTTCCCAACCTGGGAACCAGAGGTTACCATTGCAAGGAATTGCCGGTTCCCAGAAGTTAGAATTTATGTTTTCGAAACTAAGCGGCTATCATTGTAAGGAACTGCGGGTTCCCAAAGCTTGAAACTCATGGTTCCAAGCCTGAAAAAGTAACTTTACCAGTGGAAGGATCTGTTGATTGCAAAAAGATAAAAATCATGGTTCTTAATGTTGCTTTGTTTTGTTTACTGAGCAGGTAACAGAACCTTTTGTTTTGCTTAATGGACCGGTAGCGGAATGTTTGCGCCCGGCTGCTTCCCAACCTGGGAACCATAGTTTACCATTGCAAAGAACTTCCAGTTCCTAAAGGTTGGAACTGATGGTTCCCAACGTGGGAACCAAAGCACAGCACGCTGCACAGCACCCTGCACAGCACGCTGCACAGCACCTTTCACAGCACCCTTCACAGCACCCTGCACAGCACCTTTGCGACACTCTGGACAACACCCTGCAGAGCACCCTGCACAGCACCCTGCACAGCACCTTTGCCAGACTTCGCCACCGCAGTCTGGACAACACCCTGCACAGCACCCTGCACAGCACCTTTGCCAGACTTCGCCACTGCAGTCTAGACAGCACCCTGCACAGCACCCTGCACAGCACCTTTGCCAGACTTCGCCACCGCAGTCTGGACAGCACCCTGCAGAGCACCCTGCACAGCACCTTTGCCACACTTCACCACCGCACTCTGGACAACACCCTGCACAGCACCCTGCACAGCACCCTGCACAGCACCCTGCACAGCACCCTGCACAGCACCTTTGCCAGACTTCGCCACCGCAGTCTGGACAGCATTCTGCACAGCACCCTGCACAGCACTCTGCACAGCACCCTGCACAGCACCCTGCACAGCACCTTTGCCAGACTTCGCCACCGCAGTCTGGACAGCACCCTGCACAGCACCCTCCTGCACAGCAGCCTGCAACAGCCCCCTGCACAGCACCCTGCACAGCACCTTTGCTAGACTTCGCCACCGCAGTCTGGACAGCCCTGCACAGCACCCTGCACAGCACCCTGCACAGCACCCTTGCCAGACTTCGCCACCGCAGTCTGGACAGCACCCTGCACAGCACCCTGCACAGCACCCTGCACAGCACCTTTGCCAGACTTCGCCACCGCAGTCTGGACAGCACCCTGCACAGCACCCCGCACAGCATGTAAGGACACCTAGAGGATTTCACCAGGACCTCTTCAAGAGCCTCTCACAAGGACCGGTGCAAGATCATGCACAGGCACCAAACAGCATGTCACTAGGATCCCTCCAAGAGCTTCTCACAAGGATCTGTAAAAGACCGTGACCAAGACCTTCATGCCAGGATCCCTATAAGAGACGCTCACAGGATCGTCATAAAAGGAGCTGGTGCTGCTGGAGCGGATCTTACAAGATCTTGAGACAAGAACCCCCCAAGTGCCTCCCACTCCCTCCCACAAAAGCTTTCATACAAGCACCTCTAAGACATGGCATCTGCAAGATCTTCATGCAAGGACCTCTTAGAGAGGATCTCACCAGGATCTCCACAAGATCTTCTGTTAAGGACCTGTACAGGATCATGCAAGAACCTCTGAGACAGGAATTTAGCCGGATCTCCACAAGAGCCCGCTCATTTGTGAGAATTCACAGGAAAAATGCCGCGCCCCAGGACCGGGACAACCGCTTTGTGCGTGCCTGCGCAATCGACATGCACATCGACATATCAGAAAAGAACGTGTTTTTAATGAGGGAATTTTCAGGTAAAATGCCGCAGACCAAGATCATGCAAAACTTCAAGCAAAACTCGCGTGGCAGAGTTTGTGCGATTCTGCACAGTCGAAACGCTCTCACATGGACATCACACAAGAGCCAGTTTCTGCGAGAATTTACAGGAAAAAAGCCGGAAGCCAGATGGAGCACCCAGTGGTCACACTGTTTGAGGAAGAACAGGCCCCAGCACCGGCACAGCCGTTGTGTGCAAGCCTGCGAAGTCGAAATGCATGGTGGACATCTGGCAAAAGCCAAGAGCAGTTTTATGTAAGAATTTTCAGGAAAATGTCACGCCTAAGACCGCGACAACCGTTTTGCGCAAGCCTGCGCAATCGAAATGCACATGGACATGTCGCAAGAGCCATTTTATACGAAAATTCTCAAGCACAATGCCGCAGACAAAGATCAAAGAAATCTCGCGCGGCAGACTTTTTGCGCGATTCCGTGCAATCAAAATGCACATGGAGATGTCACAAGAGCCAGTTTTTATACGAGAATTTGCAGGGAAAAAGTCACGCCCCGAGACCGGGAAAACCGTTTTGCGCGAGCCTGCACAGTCGAAATGCACATGGACATGTCAGAATTTTATGTGAGAATTCTCAGGTAAACTGCCGCAGGCCAAGATCAAGGATGGCTCACGTGGCAGACTTTGTGCGAGCCTGCACAGTCGAAATGCACACAAGAGCTCATAAGCGTCACAAGAGGCTCGCACAAATCCCCCTGGACATGCAGACAGTCAGAAGAGCCACATTATGCGAGAATTTTCAAGTAAAATGCCGCAGGCCAATATCAAGCAAACCCCGCGGCGCAGACTTTGCGCGAGCCTGCGCAGTCGAAATGCACATGGACATCGCACAAGAGCCAGTTTATGCGAGAATTTACAGGAAAGAAGCCGGAAGCCTGATCAAGCACCGGTCTTTACTCCTACCGTAACAACCCCTCAGTGTGGACACAATGTTTGGGGAACATACTGTAATATACAAAACGAAAACACGCCAACAAAAAACGAAATGCCATCCAAACCGCTCCAGTGCATGTTGCCGGAATTGTCTGGGTAAATTGTTTGCTTTTTTTACTAAAATTGTCCCGGATTCTGCTAGCCTGAACATTCTGTGGAATTTTATGTTGTTGTATGTTGTTGTTAATTCCTGGAAGTTGTGTGGAACTGTCTTGGACTTGTTATGACCTGTCATAGAAATTGTTTGGATTTTGTTGGAATTTGATTCGAACTGTCTTATTTAAAATGGCAGGCCGTGTTGACAGCAAAACTGAGCCCATGAAAATCATCAAAGAAAAACACCTATGTTCACACCGGAGCCATGGAGCGAACGAGCCCCCCCGAAGAAAGCAGTATGAAGGCGGGGTTGTATTCGTTGTGCCGGCAAATCAAAAGCCAAGTACGTCAACGCATGTTAGCGTTGTTAGTGAGCAACAAAGAACACACTTGAAAGACCGTATCTCGTCTATGAGTCTTTTCATTCCCAACAGGGCACCTGAACTGATTCTGCTGTTTACATGCTTAGTTCAGGAAGGCCGTCTTTGTCTACATTGGACAAAAGTCGCAGAAATGGGTAAATACGGAAAAATGCGTAACGGACTCCGATTTCTCGAATTATTCATGCATATGATAAAAAATAATAACCGGAAAGTCATCAAAAAGCTTGGATAATGAAAGAACATCGTGGCCAACTGCAGGTACGTCAGGGTGATCAGCCCTGATATCCCATCCAAGACCGTAGCTTCGTTGCACACGGTGGGTCAAGGATGCCGTGTGCCCCTGCTTGTAAATTGGGAACTGTAACTAAAAATTGGACATGTGATGAAAGCCCTTCGGAACAGGGGTTGCCCCCACACACAAAGGCCGTATGTCGCGAAAATATATCATCCGTTGCTTTCAGCAACGGTGATCTTGAAAAAACTGTTCCAGCGAACTTCAAAATGATTCCATGGCGAAAGTCTGAGAAACGAATCAGGAAGGCATTACAAAAATGGGCCAACATACAGGCAAGAAATGTAATGACAAAAATACAATGACAAAAATGCACGTCCATGAACAAATCGGGGCAAAACGGACAGCAGCAATACTTACTTGCGCTGGTTGAGTGCTTGATCGACGTCAGGTTGGGAAAAAATCTTTCTGTACATATAAGACGTCCAGCTGCGTCAAGCTACTGGAAATCAAACTGGTCGGATACGTGTATTTTCGAATTAAATGAGCCCGGCTTTTCAATCCACTCATTCTGAGTCGGAGTGACCCCTGCCTGTAAATTGGGAACTGAAACTAAAATTGGACATGTGATGAAAGCCCTTCGGAACAGGGGTTGCCCCCACACACAAAGGCCGCATGTCGCCAAAACATAGTATCCGTTGCTTTCAGCAACGGTGATCTTGAAAAAACTGGTCCCGCAAACTCCAAAGTGATTTCATGGCGAAAGTCTGAGAGGCGAATCAGGAAGGCATTGCAAAAAAGAGCCAACATAGAGGCAAGAAATGTAATGACAGAAATGCAGGTCCATGAAGATATCGGGGCAAAACGGACAGCAGCAATATTTAGTTGCGCTGGTTAAGTGCTTGATCGACGTCAGGTTGTGAAAAACCTTTTCTGTACATATAAGACGCCCAGCTGCGTCAAGCTACTGGAAATCAAACTGGTCGGATACGTGTATTTCTGAATTAAATTAGCCCGGCTTTTCAATCCACTCATTCTGAGTCGGAGTGATCCCGCAGAGACGCAATCTCTAATCTGACGAATGTCAGGTTGAAGATATTCAACAGTGCGTCTTTCAACGTATTATTCGAATTAGATGAGCCCGGATTTTTGAGTCCACTCATTCTGAGACGGGCAGATTCCGCGGATACACAATCTCGAATTTGGTGCACATCGGGTACTGACTCAGGGTCAGAAAAAGGAAGCACAAGTGCAGGCAGAAAGCGACAAGTTCACAGGTGGTCAAAAAGCCTCGGATACCGGGTGACCCCCCACTTGAAAGCCGTTTTGTCGCAAACAATCATCGTAACGTGCTGTTTCATCTAGTTGAAAAATACGGTAAGTGGAGAAAACGTCGGATCGATTAAAACTTTTCTGTACATATGCTAATGCGAAAAGGCTAGCTGTGATTAAAAATCCGGTGGAGACTTGGACTATGAAAAAATGCGAAACAAGCTTGCACAACGAGGAAAAAGGCAGGGCCAGACACTCAATGTGTGAGGCAGGATGAGAACCAACGAAAAACAAGTTCCAGTTCAACTGGACTGCCACTTAAGTCCAAGTCTGAAAAGACTTGAGAAACGGAGGTCTGAAGGTGGTCTTTTCTGTACAATGAGAAACTTATTGTCGAATTATCAACGTATCTGACTACAAGATGATCGAAACAAGGTTGAGTCAAAATTTGAAACGTACTGCTCCACGACCGTTCGTTGTGGTCATGGCCAAATTCGACAGTGTCAAAGATGTCTGACTTCCGACTCCTGCACTTCTAACCTGACGCAAAATCCAAATCAGTGCGGAACAAGCTTGCATAATGGAGAAATCGCAATGGCGAGACATGTCAATGTCTGAAGATAGAAATCCTGTCTGTACATACAGCGGTGCTAATTCATGCAAAAAGTTCGGGTTTGTGACTACGAGTATTGAATTAAATGAGCACGACTTTTGAGCCCGATGCACCATGAGAGTGCAACGAAAACAAGTTCCAGTTCAACTGGACTGCCACTAAAACCCAAGTCTGTAAAGACTTGAGAAACGGAGGTCTGAAGGTGGTTTCTGCTGTACAATGAGAAACCTATTGTCGACGTATCGACGCAGCTGACTACAAGATGTTCGAAACAAGGTTGAATCAAAATTTCCACAACGTACTGCTCCACGATCGTTCATTGTGGTCACGGCCAAATACGACAGTGTCAAAGAGGTCTAACTTCCGAGTCCTGCACTTCTAATCTGACGGAAGTTCAAATCAGTGCGTAACTAGCTTTCAAACTGGAGAAATGGCAAGGGCCAGGCACTGTCAATGTCTGAAGATGGAAATCCTGTCTGTACATATAGCGGTGCTAATTCATGCAAAGAAGTTGGGGTTTGTGACTACGAGTATTGAATTAAATGAGCACGACTTTTGAGCCCGATGCACAGTGAGAATGCAATGAAAACAAGTTCCAGTTCAACTGGACTGCCACTAAAGTCCAAGTCTGTAAAGACTTGACAAACGGAGGTCTGAAGGTGGTCTTTTCTGTGCAATGAGAAACTTATTGTCGACGTATCAATGTATCTGACTACACTACACGATGATCAAAACAAGGTGGAAACATGTTGGTTTTGAAAGATACTGCTACACGATTGTTCAACGTGGCCACTGCCAAATTTGACAGTGTCAAAGATGTCTGACTTCCGATTCTTTCACTTCGGATCTGACGCCAAACGTTTCGGCAGGCTTTGCCACATGAGTGTGAAACAAGCTTGTATAATAGGGAAAAGTCAAAGGTTTCTGCAAGCTTTGCCACATGAATGTGAAACAATCTTGTAAAATGAGGAAATGGCAGGGCCAAACACTGTCAATGTCTGAAGATGGAAATCCTGTCTGTACATACAGCGATGCTAATTCATGCAAAAAGTTCGGGTTTGTGACTACGAGTATTGAATTAAATGAGCATGGCTTTTTGAGCCCGCTCAAACCAAGACGGAAGGTTCCGGCGGATACAGTGTCCCAAATCTGATGCCTGGCAGTGTGGACATCAGTGTTTGTTCAAGAATTGCAACAAATAAAAATCCAAGTCTGTAAAGAATTGAAATTTTGAAATCTGACGCAAAATCCAAATCAGTGCGGAACAAGTTTGCACAATGGAGAAATCGCAATGGCGAGACATGTCAATGTCTGAAGATGGAAATGCTGTCTGTACATACAGCGGTGCTAATTAATGCAAAAAGTTCGGGTTTGTGACTACGAGTATTGAATTAAATGAGTACGACTTTTGAGCCCGATGCACAGTGAGAGTGCAACGAAAACAAGTTCCAGTTCAACTGGACTGCCACTAAAATCCAAGTCTGTAAAGACTTGAGAAACGGAGGTCTGAAGGTGGTTTCTGCTGTACAATGAGAAACCTATTGTCGACGTATCGATGCAGCTGACTACAAGATGTTCGAAACAAGGTTGAATCAAAATTTCCGAAACGTACTGCTCCACGATCGTTCATTGTGGTCACGGCCAAATACGACAGTGTCAAAGAGGTCTATAACTTCCGAGTCCTGCACTTCTAATCTGACGGAAGTTCAAATCAGTGCATAACTAGCTTTCAAAATGGAGAAATGGCAGGGCCATACACTGTCAATGTCTGAAGAATGAATTCTTGTCTGTACATACAGCGGTGCTAATTCATGCAAAGACGTTGGGGTTGGTGACTACGGGTACCTGTGTTGAATTAAATGAGCACGACTTTTGAGCCTGCTCAAGAAATCGGTCGACAAGATCGAAGTGATGATCTGAGCCATTATGGCATTCAGTCCAATGTCAAGTTTAATTCAATATCGAATGAAAAATCAAGCTGAATGAAATTCAGAAAAACCTGACGGGAGCTTGGGAATCAGATCGCCAAGCAATGCCTGTCAAATAGTGGCTGTGGGTGTTTATCACCCACATGCGGCCACGTTTGTGATGCACGCATCCTTGCGAATTCGGGCCACGGGTGAGGTCAATGCACTCACCCTCTCCGCCATTGTGCACGGTTTTTCCTGTGCACCAGGCTAGGCCCACAAATATGGCACCGCATTCGTTCTTGCTGAGATTCGTCCCATTGTGCAAGATACGACCTAATTCGCGCGCCTCCCACGAGGTGTATCCTACTTTGAATCCCTGAGCAAAGAAACTTTCACTTTCTGCAAAGTGGAGTTTGCTAGGTGCCAGCTTACCTTTTTTGAGAATGGCAACAAAATTACCAGGTTTTGTGGCATGTGTGAAGGCCAGATGGATGATTTCATCGAGGCCTCTGTCTGGTGCCGCCCGTCTTGGTATCGGTGGCATCCCTGCTGGAAGGTTGGCTCTATCATACAAAATTGAGATCGGCAAAAGGTAAAAATGCTCCATTGGAGCCGGTTGGTCAGATCCCTGATTCCATCCGTAATAGCTGGGATCATACGTGGCCATTCTCATGGGTCCCAAATCTTGTGACAAAATGTCAGCCTGTGCCAGTAGCTTGGCTACATGTTGCAAAAAGGCTTCAGAAGTGGGATGCTCCTTGACTTGTTGATTCAAAAGGATTTCAAACAAGGAATGCTCATGATCATTTAGCGGGACATGGCCTGATCGACGGCGTGCTCGGAATCGAAAACGCATTAAAAGGAGCACTACCTAAAGGCGCACTCAAAGATGCATTCGGAGCACTACGAACGGTCTGTGGCACCACCGGACGGGGTGGTGGTGGCGGCGGCGGAGGTCTTTCTTGAAATTGGCCGCTGTGACCGTAAATATCAAATACTCCAAGTGAAGTTTCCCAATTCCCTGGTGGGTATGTATGATGGGCTTGCTGTAAAGAGCGAGCCTCTGATCGAACTTCACTGACACTAGGTCCTGGGGACCGAGATCGTGCACGGCTATCGGATCTAGATCTCGTTTGACGAGGTCTACGGGATCGAGAAGATCTGGATCTCAGTGGTGGACGTTGTAAAGGTGCCAAACTGCTCGGTGTAGCTGGTGGTCTACCGATTTTCTGTACATCTTCAAGGGCTACAGACATTGGTCCCGGTGGTCTTCTAGGGGGGTCGAAGCTTGCAGTACCATCAGTAATTGGCAGCGCAGGTCGGACCTCACTCTTGGGTCTCAACGTCGAAACCACGGCAGCCGGTGCTCGAGGCGGTGGTGCTTTAGCCGCCTGACGGCTGTAGTCCCCTGCAATGAAATACACATTGTATGACATGGATGCAACTCTACGTGTCGAAAATGGAAAATGGAAAATGGAACACCATGACAACATACAATTAGAAAAGGTCAACTGTACAAGTATCAACGTGTGATACGTTTTCAGTGATTGGCTTCATGAATGAACGTGAAAAACATGTCGGTTGAGCCAGGATGTCTGTACAGAAACTGAAAGCTGAAGTACCGTGAAAACACTGCATCGAAACTCTCACTGATCCGTCCTACGAGTAAGTCTAAATGCTCTATTGCTGTTTCTTCTGCTTTGTTCTTTTGGCGACTCATAGTTGTTTCAGAGGAGGGCCCGAAAGCCTTTGTTCAGGAATAACCCCGAATGTTCAGAGTGAATCAGAGTGAATCAGAGTAATTCAGAGGCACAAAGTGCAATCAGAGATTTTCAGAGATTTTTCAGAGATTCTTCAACGCCTGAGAAAACATGCACGACAATTTCCATGGAGATCTTCGATCTCCGTTGGAAAGTGGAACTCCGTAACACGAATTACTCATCGAGGGGACGGAAGGGAAAATTAGTCCCAAATCATATCGGATACGGTTCAAAGAAATACCGATGGCTACGATTCATGGTCAAAACGACCCAGTGGTATTGCCTTGTTGTTTTTCTCTGGACAAGGACCAGACATACCCCCATTTTTTGGTGGTGAAAAAGTTGAGGGCCGAAGCCAAATCAGAGGGATACTGTTCACACGCCGGCAGTTACCGGATCACGACAGGACCATGACGGAATCTCTGCCGAATACACACTTGAAAGACCGTATCTCGTCTATGAGTCTTTTCATGCCCAACAGGGCACCTGAACTGATTCTGCTGTTTACATGCTTAGTTCAGGAAGGCCGTCTTTGTCCACATTGGACAAAAGTCGCAGAAATGGGTAAATACGGAAAAATGCGTAACGGACTCCGATTTCTCGAATTATTCATGCATATGATAAAAAATAATAACCGGAAAGTCATCAAAAAGCTTGGATAATGAAAGAACATCGTGGCCAACTGCAGGTACGTCAGGGTGATCAGCCCTGATATCCCATCCAAGACCGTAGCTTCGTTGCACACGGTGGGTCAAGGATGCCGTGTGCCCCTGCTTGTAAATTGGGATCTGTAACTAAAAATTGGACATGTGATGAAAGCCCTTCGGAACAGGGGTTGCCCCCACACACACACACACACACACACAGCCCTGGTGGAACGTGCTTCGCGCATGTTTTGAAACCTTCTAAATATTGCTAAAAATTCAGTAATTTCGCCTGGCAAGGCCTGGTGGAACGTGCTTCGCGCAGGTTTTGAAACCCTCTAAATGCAGAATTTCGACCTGGCTTGCCAGGCAGGGCAAAGGGCGAAAGGTGCACAGGAGGGTTTCGTGTCCTAGTGAAACATGCCTGGCGCAGGTGTGGAAACCGTCTAAATGCAATATTCGACCTGGCAAAGCGCTGGCACAAGTGCTAACGCTGCACGCAAGGGTTTTTGGGGGCCCTGTGCAAAACGTGCTTCGCGCAGGTTTTGAACCCTCGTGCGCTGCTGTGCAATCCCCCTTGGAAATTTCCCCTCTACCGAAATGGCGGTGTTAAACCCCCAAAACGGCACCAAAGTGATATAGTTATTAAAAGCTTTTTTGGAAGGGTTGGGTGCTGCCATTTTGTAGCGCCAAAAAAAAATGTAAACCAATCTGTATTGACTTTTTAAAAAAGAAATGCCCATTCAGTTTTGGCAAAGAAAATTATAAACCAAACTGTAGACTTTGTCGGTGGCTTGGTGCTGGGTTCCAAGAAAATTGAAAAACCAATCTTCAGTGACTTTGTGTTCTCAAAGTGCCAAATGTTGATTTCCAAGAAAAATTCCAAACCAATCTGTAGTCATTTTCAGTGCTCAGTGCTCATTTCCAAGAAAATATCAGAACCAATCTGTAGTGACTTGGTTTTTAAAAAGTGCCCATTCAGTTTTGGCCAAGAAAATTATAAACCAAACTGTAGACTTTGTCGGTGGTTCGGTGCTGGTTTCTAAGAAAACTGAAAAACCACTTTGTAGTGACTTTGTGTTTTCATTTGTGACAAGTGCTGATTTCCAAGAAAATTTCAAAACCAATCTGTAGTCATTTTCAGTGCTCAGTGCTGATTTCCAAGAAAATTACAGAACCAATCTGTAGTGACTTTGTGATGAATGATGAAGATTATGAAGAATGTTTTGTATTGCTTTTGTTGTTTTGTGAGATGTGAGACAGTTGGGTGCAGCCAGTGCAGAGGTTTGCTGCCGGTAGTTTGGCTATGCGTAGCTATTCAGGAATGGAACGACAAAGTGCCGCAGCCACAAGGGTAAAAAAAAACAACCGCCAGATTCACATGGTTTCGTGCCTGGTGAATCCTGGTGAATCATGGTGAATCCTGGTGATGCATGGTGATGCATGGTAAATCATGGTAATGAATGGTAGTGATTGGTAATGCATGGTAACGCATGGTAATGCATGGTAATGCATGGTAATGCATGGTGATGCATGGTGATGCATGGTGATGCATTGTGATGGGAGTGGTGGATACAGTAGTGGTGGGAGATGGTGGGAGATGGTGGGAGATGGTGGGAGATGGTGGGAGGGGGATTCTGGATGATTCATGATGAGTGGTGGGAGATGGTGGGAGATGGTGGGAGGGGGATTCTGGATGCCGAACAACTTTACAAAATGGTTTTGATGTTTTTTCAAGAAAATGAAAAACTATTTTATAAAACCATTTTGTAGTATTGATTAAAAAACAAAAGTTTTAAACTTTTGTTTTTTAATCAATACTACAAAATGGTTTTATAAAATATTTTTGGATTTGGCCAGAGATTGGGTTTGGCTTTACAAAATGGCTTTGGTACTTTTCAAAAAACAACGAATACATCTACAAAATGGTTTGTAGTTTTTTTCCCCACATCTTTGTGTGGGGTTCTTGTTTTTGATTCTGTATCTCGGGCTCCTTCTCCTCCCGCCGCCTCCCTCACACACACACAACAACACACACAAACAACACACTCACACAGACACACACAAACACACACAACCACACACACACAACACACACACACACGCACGCACACGCACACACACACACAACACACACACAACACACTCACACACACAAACAACACACTCACACACACACAAACAACACACTCACACACACACAAACAACACACTCACACACTCACACACACAAACAACACACTCACACACACACACAAACAACACACTCACACACACGCACACACAAACAACACACTCACACACTCACACACACACAAACACACAACACACTCACACTCACACTCACACACTCACACACACACACATTCACACACACACACATACACATACACATACACATACACACACACAAACACACACATTTTGCGTGGCAGGCGTGGCACAAACTCATTCTACCGTCATTTCACGTGGCCGGCGTGGCACAACCTCACATCTACCGTCGTTTTGCGTGGCAGGCGTGGCACTTATGGCACTGGGTGGCGCGCTTGGACTTGGTTAGGCGCCCGTGACGCCGCGGCATTGTGCGTGGCAGGCGTGGCACAACCTCACATCTACCGTCGTTTTGCGTGGCAGGCGTGGCACTTATGGCACTGGGTGGCGCGCTTGGTCTTGGTTAGGCGTGCGTGACGCCGCGGCATTTTGCGTGGCACGCGTGGCACAAACTCACATCTACCGTCATTTCAGGTGGCAGGCGTGGCACAACCTCACATCTACCGTCGTTTTGCGTGGCAGGCGTGGCACAAACTCACATCTACCGTCATTTCACGTGGCAGGCGTGGCACAACCTCACATCTACCGTCGTTTTGCGTGGCAGGCGTGGCACTTATGGCACTGGGTGGCGCGCTTGGACTTGGTTAGGCGCCCGTGACGCCGCGACACTTTGCGTGGCAGGCGTGGCACAAACTCACATCTACCGTCATTTCACGTGGCAGGCGTGGCACAACCTCACATCTACCGTCTTTTTGCGTGGCAGGCGTGGCACTTATGGCACTGGGTGGCGCGCTTGGACTTGGTTAGGCGCCCGTGACGCCGCGGCATTTTGTGTGGCAGGCGTGGCACAAACTCACATCTACCGTCATCTCACATGGCAGGCGTGGCACAACCACATCTACCGTCGTTTTGCGTGGCAGGCGTGGCACTTATGGCACTGGGTGGCGCGCTTGGACTTGGTTAGGCGCCCGTGACGCCGCGGCATTGTGCGTGGCAGGCGTGGCACAACCTCACATCTACCGTCATTTCACGTGGCCGGCGTGGCACCACCTCACATCTACCGTCGTTTTGCGTGGCAGGCGTGGCACTTATGGCACTGGGTGGCGCGCTTGGACTTGGTTAGGCGCCCGTGATGCCGCGGCATTTTGTGTGGCAGGCGTGGCACAACCTCACATCTACCGTCATTTCACGTGGCAGGCGTGGCACAACCTCACATCTACCGTCGTTTTGCGTGGCAGGTGTGACACTTATGGCACTGGGTGGCGCGCTTGGACTTGGTTAGGTGCCCGTGATGCCGCGGCATTTGGCACAACCTCACATCTACCGTCATTTCACGTGGCCGGCGTGGCACCACCTCACATCTACCGTCGTTTTGCGTGGCAGGCGTGGCACTTATGGCACTGGGTGGCGCGCTTGGACTTGGTTAGGCGCCCGTGACGCCGCGGCATTGTGCGTGGCAGGCGTGGCACAACCTCACATCTACCGTCATTTCACGTGGCAGGCGTGGCACCACCTCACATCTACCGTCGTTTTGCGTGGCAGGCGTGGCACTTATGGCACTGGGTGGCGCGCTTGGACTTGGTTAGGCGCCCGTGACGCCGCGGCATTTTGTGTGGCAGGCGTGGCACAAACTCACATCTACCGTCATCTCACATGGCAGGCGTGGCACAACCTCACATCTACCGTCGTTTTGCGTGGCAGGCGTGGCACTTATGGCACTGGGTGGCGCGCTTGGTCTTGGTTTCGGCGTGCGTGGCAGGCGCGGCACAAAGTCACATCTACCATTGTTTTGCGTGCGTCTTGCGTGGCAGGTGCGGCACAGATGGCAGCAGAAACACACATCTACCTTATTTTTGCGTGGTTCCGACATGTTTCCTGGCTTGTTTACGTATGTCATGTTCCGGCATGTCTTATGGTCGCTCTGGCATGTTTTATTTTCTGACACGTTGCCTGCTTCGCTTCGTTTGTTCTGCTGGCTTGTTTACGCATGTCCTGCTCCGGCATAGTTTCTGGTCGCTCCGGCATGTTGTTGTTACTTACTGCCACGTTTTCGCCCTTAGTATTACCGCTTCTTTCCGCGTGCTTCGGCATGTTTGATTTCCTGGCATGTTTAACCCCCTTCTTCTTTCGGCTTGTTTCATTTCCATACGCATTTGCTGCCAGGTACTTGTCTTCGTCTTTGTCGTCCCTACGGGAGGCAGGGCCCAATGTGGGAAGAAGCGTATGCAGATGCCTGGCGAACCGACACTTATGTGAATTTTCGCGACGCCTGTGTGTTTCTGAACTGTGTGGTTTCTTGACGTCTTTGGAAAAACCTGCACAGTTAGTGTCATAACCATGGTGTTTGCCTGTGACTGTGACTGTGTCGTGTCTTCCATAGTTGCATTGACAACCAGCTACATTCGTGTTCTATACTTCTGCGGCCAGGTACCTTTCCTCTATGTCATCATCGTCGGATGCATACATACATACATGCATGCATGCATGCATGCATACATACATACAGACATACATACATACCATTTTACATACATACATATACATACATACATACATTCATTCATTCATTCATTCATGCATTCATTCATTCATTCATGCATTCATTCATTCATTCATTCATTCATTCATTCATACCTACCATTTTACCTTTTCGATCTTTCACCACCTCCTTTGTCTTTCCTTCCTTCCCTGTCCCCGCTAAAACCATTGAAGCTCATTTTAGGAAGAAGTCGACTTGTGGGGTTATCCGGTCCTTTAATTTGGAAAATGCTACCTCATTGATTCAAAAATGATTGAGCCTTACAGAATGGTATATAAAATTCCTGGAAATCTGAAGATATCTGAAGTTATTTCTACAAAATGGTTTGTAAAATAATTGCTACACAATGGTATTTGAAATGTTTTTCCTCAAAATACACTTTAAAAACATTTTGTAGGGAGCCTTCAACCATTCTGTAGTGGGGTGGGGTTGGGTGCCTCTACGTTTTGGCTCCCCCAACCCAACCCGCCAAATTCCAAGTGGGATTGCTTTGCATTGTTTTATATTGTTTTGTGAAATGTGAGACAGTTGGGTGCAGCCAGTCAGTGCAGAGGTTTGCTGCCGGTAGTTTGCCTATGCGTAGCTATTCAGCAATGGAACGACAAAGTGCCGCAGCCACAGGGGTAAAAAAAGAAATGCCAGATTCACATGGTTTCGTGCCTGGTGATGCATGGTGATGATTGTCGAAGGAAGTTTAGAAGTCAAACTTCCGACAATATGGAGAGATGAAAAGCAGGGCAGAGGCAGAGAGAAGAGGAAGATTAGAAGAGAGAAGATCAGAAGAGAAAGAGTAAGAAGACAGAAGATACAGATGCGCGAAAAGGTAGGAAAGTCGCGAAACACTGTGTTTTTCCAATGATTTGTGGCTCCGGAGGGTCGAAAAGTAGGCTCGCTAAAGCGGCGGGTGCGGAGCCAGCTGGCCACAGGAGCGATGAAAAATTGCACGCCGTTGTGGCACGAAGCACATTTCGAATTCAAAAGTGTTAAAAACTGGCGGTCTCGGACCACTTTTGGAAGTTGAGGTGTCGAAAAAGTGCACGCCGTTGTGGCGCGAAGCACATTTCGAAGTCAAACTGTTAAAAACACTAGGGATTCGGACCACTTTTGGAAGTTCAGATATCGAAAAAGTGCACGCCGTTGTGGCGCGAAGCACATTTTGAAGTCAACAGTGTTAAAAACTGGCGGTCTCGGACCACTTTTGGAAGTTGAGATGTCAAAAAAGTGCACACCGTTGTGGCGCGAAGCACATTTCGAAGTCAAAAGTGTAAAAAACTGAGGGTTTTGAGCCTTTTTTGACGTTAAGATGTCGAAAAAGTAGACACTGATTAACTTAACTAACTTGACTAACTTAACTAACTTAACTACCCTAACTTCGACGACAACAGCAGCAACAACAACAACAACAATAGCAACAACAACAACTACAACAACAACTACAACTACAACTACAACTACACAACAACTAGAACTAGAACTACAACTACAACAACTACAGCTACAACTACAACAACTACAACTACAACAACAACCGCAACAACAACAACTACTACTACTACTACTACTACTACTACTACTACTACTACAACTACAACTACAACTACAACTACAACTACACACAACTACAACTAGAACTAGAACTACAACTACAACAACTACAGCTACAACAACAACAACAACAACTACTACTACAACTACAACTACAACTACAACAACAACTACTACAACTACAACAACTACAACTACAACTACACAACAACTACAACTGCACAGCAACTACAACTACAACTATATGACTGCAACTACACTACACTAATTACATTACCTCACAACTACAACTCCACTACGCTACAACTACAACTACAGTTGCAGTACATCACACTACATCCAGCAGTTGTGGTTGAGGTGACCACTGCAACCATTGCAACCACTCCAGCAAACACAACTCCAACCACCTTTCGGTCAATCAGTGGCTTCGCTCTGCCATCCCTGATTCACAACAACCAACGTCTCCTATAGGTTTCCTGTTCTGAAACTTCCGCCACCGCCTTGTGCGGTGCTACTGGGATATGAATGGATATGATTGGTGAATATTGGTGATGCATGGTGATGCATGGTGATGGGAGCGGTGGATAGTGGATGATACTGGATGATTCAATGATAGATGATGATAGTGGATGATAGTGGGGGGAAGGGGATTCTGGATGATTCATGATGCTTCTGGAATCATCTGGAATCTATTTTTACAATCTTTTACAATCTCTTACATACAGATAGAAACAGATTTTTATATATAGATTTAGCATGATTTAGCCTTACAGAATGGTTTTGTAGTTTTTTTTGCTGAAAACAACGAACAAACCTACAAAATGGTTTATAGTTTTTTGAAAAATGTCAATCCATAGTTCACAAATAGGTTTGGTTTTACAAAATGGTTTTGTTTTTTTTGGGGGCGAACTTTCACAGATGGGTTTATGTGCTGAACAACTTTACAAAATGGTTTTGATGTTTTTTCAGAAGAATGAAAAACACCAATTTTTTTCAAGGAATACTACTAAGTGGTTTTATATTTTTTGGGCGGATTTGGCCAGGGATTGGGGCTTGCTTTACAAAATGGTTTTGGTACTTTTCAAAAACCAACGAGTACATCTACAAAATGGTTTGTAGTTTTTTTGGGAAAATGCTACCTCATTGATTCAAAAATGATTGAGCCTTACAGAATGGTATATAAAATTCCTGGAAATCTGAAGATATCTGAAGTTATTTCTACAAAATGGTTTGTAAAATAATTGCTACACAATGGTATTTGAAATGTTTTTTCCTCAAAATACAGTTAAAAAACATTTTGTAGGGAGTTTGGGGTTGGGTGCCTCTACGTTTTGGCTCCCCCAACCCAACCCCCCAAATTCCAAGGGGGATCTAAATGCAGTATTTCGATCTGGCTGGCAAGGCAAGGACAAAGGGCGATGGCAAAGCGCTGGCAAGGGGCTAAAGCTGCACGGAAGGGTTTGGGGCCCGGGTCGAACGTGCTTCGCGCAGGTTTTGAAACCCTCTAAATGCAGAATTTCGACCTGGCAAGGCAGGGGCAAAGGGCGAAAGGTGCACAGGAGGGTTTCGTGTCCCAGTGAAATGGCTTGCTTAGCGCAGGTCTGGAAACCGTCTAAATGCAATATTCGACCTGGCAAAGCGCTGGCAAAGGACTAAAGCTGCACGGAGGGCTTGGGGGCCCTGGCAGAACGTGCTTCGCGCAGGTTTTGGCAAGGGGCTAAAGCTGCACGGAAGGGTTTTGGGGCCCTGGTGGAACGTGCTTCGCGCAGGTTTTGAATCCCTCTAAATGCAGTATTTCGACCTGGCAAGGCAAGGGCTAAGGGCGATGGCAAAGCGCTGGCAAGGGGCTAAAGCTGCACGGAAGGGTTTTGGGGCCCTGGTGGGAAGGGCAAAGGGAGGGGCAAAGCGCTGGCAAGGGGCTAAAGCTGAACCCTCTAAATGCAGAATTTCGACCTGGCAAGGCAGGGGCAAAGGGGAAAAGGTGCACAGGATGGTTTCGTGGCCTAGTGAAACGTGCCTGGCGCAGGTGTGGAAACCATTTAAATGCAATATTCGACCTGGCAAAGCGACGGCAAGGGGCTAAAGCTGCACGGAAGGGTTTTGGGGCCCTGGTGGGAAGGGCAAAGGGAGGGGCAAAGCGCTGGCAAGGGGCTAAAGCTGAACCCTCTAAATGCAGAATTTCGACCTGGCAAGGCAGGGGCAAAGGGGAAAAGGTGCACAGGATGGTTTCGTGGCCTAGTGAAACGTGCCTGGCGCAGGTGTGGAAACCATTTAAATGCAATATTCGACCTGGCAAAGCGACGGCAAAGGGCTAAAGCTGCACGGAAGGTTTTGGGGCCCTGGCAGAACGTGCTTCGCGCAGGTTTTGAAACTTTCTCTACCCAAAAGCTCTGGTTGGGCTAATTCCTGCCTATTAGGGTTATTTTAGTTTTTAAGGTTAAATTCTATCTATTAGGTTATTTCATGTTCTGTCTTTTAGGTTGTTTGCCTGTTTGCCTAAATAGTTTATTTAGCCGAATAACCTAAAAACTGTCTTGTTTGAGACTTTGTTTCTCTTTCACCAAACTATATTTTCAACAGTTTAAACTAAAGACACAGTCTTCTTCCATATTTGTTTCCTTTGGAATTTTTGAATTACATGTTTTTTTGGCAAATAGTTTTTCAAATGTTTCTTCATTGCTTTGTGAGTGATGTATGTCGCTTTCTTTTGATATATGCGGGTCTGAAGTGATTTTTTGTGCTAAAGTGAAGCCTTTTGTGCTAAAGTGAATCTGTAAATTTCAGTCGGATATGTTTTAGATGGGGCAAGCCAACACAGCATGGAAGCAACAAAAACACATGTCCAAAACAATATGAGCAAATGGGTATGTCTCAACATGAAGTGTCCTTTTTTGACCCCAAAATGGTTACGTTGAAGGGAAAAAAGGTCACCTCATTTTCAGACATACCCAAACAAGAAAAAAAACATGTTTTGCAACAATGGCAATGGATAGTTTTTGGGAGCGCCAAGCCAGCACAGGATGAAAAAACAAAAACAAGAAGAAAATTGAAACCAACAAATGCAAAACAACAACACACAGTAATAATCAAAGATGTTAAAGCAATTGTCCAAAACCTAACTTGTCAGCTGCATCGTTTATGAAACTCAGAGGAGTTCATGTGAATTCGCGGGTGCTCATTGCTCATGGGTGTTCATGTGTGTTTTTATGTGTTTTTCATTTTTTTCGGCTGCCACCTATTTAGTTTACGCAGTGGGTTTCCATGCCCAAAAAGAAAAATCAAAGTATTTTTTCGTGAGGTTCGCGCGCGATTTTGGGTATAAAATGGCTGCCCCCCGGCGCGCGAACCCAACCAAAAAAACAAGTTTAGACACTTGCTTGATTTGGTTGGTGGTTTTTTGTCTCATGCGCTGCTATTTGGCTGCAAACCTGTGCCTTGGTGACCAGATGGAAATCCTTGAGTTCTTGGTCAGCTTGGACTCGATGGTTACATTTGTTTTTTTAAAAAATAAATTTGGGGCTAGAGAACCCCAAATTATTGGCAAACCTTGGCTTTGAAGGGCATTTTTTGAAAGATCATAAACAAAAACTGTCAAGACTGGAAGGTTTTTCACTTGTAAGAAAGTAGTGGCAAGCACAAAATGTTTGAAGACTTGCTTGGTGAGGATTGGTTGTATTCAAGTTGTTTTTGCAAAAACTAAACGGAGCAATCCAGCCAAGACTTGATCAATCACTAAGGGGGTCTCCATCCCTCAAACCTTTTTACATCAAAACGCCTTCCCAAAGATTTGCAATCACCTGGGGCTCTCCATCCTTGGCCTTTCTCCCCATTGAAAAAACAACGAAACCACCAAACAATGCAAGTGACTTGAGGTGATCAGCATTCATGTGTTTGAGGCAAGTAAACCCAGAATTTACCCAAAATAAAGAGAAGGGGTGTCAATCCCAGAGCCCATCCATTACTACGTTTTTTTTTCCCCTCAAACCTATTTGCGAGAAAATGCAATCCAACCCAGAGTTAATCGATCACTTGCGCCTTCCCATGCCAATCCATTTCCAAAAAATTAATCCAAATGTTTTGCAATGACTTGGGGCCATCCAGTCATCCAATTCATTTACATTTGCATGGGAAAATTTCTCCCAGAAAGTGTGTAGTTGAAGATTTGTTGATGGAAAAAAGTGATTGACCAAACATTTTTTTGACAAAAAACATTAAAAAATAAATAAAATCAAGATTTTTGCTGAATAAACATCATTTGTTTGACTAAAAACCAAGATTTTTTGAATAAAATTCAGATTTTTTTTGAACAAATCCAAGATTTTTTGAAGATTTTCAAGGAAATGAGGTGTAAGTTTGATGTAAGTTTGCATCAAACTTACACTTTTGAGGTGTAAGTTTACATCAAATTTACACTAAACTTACACATCAAGAGTGTAAGTTTACACCAAACTTACATATCAAAAGTGTAAGTTTACATCAAACTTACACTGAGAAGTGTAAGTTTGCACTTGTATGTGTAACTTTGATGTAAACTTACACTTTTGATATGTAAGTTTGGTGTAAACTTACACTCTTGATGTGTAAGTTTAGTGTAAGTTTGATGTAAACTTACACCTCAAAAGTGTAAGTTTGATGCAAACTTACATCAAACTTACACCTCATGTCCTTGATAATCTTCAAAAAATCTTGGGTTTGTTCAAAAAAATCTTGATTTTATTCAAAAAAATAAAAAAAAAAAACATGATTATTCAAAAAAAACATTGGTTTTACAGTATTCAGTTTTTTTGAAAAACATGTGTTTTTTCAAAACAGTTTGATCAGTCATTTGTTCCATCAAAAAATCTTCAACCAAACACTTTCCCGGAGAGATTTTCCCATGCAAATGTGAATGAATTGGATGACTGGAGGGCCTCAAGTCATTGCAAAACATTTGGATTAATTTTTAGGAAATGGATTGGCATGGGAAGGCCCAAGTGATCGACTAACTCTGGGCTGGATTGCATTTTCTTGCAAATAGGTTTGAGGAAGAAAAATAAATAGTAATGGATGGGCTCTGGGATTGACAACCTTTTCCCTTCTTTTTGTAAACATGAATCTGAAAACTGCAAAACCCAAAATTTAATGGCAAATTCCAGGTTTAACTGCATAGAAAATGTGAATGCTGAACACCCCAAGTCATTGTTTGTTTTTAGTCGCATTTTTTGTTGGCATAAATGTCAAGGATGGAGAGCCCCAGGTGATTGTTAATCTTTGTGTTGGTTTTCTGATATCGAGGGCTGGAGGCCCTTTAGTGATTGATCAAGTCTGGGCTGGATTGGCCGTTTAGTTTTTGCAAAAAAATGAATACAACCAATCCTCACCAGGACTTTCTTCATTTTTTTGGCCGACCACTGCTTTTGACAAATGAAAGGCCATCCAGTCTTGACAGTTTGTCTTTATAAAACTACTGCTGCCCGAACTGATTTCAAAAAAGGGCCCTCCAAAACCCTTGGATTGCCGATACTTCAAGAAAGAAATCAGCCCAGGGCTGGGACCTCCATCTCAAGTTCATTCTTTTAAGTTCAAAGAAAGTGGATGGCAGCAAAACAAAACGACAAACAAACAAAAACACATGAACACCCATACACACGCATGAACAACCATGTACATCCATGGACACCCATGAGCACTTGAGCGCGCATGAGCACCCATGAACTCACATGAACTCCAAATACAATGCAGCTGGCAAATTACTTGTTGAACCATATGTCTCACAGTTTTTGAACTTCTTATTTTGGGTTGTTGGCTATGTGAGTTTTTGATTTAATTGTTCTTTTCTTGAACTGAACATTAATTCTATTTTCATGTTTTTTTTGTTTTGTCCTGTGGTGGCTTCGCGCCCCGAAAAAAAATCCTTGCTGATTTTTGCAAAACATGATTTGTCATTTTATATTTTTAAAACTATATATATATAGTTATTTATTTATTCAAATTTATTTATATATATATATATACATATACGTATATGTATATATATATATATTTGCATATATGTATATATATATATATGTGTGTGTGTGCGTGTGTGTGTGTGTGTGTAAATTTCTGTATTTATTTATATATATATATAAGTGTGTGTGTGTGTGGGGGGGTTGTCTCAAAATGATGTGTCCTTTTTTCCTCTCAAAGAACCCTTTTTGGAACCAAAACAAAACACCTCGTTTTGAGACATATCCATGTATATACAATATATTTATTTTTTGACATGTGTTTTTTGTTTCTATCCTGTGTTGGTTTGTCTCATCCAAAATATATGGTTTTTGTTTTTCTTTTGTATGTAGTTTTTTCAGCATCATTTTATCGGAAACAATGTATCAAATCAAAAAATGTTTCATTGGAGATTGCAATATAGATAGATATGTTTATATAAAAAGAAAACGAAGTTTTTCCAAAAAAAATGTTCCAAAACATGTTTTTCATATAAATAACCTATAATGAAAAAATGTTATTCATATAAATAACCTAAAGAAAAAATGTTATTTGATCATTCTGACTATTAGGTAAAACAGTTGTTTTACCTAATAGGTAAAAACAAAATTTAACTAATAGTCAGAAAACAAGATATAACCTAATAGATAGAATTTAGCCTAACCAGAGCTTTTGGGTAAATGCAGTATTTCGACCTGGCAAGGCAAGGGCAAAGGGCGATCGCAAAGCGCTGGCAAGGGGCCAAGGGGCTAAAGCTGCACGGAAGGGTTTCGGGCCGTGTGGTGGAACGTGCTTCGCGCAGGTTTTGAATAATCTTCTAAATGCAGAATTTCGACCTGGCAAGGCAGAGCCAAGGCGAAAGGTGCACAGGAGGGTTTCGTGTCCTAATGAAACGTGCCTGTCGCAGGTGTGGAAACCGTTTAAATGCAATATTCGACCTAGCAAAGCGCTGGCAAAGGGCTAAAGCTGCACGGAGGGTTTTGGGTGGAACTTGCTTCGCGCAGGTTTTGAAACCCTCTCTAAATGCAGTATTTCGACCTGGCAAGGCAAGGGCTAAGGGCGATGGCAAGGCCCTGGCAAGGGGCTAAAGCTGCACGGAAGGTTTTGGGGTCCTGGTCAAACGTGCTTCGCGCAGGTTTTAAGACCCTCTTAAATGCAGAATTTCGACTTGGCAAGGCAGGGGCAAAGGGCGAAAGGTGCACAGGAGGGTTTCGTGTCCTAGTGAAACGTGCCTGGCACAGGTGTGGAAACCGTCTAAATGCAATATTCGACCTGGCAAAGCGCTGGCAAGGGGCTAAAGCTGCACGGAAGGGTTTGGGGCGTTGGTGGAACGTGCTTCGCCAGGTTTTGAAACCCTCTTAAATGCAGAATTTCGACCTGGCAAGGCAGGGGCAAAGGGCGAAAAAGGTGCACAGGAGGGTTTCGTTTCCCAGCGCAGGTGTGGAAACAAACCGTCTAAATGCAATATTCGAGCTGGCAAAGGGCTGGCTAAAGCTGCACAGGGGGTTTTGGGCCCTGGTGGAAAGTGCTTCGCGCAGGTTTTGAAACCCTCTTAAATGCAGAATTTCGACCTGGCAAGGCAGGGGCAAAGGGCGAAAGGGGCACAGGAGGGTTTCGTGTCTTAGTGAAACGTGCCTGGAGCAGGTGTGGAAACCATCTAAATGCAATATTCGACCTGGTAAAGCGCTGGCAAAAAGCTGCTCGGAAAGTTTCGGGGCAACGCAGGTGCAAAGGGCGAAAAACTTTAAATGTAAAGTTCAACCTGGCAAAGCGCTGGAAAGGGGCTAAAGCTGCACGGAAGGGTTTGGGGCCCTGGTGGAACGTGCTGCGCGCAGGTTTTGAAACCCTCTAATTAATGCAGAATTTCGACCTGGCAAGGCAGAGGCAAAGGGCGAAAAATTCTCTAAACACAATATTCGATCCGACCTGGTAAACCGCTGGCAAGGAGAGCTGCACGGAAGGGTATCGGGCCCTGGTGGAACGTGCTTCCCGTAGGTTTTGAAACCCTCTAAATGCAATATTTTGACCTGGCAAGACAAAGGCAAAGGGGGAAAGGTGCACAGGAGGGTTTCGTGTCCTAGGGTGGAACGGTCGAAATGCAAGATACGACCTGGCAAAGCGCTGGCACAGGCTAAAGCTGCACGGAAGGGTTTCGGGCCCTGGTGGAACGTGCTTCGCCAGGTTTTGAAACCCTCTTAAATGCAGAATTTCGACCTGGCAAGACGCTGGCAATGGGCTGCTGAGGGGTGCTTCACGCTGCGCGGGATGGTTTCGTGACAGACGTGGACAGGAGAAAGGGCATGAGGCGACAGACATAATAGCCAGGAAGATGGCCCTGGCTGATGCTGCACACCTGCGGTGATCTCAGGCGCCGCCCCGCCTGCGCCAAGGCTAGGCAGGGGGCGGCGGATATGTTGGACAATGAGACTCCAGCCCGGAAAGGAGCAAGCGAGATTGTTCTCTGGACCTGAGACCCACGGTCCCTTGAATGAAAGGGTTCAAATGGATCCTGGTTGGAATTTCCACTACAAAAGTATATAGTGGACTTGGGCCCTATGTAAAACATATTTTTCAATGGTTTTACAGTCCCCCTAGGACCATGTGTCCTTGCATTTTGTAGTAACCCTAGGTCACATATGTTTCTAGATTCAAACATGGGCTGGTCATAGAAGTTTGTAGTGGTTAAGTATGTGAGATAATAGTCGGCCCAAAATGGATATCTGAATTCACTCAGATTTGCCCTAAAAGTACTTTGTAGTAAATTTGTAGGGTTCCACGTTCAATACTAATATTTCCCCAGAGTAGTTTTCAATTTAAATAAAATACCAATACCGCACAAACATACCCTTCAATTACACTGGCCGCTGCATACCCAAAGCCCAAAGAGGTCCACTACAAAATCATGTTGCAGCGTTCCAACGCTACAAAATCCACTTCAAGAAATTTTTGTCCCTCCCCCATGGCAACCACCTAGTGTCATCGATCATCACAAGACCACACACGACCAGGTTTTCTGGCGCATGCATTTGTCATTTATTTTTTTTACTGTCAAAAAAACAATTATGTTCACTTTTTTTGTATAGTGTATACCAAAAAACACTACAAACTACTTTGTCATTTTTTGGATTGATCTTGAAGACTTGAGTGGGATCTACTTAAAAATCACTACGAACATCTACATGTTTTTTTAAGGGTATCTTGAAGGGCCTCTTGTTAGATTCTTTGGTTCTTGTAGTAACCCTTTATCCAGGCTGGGGTTGCACTTTTGTAGTGATTCTTTTTTTTCGCTTGTGCATGGAAAATGTTGTGATTGGGGTTGGGCAGAGCTACTTTACAGCTACAAAATCTTGACCCAACAGTCCTCCCCAAATACCAACCCCGATTCAAATGGTGCATCTGCACTTGAAAGGAAGAAACCATGCATTTTTCCTCTTCAAGTGTTCTGAGGTAAACTTAGGATCCGATTAATAAAACCCCTCAATATCCCTCAATAACTTTAAAAAATCCGGCTGGCATCGGCTGACCCATATTTTCTTGGTGTATTTGTTTTCAACTTGGCCCCATTAATTTTAGTATGCGGTCGTGTTGTTGGCCATGAAAACCACCGCTTAAATCCGTTTAGTTTAGTAATACATATGTTATTTATATATATATATATTATAGTCACCGACGGCTGGTAGGCAGGGATTGTTCTGCTTACTGCACCCCCTTAAAGGTGGTTTTGGGGGTCAAAAAGGTCGTTTCGATTCATAGGGTTTTTTTGGGGTATCCTCAGAACAACCTGTAGTAAGCAGAAACTCCTCTCTTGCCTGATTTTTTGGTGATTCCTGGTTTTCAGAGATTCTGCTAACTGCATTTCTCGCCGAATGTCCACTTGCTCAAGACTCCAAGACTGCAAAGAACATGGTGGAAGAACAGAATAAACTATATCTATATATATATAAAAATGTCTATTTGGATTGGTGGGCGAGAGGAATGCAGGAAACAAGCGGCAAACGCATTCAACAACAAACAACATTTTGGGCAGAGCGTGTGCTATGTGGGTTGTTGTATATAAAAAAGTGTGTGGGTTTCAGCCATTTGTAGTATTTTTTCCCTTCCACGTCATCATGGCAGAGTCTTCGAACGTGCTGGTGGAACACCATAAGTGGGCTCAGCTGGCCATTACCCATGTATTGGGAACACATGGGAGCGGGGCCGTGCTTTGGCAAAAGCACCCACTTGTTTTCTCCAGCATGTTTTCAGGCACATGCTACCCTGAGCGGGCATTGACCTACATTTCAGCTGCACGAAGGGATGTAGCCCCAGACAGCAAAGACCTGAGTGTACCTTGGTCCTGCCATAGTTTTTAAAGAACAAATTGGGGTGAGAGCCAATGCAATATCATTTTCCAAGGGGATTCTACGGTATAAAGGGGCATTTTCATTTTCTACAAAATCAATTTTCCAACTCAAAAAAAAATGTGAGATCGGAAGGGCTGTAGTTAGCAGAATGGTTGATTCTGCTTACTGGGGGGCCCTGGTGACGGCTAAGGATCCTGTTTGGACATGTGAGATAGATTCCAAAGCCCGGGCTTCACAACGAGATGCTGTACCAGACACCGCATGCAAGTTCGAAAATATTGAGCACTTCATCCACGCAGGGGCATTGGCAGAGATGAAAAAAGTGAAGGGCAAGCACGGTGGCAAAAGGTTTCAGAAGTGGTGGGCCATTGCCAAGAAAGCGACGTTCAATACGCATGCATATTGTACCCAGCATCTTCGAAAGCATTTGGGCTAGAATTTGAAACCATCCGGGGTTTCAGCCCACTTAAAGACAAAAGAATGCAGTAAGCAGATGTTTAAATCTGCTTGCTACATTCTTGGGTTTGGAGGGCCATCCTTTTCCACTAGTTTCTTGGTGTTTGTGGTAAATTTCAATCTGAACTGGTGGAAACAGGGAATACTTTGAGTGCATGCTGCGCATTCCCAAACGATAATGTTTTTCACCGGTTCCGATAAGACTATATATATATAATAGTTATAGTTACAAGTGTTTATGCAATCATTGTTAACCAAATTTTGCTGTTTAAGTAGTGGCAAATTGCAATCTGAACCGGTGAAAACAGGACTACACGGTATCATTCCCAAAGGGATAGAGGGGCTTTTTCACTGGTTCAGAAAAGATCATGTACATAAGCTACTTGTTTATGCTACCCTTGTCGTCCAATGTCTTGATTGCCTTCGTTTTTTTAATTTATGCTCGTTTCAGCAAAGCTCAAAAAAACACAATGGTGGCACTAGCTGGCATGACCCCAAAATGAGGAAAGACACAGGTTTTCTTCATTTTTGCTGTTCTTGGTGACCAACTTAACCTTCAAAAAGCAATGTTGGCGCTATGATTCCCAAGGTGCCCTATTCGCAAAAGCATCACGGACACAACGGGGAGCATTTGCAAAAGCTACAGCACCATGGGAAATATGGAGCTGGACGACAGTGAGAATTCCATTCCATTGGTGATTTGGCTTGCTTACCATTTCTATCATCGCACGCCCCTGCTTGTGCACGAGAACGTGCGTGGCTCAGGCAGTCGAGGCAGGGTATGAAGTCTGCCAAGCGAAATGTGATCCCAAAGACATTGGCATCCCAGTAGGAAGGCCACGGAAGTCGTTCGGCCAAAGAATATGATCATTCTTTATTGATTTCCCCTCATATATATATATATATGTATATATATATGGTTTCCAATGATTTTGTCTCATTTATGGTGATATGTTCCTGTTTCAGAAATTGGTTTCAACACAGTTTAGAAAAGCAGGACTGCAGTAAGCAGAATTTGATATCTGTTTACTGCAATGGTTTAATTAGTTGAAAAGGCAGAGGGACCTACATACGAGTAGTTGCTATGGATTTGTCGTATGAGCACCTATGGATTGCTACGTTAAATATATATATATATGTGTGTATATATATATGCAACATGTACATGGTATATGCATTTTACATGGGCATTTTCCAAGACTGTCTGCCAAGGTTTGACATTTTCTGGCACCCAGATTTCTTGGAGTGCTTGGGAGACATAGCCAAGACCGACAGTGAGCTCGCATCCGTGGTGCTGAATGGTCTACCCAAATGCCGCATCAATGATCTGTTCTTTGAAACCGATGAGCAAGCTCTACGTTTGGAGATGAAAAGGCAAAGCAGTTCCGCATCAGAAGGACAGATTGGGGGGGAACGGCAGTAAGCGGAAAGACAATCTGCTTACTGGGGATGGGCCACAGATGGGGAATATGATGTATATATATATAAATACATGCATACACACACAAACACACATATATATATATATGTATAGACATAGATTTAGGTATATAGACAGATAGATGACCAAGCACAGTTTCATTGAAATGATGCAAAAAGTGGTGATTTTCTGGGTTCGAAATCATGGTGAAGTGTGTGTGTGTATATATGTATATATATATATATATACGCAGCATCAACTACAGAACCACGCTGGCCATAGGCTCAAGCAGGGCCTTCCAAAGTTAGGGGTCATGCAAGGTAAACGACTCAGCCTGGAGGAACTTTGGTCTACTGGGACGGCCCAAGATGTCGCTAATTATCTAGCGCAACTTGAAGAAAACAAGCATGAGGCGCCCAAATTTGCACCCTTCCACCTTCAGGAAATGAAACAAGAAGCAAATGGCGATAGCAAACCTGCAGCACTTGACGTGGAAACCAGCAAAAAAAGGAGAACCGACTCAGACCATCATTAAAAAGAAGCAACAACCAAGGACAAGGATGAAGTACTTTCAGAGGATCCATCACAAGAGCCAACCCATCAACCACTCCAACCGGGCGTGTATCACGTTAAACAAAGTCTTGGACCCATGTGGCAACGCCGCAGCCCCCCGAAAAAAGCAATTCCTCCAGGCCGGGTCCACAGGTGACTTATATAGACACAGCCCACAGAAATGCATTTTTTAACAATTTTCTGACATACAAGACCAGAGAAGTGGTACATATACATATCTATGAACGCAACATTTAGGTTCGGAGCTCTTCGAAAACAGCTATTGAAAGAGTGTTGATAAAGCCACAGGGTGGTGTCATAGCTGTTTTGAGCCGCCATGGTGTCTTTCGATGTCCTTTTTGTCGCAGCCGCCCTGATCTCTTTGTGGGTGACATGGTCTATGTGTAGCGGGTGGGCTACAAAACTCCTAGTCAAAAAGTTGATCGGCCGCATGAGCACAAAGGACAAGGGAGAGATGCTTCTCTTTTTGATGGGCCTTGTGAAATATGTGGAGCATGGCGAGCATGATGATGACGATGGGGAGTGGTCTGTAGTTTCAGATGTCTCTCCAACCCCGGAAGATTTTTCTCGTTGTCAGCATGTGCGCACCACATGGAGGGGATCAAACCAATATCAGAGGCGCTTGGTCTGCAAAGACTGTGGACAGATTTTGTTCCTCACAAAGGCACCAAAGAAGAAAATCACAAAAAAAAATCCACCAAACGAGTATGACTTCATCATGGTGATTTCTGTTTCTGCCTAGCACCATTTGGCTAGCCGTTCCAACCTCTCAAAAGAGATGACAAGAGACTCCTGTGAACATAGTTCAAGACCGCGACGCAAGAAAAGAAGACATTTCCAGTAAGCAGAATGCAATTCTTCTTGCTACCGGTCTGGGTGTTGGGGCCTGGTTTTGATCCTGACCCTTTCCAACTACTGCGGCTATATATATATATATACACATACATGCGCAAATATGATACTTGTGCTTTCTTGGAAGCTATATATATATATATATTTATATACATATATATATATATATATGCACATAGAAAACTCAAAATATAGGCACTTTTTCTAGAAAGAACTTGTTTCACCTGAACCCTTTGTTTTGGTGGCAATCCGAATCATTTTGAGGCATGCCCTTCCCATTTCCAGGGCAGAGGTTAAAAACAAACGTGTATCGAGACAACTACGCTTTTCATACACCCTGCGGCCCACCCAAACAATTCAGCCTCAGTGGTTGCCATCCACGGCTAAAATCCTTTTTGAAACAAAGCAAAGCAGTAAGCAGATTTGAGAACCTGCTTACTACCGCCAGTTGGCCGCCAGGAGCCGTTGCATCCTGTGATCTTAGCGATTGGACCTCTCTTCTCACGGACAATGAGGTGCAGAACCTTGAGAAATACAGAAAGAAGCTACTGGCCAGCAGATAGACCAGTTGACCACTTTGTATGTATGTATATGTATGTATGTATGTATGTATATATATATATACATACTATGTATGCAGGTAGGCAGGTAGGTATGTATGTATGTATGCATGCATGTATGTATGTGTGCATGTATGTATGTATGTATGCGTATGTGTATGTAGATAGGCATGCATGCATGTATATACATAAATACAGACGTGTATTGAAAGATGCTACGTATATATATATATATAACAAGCGCAAAGGGAGATATGCAGAAACGTGCGCACTTCCTTTCAATGTGCATGTATGTATATATACAAATATGTTTGTATATGTACACGTTAATCCAAGTAACTATATAAATACAATACTCAGAAATTCATTTTTATTTATGTTTCAGCCCACCACCTGGGAAGAAGAAAAGACGGGATATGTACGCAAATCCTTATCTTTATATCTTTTGCAACGCGTCCAATCCACAAAGGTTTCATGAGAAATTTGGAGAGGTCGATCTGGAACCAGTTTTTGCACTTGCGCAGAACCCTGACAAAATGCCTACTATGACTTCGGCCCATGGGGTTTTGCCATGCTTCACAACAAGCAACAATCGACTTTGGCATGATGGGCTTAAACGTTGGATGACGGCGAGGGAAAAAATTGCAGCAAGTGGGCTTCCTGTTTCATCTCTCCAAGTCCAGGCAGCCAAGCTATGTCAAGGTGAAGCAGTAGATTGGCAATCGGACTACTCATGGCACAAACGTGTGGGCAATGGTCAGCAACTGCAAAATGTCGGACTGGTTTTGATGTCGATCTTTTTGAACTTGAAATTCAAAGACTCGCTCCCTGCTGGCTTTCTTGACATTCAGCCTCCTTCCCAACCAGAGGGGCTTGTGGAGCTTGAGGACAAGACCTACTTGCTTTCCATCGGGGGGGGCGGCTTCAAAGTCCCTAGCAAGGAGATCGCTTTGAAAGCACACGGTGCCTTGCACGTACCTTTGCTGTCCTTATGTTTTTTTTCCAACCCAAAAAATCTTGAAGGCTTGTCCCCCGGGGCAGAACCTAACGCACTGTCCTGTGCAAGAGTATCTTTTCTCCACAGCTTCAAATTTGTCAATTTTGAAGAATTTGGATGTGTGTGAGAAGATCGCCTCAAAGAATGGGACACGTGTGAAAGCAGATCTCTGCGTATTTTCGCGCATGCATAAAGAAATATATATATATATATATAATGGATCCCAAAAAGTTATTTTGTATCATCATCCAGTCTGAACCGGTGGAAAAAGGATTGATTTTGGTGCTATGTGCATTTGGCCCAGGCAAGAATTCCCAAAACGTCATGCGTTTTCAACGGTTCAGAAGAAATGCCCCCTAAAAGAAAAGGATTTCCGGGTTATGATATGGGTGTATATAATAAATTACTTCACTTCGAATGATCCCCACCATGACATTTATACATTTTCTTACTGGCAAATCTTCTGGCATTCTATCTGACATATCTTCTGGCATTCTATCTGGCATGTCTTCTGGCATATGTTCTGGCATATCTTCTGGCATTCTATCTGGCAAATCTTCTGGCATTCTATCTGGCATATCTTCTGGTATTCTATCTGACATTCTATCTGGCATATCTTCTGACATTTTTTCTGGCATTCTATCTGGCATATCTTCTGACATTCTATCTGACATATCTTCTGACATTCTTTCTGGCATATCTTCTGACATTCTGTCTGGCATATCTTCTGACATTCTTTCTGACATTCTTTCTGGCATTCTATCTGGCATATCTTCTGACATTCTATCTGACATCTTTTCTGACATTCTTCCCGTTGAGGTCCGGCAGTGCCCACTGCGATCTGGAAGTCGTGGTTGAGGTCCGGCAGTGCCCGCTGCGATCTGGAAGTCGCGGTTGAGGTCCGGCAGTGCCCGCTGCGATCTGGAAGTCGCGGTTGAGGTCCGGCAGTGCCCACTGTGATCTGGAAGTCGCGGTTGACGCCCGGCAGTGCCCACTGCGATCTGGAAGTCGCAGTTGAGGTCCGGCAGTGCCCACTGCGATCTGGAAGTCGCGGTTGAGGTCCGGCAGTGCCCACTGCGATCTGGAAGTCTCGGTTGAGCCGGCAGTGCCCACTGCGATCTGGAAGTCGCGGTGGAGGTCCGGCTGTGCCCACTGGGATCTGGACTGCGAGGAGGAGGAGGACGAGGAGGAGGAGGATGCGGAGGGAGGAGGAGGAGAACAGCTTTGATAAAATCTAACAACCCTCACGTGGCAGGTGGGGAAATATGTAAAAACATATGTATAGTATACGCATAGGAAAAGAGATATACATGTGCGTGCTTGTGCTCAGCTTCCGATGCATTTTCATTGGCCATCCAGAGTCCAAGTTCTGTCAAACAGGTAAAAGATGGTAAGCAGAAAGGCAATCTGCTTACTGCAGTCCTGTGTGTTCAAGCATTTTTTAGAAAACACATGGGTACTGGAAAAGAACACCATGGCTAAGATCATTTTTTGAAAAACACATGGAACATGAAAGAGAACCAGCATGGATAAGATGAAAAACATTTAAAAACATATGTGCGCATATATATATATATAAATATAATACCACTGCAGCAAGCAGCTATCCAATTCTGCTTACTGCTTTTAGTTTTGACAGCTTTATGATAGTACCTAAAAGCAAGATAAAACATGAGAAAAACGGTGGAAAATGAAGAATACTATGAAAAAACGTTGAACAACAATGAAAAATCATGAAAAACATTGAAAAACACAAGAAAAAATAATGAAAAACATAGGAAAACAATGAAAAACAAAGAAACATCAGGAAAAAACATTGAAAACACTAAGCCAAAAGCATGAAAAAACATGGAAAAACATTGAAAATCATGAAAACATGGAAAAAAACAACGACAAGTAATGAAAAACCTTGAGAAAAACAATGAAAAACCGTTTTTCATTGTTTTTCTCATTTTTTTTTCGAAATTGTTTTTCTTTTCGAAAAAATCTTATTTATTTTTAATTCAAATTATATACATACATGGTTTTAAAACTATAAAATATATTTAAAAACTTATAGATATGACTTTTCTATTTTTTTCATTTTTCGTTTTCCCACTTTGTTTCCCGTTGTATTCCCCGTTGTGCTACCCCGTTGTATTACCCCGGGTGGATGGGTTGAAGTCCTCGAGCCTGTTTCCCCGTTGTAGTGCCCCGTTGTAGTACCCGGGTGGATGGGTTGAAGTCCTCGAGCCTGTTTGTTCCATTTACATTTTTTATCATTTAATTTCTCAATATGTTCATTTCTTTTTTCATAGTTTCTCATTGATTTTTCAATGTTTTTCATTGTTTTTCATTGTTTTTCTCAAGGTTTTTCATTACTTGTCGTTGTTTTTTTCCATGTTTTCATGATTTTCAATGTTTTTCCATGTTTTTTTCATGCTTTTGGCTTATTGTGTTCAATGTTTTTTCCTGATGTTTCTTTGTTTTTCATTGTTTTCCTATGTTTTCATTATTTTTTCTTGTGTTTTTCAATGTTTTTCATGATTTTTCATTGTTTTTCAATGCTTTTCATTGTTTTGTTCAGTGTTTTTGATGTTTTTTTAGTGTTTTTCAATGTTTTTCATTACTTCTCGGTGTTTTTCCATGTTTCTTCATGATTTTTCAGTATTCTTTCAATGTTTTTCATAGTCTTTCACTGTTCTTTATTATTTTTCATTGTTTCTAACATGATTTTCCCTTATTCTTGGTTATTTTTCATTTGTTTTTCATAGTTGTCTAAAGCTGACAAAAACAAAAGGCAGTAAGCAGAATTGGATAGCTGCTTGCTGCAGTGGTATTGTAGATATATATATATATATATATATGGATATGTTGGTGAGTTTTTTACATGTGCAAAAAAATAGTTTGGGTTCACGCACCAAACATATGCGGAGGTACTTGACCAAGTCATTACACCTAACACACATGTATTATATATATACATTGTATTTGTAATATGTATATATATATATATATATATATATATATAGATATAGATTTCTCTCCTTGTGCTAATATACATATATATATATATTACATATACATATCTATATCTATATATATATATATATATATTAGACATACACGCACATACGTGTACAAATACGTACACGTGCTTGTTTATTTGGCTGCCCGGCACCAGCAGCCAGAACCTTGAGTCTGCTTACTGCCACCCTGCTAAGGAAAAGAGCCTTGAGCTACAGGGCATGAATGTCGAAGGCTTGAAGAATGCGATGTCTAAACTCGTGACGGGTGGCATCCCAAAGGCATTCTCGCAAGCGAACAAGACCACGGAAAAGGCCATGCTTCTGCAGCAATGGTTTGAAAAGGTCCTCATCCCTCAGTTCGAGTCACACTCGGGGGCACAGAAGCTGTCGCTTCAGAAACCAAAGCCAGAAACACACGGACAGCCAGGAGAGCAGGAAGCAAAACCAGGACAGCAGAAAGCAAAGCCAGGAAAGCAGGAAGCAAAGTCAGAACAGCAACAGAAAGACCTCTTTCAGACCTTGCGCAACCATAAGCCTGATGTGTTGCATGGCGAGGTGGAGGAGACTCCAGAGCTGCTGGCCAAGATTTTGATTTTCAGTCGAGAATGGCTGGACCTCATCTTGGAAGGCAAGAAATGCATCGAACTGAGGAAAACAAAGATCAGCGCGTCCCTCAAGAAAGAAACTTTCTACTTGGGAGTGAAGGATACCATCTACGCGCGGTGTGATGTTTCCCCTGGCGTGAAGATTGAGACCCCGGAGCAATTCGACATGTTGAAAGAGGGTCACCAGTGGCAAGACCCAAAGCCTCCCTATGGATATCCCTTTACTGGCCACGCCTTGTCTCAGGTCCAGCGTGTGAAACCTCTTGAGTTTCAGAAAGCTTGGGGTTCCATCGGGAGGGCCCTCTATCGCCCTCCCGGGTGGGTTGGGCCAGCCGATGATGATGTCGAGGAGAAGCCGCAGACAGAAGGTGCTTCTTCAAGCCCAAAGATTGAAGAGGATGAAGAAAAGGCGGCAGGCTCAAAAGCAAAGAAAGTAAAGGGAAAATTTGCAAAGAAAAAGAAGAAGACCGGCACGGCCCAAACTGGCACTACCAAGCAAAAGATTGCATGCCTTCCTCCTACCATGCTGAAAGGCCAAGAAGTTGAAATAGTGGATCCAGCCGCACACCTTCAACCTAGTTCTGCCAGACTTGACAGCAAGAAGAAGCAACTGCAGAGGAAGTTTGACCAAGCAAATGCCGACGCTCACATCTCAGGAGGCGCCCTCGCACACCTGAACAACCTGGCGTTTTCAAGGTCTCCATCCGTCACTGCTGGCTACTTGTTGGGCCACACAGGCAAAGACAAGGGTCTGTCAGTGAAGTCTTTGTGGGTTCCAGGATGGGACGCTCAGGCAGAAATGGAAAAATGGGTGATCGACAACCCTGACCTGAAGAAGTGGGCAAGCACCTTCAAGCCTGCTATGCAGGTGCTTGGGCTCTGTCTGGTGGTGCCAGACCATGAAGCCCCAGCAGTGTCCAAGCTCATGGTTTTCGACAGCATTCTCAAGGGATCCTCTGCTGCGACCTTGATCTTTGGCTTGGTTGGAAGTGACCGGAGGTGCACAATGTACCGTATCACCGACGAGGGCACCGCAGAGGAACTACGGCTTGAAGTGCATTGGGTTGGAGAAAGGTCTCTTTACACGGCCCATGTGGTGGCACAGGAGCTGGTGGTTGTCGAAAAGCTGAAGGAAGAAGCAAAGATGGCCTTTGAGAAGAAACCCATATGGAAGAGCATCCAGCAGAGAAAACAGGAACAAAATGCAAAAAGAAGGCCAGAAGAGGACAAAAGTGAACAAGTTCAAGTGACAGCTGAGGTCCACCTGAGAAAGGTAATAGACCAACTCCAGCATGTGGCAGACTTCTTGCTTGAAAGCCTTTCCAATTTCCACGATGACACCATGCCACAGCGGTACCAGGCCTGCTTGAGATCCTACCCCTTGGCAGAGTTCGAGCTGAGCAAAGCAGTGCCAGAAGCCAGCAAATGGCCAGCAACGATTGCACAAGCAGGACAACGCATGGCCATGGCATTGCAATTGAAAAACGCACTGGAACTTCGTTTGACCAAGAGGAAGCTGAACACGTCGCACACCTATGATGGCTTCAAGTCTCGCAGAAAGACCTGTTCCACTCATGGAAGCTCGGCCTCTGGGACCCCAAAAGTTAGAAGACTCGACAGTTCGTCCGCCCAGTCGACCGAGAGATCCCAGGCGAGCCAGAGAGAGGATGATGAAGAGGACTGGCGCTGAGCAAAGGAAAGACCAACCTATATAAAAAATACATAATACATATATATATATAATATATATATTACGTATAATATGGAAATCCCAGTCTGAACCGTTGGAAACCTTTTTAGAGAGGTGACCCTGGAAAAGCCCCAAACATAGGTGCATAGCGGGTGATTTGAACTTTTTCAATGGTTCAGAAGACAGTAGCCCAAAAAGTACAAAAGGGGGGGTTGACTTCCTATTCAAATGGAGTTTTCTCTCACCCCTGCAGTAAGCAGAAACGTAGATCTGCTTACTACAATCTTATTTCTTTGAGAAGGTGGACAGCTTTGCCCAAGGGTCAAACATGGGTCAAACCTTATATTTTTACATTGGTACATACGGAAGAACGTATCAGATTTAGCTTCGTCATGGGTTCAAATTTATATTGACGATATATCTATCCAATCCTCGCGTGTTTTTTTTTGCTTTTTTAAATCTATCCATCCATCCATCCATCCGTCCGTCCATCCATCTATCTATCTATCTATCTATCTCTAAATATAAATAAATAAATATATATCTATATATATATATGCTTCCACATATGCACAGGTGTATGGATGCATGTGTACATCAAATCTACGCTCACATCCTTGCGCGTCGCCCGTTCGCCCAGGAGCAAACAGCACCGAGAAAAAACGCTTCAGGGGTAACACCAACACCAACACAAACACCAACACCAACACCAACGCCACCACCACCACCACCACCAACAACAACAACAACACGCAACACGCAACACGCAACACCCAACACGCAACACGCAACACGCAACATCATGCAACACCATGCAACACCATGCAACACCATGCAACACCATGCAACACTATGCAACACCACGCAACACGCAACACGCAACACGCACAACGCGCGCAACAGACAGCAACACACAGCAACACAAAGCAACACACAGCAATACACAGCAACACACAGGAACACACAGGAACACACAGGAACACACAGGAACACACAGGAACACACAGGAACACACAGGAACACACAGGAACACACAGGAACACACAACAACACACAACAACACACAACAACACACAACAACACACAACAACACACAACAACACACAACAACAACACAACAACACACAACAACACACAACAACACCCAACAACACACAACAACACACAACAACACACAACAACACACAACAACACACAACAACACACAACAACACACAACAACACACAACAACACACAACAACACACAACAACACACAACAACACACAACAACACACAACAACACACAACAAAACACAACAACACACAACAACACAACAACACACAACAACACACAACAACAGACAACAACACACAACAACACACAACAACACAACAACACACAACAACACACAACAACACAACAACACACCACACACCACACACCACACACAACACACAACAGACAACAGACAACAGACAACAACACACAACAACACACAACAACACAACAACACACAACACACAACACACAACACACAACACACAACAGACAACACACAACACACAACACACAACACATAACACACAACACAACACACAACACACAACAGACAACGCACAACACACAACACACAACACACAACATATAACACAACACACAACATAGAACACAACACACACAACACACCACAACAACCACAACAACCACAACAACCACAACAACCACAACAACCACAACAACCACAACAACCACAACAACCACAACAACCACAAGAACCACAACAACCACAAGAACCACAAAAACCACAAGAACCACAAGAACCACAAGAACCACAAGAACCACAAGAACCACAAGAACCACAAGAACAAAACCAACAACCACAACCACAACAACAACAACAACACCAACAACAACACGACCAACAACACCAACACCACCAACAAACCCAACCACACCAGCAACACTAACAATACCAACAACACCACCAACACCAACAACACCAGCATTAACAACACCAACAACACCAACACCACAACCACCGCCAACCCCAACCACACCGCCGAAGCCTTTCCGTCGCTTTTACCAGACTCCACTTTATATTGTAAGAGAGAAAATGGCCGCGTCGCTTTTATCAGACTCCACTTCATGTTTTTTTTCCTTGCCCTCTCTCCTTTCTTTTTTCTTCGGTTCCTTTCTTGCTCACCTACCTTTCGTGTTCCCCCTCTCAAGTTTCTTTCTCAACTCCTGGAATCCAAAAAATGTGGAAAATTGACTAGCTTTGGTGTTGACATGTTTCTTTCTCAACTCCTGGAATCAAAAAAATGGGGAAAATTGACTAGTTTTGGTGTTGACATGTGTTTTCTCAACTCCTGGAATCCAAAAAATGGGAAAAATAACTAATTTTGGTGTTGGCGGACTGAAACTTAGAACCACTACCCTCCAAATATAGCAAAATCATGTAATATACATATGTACATATATACATATATTATATATATACCTGTTTGTTCTCAACTCCTGGAATCCAAAAAAAAGGGGAAAATTGACTAGTTTTGGTGTTGACGGAATGAAACTTAGAACCACTACTCTCCAAATATAGCAAAATCATGTAATATACATATGTACAAATATACATATTTATATATATATATAACTCCTGGAATCCGAAAAATTGGGAAAATTGACTAGTTTTGGTGTTGACATGTTTCTTTCTCAACTCCTGGAATCAAAAAATGAGGAAAATTGACTAGTTTTGGTGTTGACGTGTTTTTTTTCTCAACTCCTGGAATCCAAAAAATGTGGAAAATTGACTAGTTTTGGTGTTGACGGACTGAAACTTAGAACCATTACCCTCCACATATAGCAAAATCATGTACTATACATATGTACATAAATACATGTTTATATTATATACATATATATATACATGTTTTTTCTCAACTCCTGGAATCAGAAAAATTAGGAAAATTGACTAGTTTTGGTGTTGACATGTGTTTTCTCAACTCCTGTAACCCAAAAAATGGTGAAAATTGACTAGTTTTGGTGTTGACATGTGTTCTCTCAACTCCTGGAATCCAAAAAAATGGGGAAATTGCCTAGTTTTGGTGTTGACGTATTTCTTTCTCAACTCCTGGAATTAAAAAAATGGTGAAAATTGACTAGTTTTGGTGTTGACGTGTTTTTTTTCTCAACTCCTGGAATCCAAAAAATGTGGAAAATTGACTAGTTTTGGTGTTGACATGTTTCTTTCTCAACTCCTGGAATCCAAAAAATGGGGAAAATTGACTAGTTTTGGTGTTGACGGACTGAAACTTAGAACCACGGTCCCAAAATATAGAAAAATCATGACGAGTGATTCTAAGTTGCTCCCAAAACGCCCCGAAATGGGTCAGGTTCTATCTTCTGGGTAAAAAAAATGGAAAGCTGCGGGCATTCTAAGTTTCAGACCGTCAATATATATATATATATATAGATAGATAGATCGATAGATAGATAGATAGATATGTTATATACATATTATTTTATATATAAATATATATACATACATATATATATATATGGTGTTGCTATATATATATAGTGTTGCTATATATATATATTTATATATTATTTAATGTACCCTTTTTTGTTGTTCCCAGTATCTTGCGCTGCTTTTTGCTGCGTGTGCATGAATCCTCCATCATAAGGCATAAGTCACCCACACTGGCGGCCTGCTGAGGCCAAGAAATCAGTGGCGCTTCAGCCACCGCTATGTGAGAATGAATGGATTCGCTGGATTCGCAAAGTTTGGCCTCCGCACGCTTGATGCTGCTGGATGCAAAATGTAAATACTTCGTCGCATGTGCTTGTCATCCAACTCTCAGAGCTTTGCTGATGCAGTTGCTTTGAGTGTTGAGACTGTTTGCAAGCTGCCATCATTGTTAGATCTACTGCTATCATACTATGTAGCAAATGATTAAATTGACCAATGGTGTATGGTGGCATGATGCGGAATATGATGAAACGGTGGGAGACTAGTGCCTTGTCAAGTCTTGCCCCACATCGGGCCGCCAAGAATTAATTGCATTTGGTTCGGAGCCATGTGCCAGCAAAACCCGGATCCAAGCCCCGCTAATCTTAGATTGACATTGTACTTTTGAAATGATCCTCCTCTGTGAGAGCCGAGTTAAGCCCTGCAAATGGATTATCGGACATGTCCAAAAATCAGCAACTTGGAGATCCAGGGATCATGTGCAAAGGATTTGTACAGAGAGGTTTGAAATATATATGCACACATGCATGAATGTGGATGATCTGCCTGACGTTTCGTTTTTGAGATGTTGAGAGCAATATTCCAGGTAATAGTGCATGGTACTAGTACTTGCTTGAACAGAATTGGACATGCAATGGGATGTCGAAGAATGCTCTCTTTCTTCGCAGAGTTTGATTTTCCCGTTTCAAAATGGAACTCACGGAACTCGCAACATCCAAGTTTCACACCTTCATAGACTCCAAAGGATGCTCTCAGTAAGGATTCACTACAGTTGGAGCGTCAAGTTTCAAGACGACTCAAACCATAGAGGACAAAGATATCAGGTTTGCCTTGATCGAATGTCTGAGCGGTTGGGTCGACCAGCAGAGAGTTCCAGTGTTGCAGCACTGTTGTTTGGACATGTTCAAACAAGGATGGCAGAGATGATCCTGGGAATGGAATCGATAGACGTCGATAGATGATAAACACGCAAGATCTTGCTAGCCGTCCAATCATTCGGCCATCAGTGCGTGCACGCCGCAAGGATGCTGGCGAGCTTGATTCGACGTTTGGAGGAGTTCGCCGAACACTTTGTTGCTGAACACAGCACTGGCTGTCCCAGGTTGGCATAAAGGGCAGAGAATGACAGGAGTGCAAGTGTGAGTGATACCTACGAAATCCTCAGGCTGTAAATAATAGTGGTCTCAGACTGACGTTTTTTTTGACTGAAGCATAGCTTTTGCCCTGATTCAACAATATGGAGATCAACTCAAAGCATTGACGATGTGGAAACAAGATGCAGCCCACGAACCCAAATGCTCACACGTAAGTTAATGGTGATGATGTCGAAACACATGGAAATGCAGTCATGCAGAACACTTTTCTGAAACAGTTTATTTACCCTGGGCATCACCTATTGATTCTAATCAATATTCTCAAACAAAAATCAATAATTTTTATTGATTTCGAGCCTGGCTTTTTCAATAGAAAACCAGCAAGGAAATTTGTGGAAAATCAATAAGCATGGCACAAACGAAAGAAAGTGCAATTTGATCAAACTTGATCAAATTTGATCAAACTCAGGCGAAATTTGATCAAATTTGATCAAATCTGATCAAATCTGGCGGTTTCAGAATCAATACCAAATCAATAGCGAAATCAATACAGAAATCACTATTTTTAGAAAACGAAAAATATTGATTTATTTCGAGAATATTGATTAGAATCAATAGTCGATGCCCAGGGTACACAATCTTGTACATTTAAGGTGTAAAGTGTAAAGTGCAGAGTGTGCAGTGCAGAGTGTAAAGTGTGGAATGTAAAGTGTGGAGCGTGAAGCGTGGAGTGGAAACTGTGAAGTGTAGAATGCTGAGTGTAGACTGTAAAGTCTGGAGTGTAGAGTGTGGAGTGTAGAGTGTAAAGTGTGGTGGAGTGTGGGGTGTAAAGTAGGGAGCGTGGAGTGTGAAGTGTGGAGTGAGGGGACCCCCTCTGAACAATATATGTTGATTGGGGTAATGACATCAACTATATCTCCATGAGGGATCAAAATTCGCCAGCCCCCCTTTGAGCAATATGTTGATTGGGTAATAACATCAACTAAATCTCCATGAGGGATTAAATTTCGACACCCCCTATGAGCAATATGTTGGCTGGCATAATAACACCAACTTTATCTTGATGAGGGGTCAAAAATCATCACCTCCTATGAACAATATGTTGGCTGGCTAATAACATCATTTTTTATCTTCATGAGGGATCAAAATTCGTCGCCCCCTATGAACAATATGTTGGTTGGCATAAATAACATCAATGTTATCTTGATGAGGGATCAAAATTTGCCACCCCCTATGAACAATATGTTGATTGGGGAAATAACATCAATTTTATTTATCTTCATAAGGGACCAAAATTCGCCATCCCCTAATGAACAATATGTTGATCGGGGTAATATCATCATCTTTATCTTCATAAGGGATCAAATTTCGCCATCCCCTATGAACAATATGTTGACTGGGGTAATAACATCAACTTTATCTTCATGGCCACCTGAAGTCAGACGCAGAGCAACGTCAGGGTTGCAGCGAACAAATTCAAGCGTTTTCAAAGTATTTGCTTTATCATCCTGCGGGGAGTCTGGAATTGCTAAGCCACGAGGAAGTCCAATCAGTCTTTGACTTTGAGCACCAAAAAAAAGTAAACACAATTCCAAAAGCTGCGTAACATTGGACTAAGCACTCATTGGCATGGCACAGACATGAGGTTTCATCATAGCTGTGACTAAGAGGAAACTTTTGGCCATGAGTTGATTCAGTCTCACATGGATGCGTCAGCATGTGTCCATAGTCTGACCGACTTGCCCCTTTGATTGGAAAAGTTTTGCAAAAACGAATTCGCAAGTTTCGTTCTTTTGCCTGAATGCTGCCTTTTCTGTGCCCGAATAGTGCTTTTGTTTGCCCGAGTTTTTCCTGACTGTTTGGGAGGGTCTGCCAAAATCAGGCCGAGTTTTTCTTATTTCAACAAAAAATACAAATTCAAGTATTTTCAAGTCATAAAAGGGTCTCACTTCCTAGGATGCCACAAAGATGAGTTAAAACTAGATAAGCACATGCTTGTGACATCTTGTGACAAAATAACAGCATTCATAAGGTTCTTCTTCCGCCCGCCCATCAATGCTCCAACAAAATTGAGATTTTCTGCATTGGAGCCTGAACTCGTCCCGAAAATTTGACTGCGATCTAGCCAAAATTATCCAAAATTAGACTGCAACGTAAAATCTTGATAAAATCTGCATTAGTCTCATGGTGAAATTTCAGGCTGAGACCTCTTGATTTTCCAAGTATGACCACACAAGGCGTTATTGTCGGAGAAGAATCGTTGGCACAAAGTCAGGCTGAATCAGCCATTTGAAGGGTTTGCATACGTTTGCATCCGCACACTTTTTGACAGACATGTACAGAAATGGTTTTATCTAATTATACGGATTCGCCATTTTTCTTACCGGGGACTTTCTGAGGAATCAACATCATGTGGCGCGGTTCAAACCTTAGGAGGAACCAGGTCATTTCAGCCAATTGCCAATCGCACATTGCAGGAGCCCGACATTGAAGTGGTCAACTGCCATGTTTGGGGTCTCAGTTGATGTGTACTGCGTCAACCCCCCTTTAGAATCTAGGTTCTATCCAGTTATAACTAGGCTCACAACTCAGCTAAGATACAATCGTAACTCCATAACTCGTGTTTTAAAGTTATGATACTTATCACCCGATTTTATGATGATTAAGTTGGATTATGCTATTTATGATGTTTACTAAAAATGTCTAACTTTAGCATAACCAACATAAGTCAACATATATAATTCAATATAATTCAACATAAGCATGGACATTTGATCAGTTAAATACAAGTGGCCAAAAAAAGCGTGCTCATATCTTGTTTAAGAAGTAAGATTTTAAGCTGATCACAGATGATGTGCTGGAACTTTGATCTGCGTGTTTGCGTGAGCTGCCTTGTGTGCTGGACTTTGGAATGTCACGGGGGGCGCGGCGGCAAGGAAGGTGGTGCGCGCCACCAGGTCCAGCGGGAGGGGCTGATGGAGATTCAGTACGCAAAAGGAAAGCCTAGCCAGCAGCTTGCTTTGCCACCCATTGCTTCTCAAAGCGAAGCCAATGATTCCCAAGATTCCGACAATGCGAGCCTTGTGCCTGCTGTGGCGAATCCTCTGTTGGCAGTGCCTGCCTCACAGGCCACTCCACCTACCACAGCAGTCGATCCTGTTGAGCAACCAGATCGGGTAGATCGCGACGAGAATCGCCAAGAATCACCTGCCATGCAAGCATGTTTGGGCGCGGTCAAAGAAGGATTGCTGAGTGGCACTGGCAAGCCGCAGAAAGAGGCTAAGAAAAAGCCTAGCGCCAAAGCCAAGGCGGCAAAGCTTGCCAAAGCTGGGAAGCCTTGTGGTAAGAAAGCACAGGTTGCCAAAAAGAAATCGGTTGCCAAGCATGACAAGGTAAAGGGCAGCAAACCTGCGAAGGAAGATTGCAAAGCAGCTGCAGGCAAAGGGAAAGGGCGCCAAGCCTTGGAGCGAGACGAACCCGCCCCCCAAGAACCTCATTCGCAAGTACCGATTTGGGTGCTCCAGGTGCCGCCATGCAGCTAACTGCACGCCGTCGTGCTGGGCTCGCAGGGGATTTTAGGCTGTGCATTCATTGTAGTTTCTTTTCATGCGCCCACTGTCGCTTTGCGTGTTTGCACGCATGCGACGCATGGCTGAACATGGGAAATTAGGATCAACAGCGATCCTGACGATTGCCTGCCATCGGAGAAAAAAAATCAGCGGTCGCAGAGCGAACCTCCTGGCCGTGTGTGAACCACGGGAGGCGCGACATGACGGGGTGATAGGCGCGCGCCACCGGGATCGGGGAGGGGCTGGTTCCTTTTGGGAATTGGAATTGAATTGGAAATTATAGCGTTGGAAATTGGAATTGGAAATTGGCATTGGAAATTGGACTTGGAAATTGGCATTGGAAATTGGAAATTGGAAACTGGAATTTGAATTTGAAATTGGGTCTGTTGCATTTTCATTGCTTGGCATTCCATGATGTTTGAATTTTGCTTTCGCAAACTGGCGCAAAGCCGCGTCAATTGTTTGTGGTTTGGACTGATTTGTTTGCATTCGTCTTGGCTGCTATTTTTTCATTTCGAAGCATTTTTAGCTGTCAAGGATTGCTCAAAGAAGCATTATTGGAAATAATGGACATTGTTGCAACGTCAAAGAACGTATGGGTCGGTGGCATGGGAAGCAAAAGGAGTTTCCAGGAACTCCTCGACCATACTGCAGAGTATGAAGTCAAAGACAATACGTGCCTTGCATTGTTTTGGGATTCTCTTGTTGCATTTTCCATGTTTTTCCGCTTGGATTTGTTCTTAATTTCCTTTTTTTCGATTTTCCGGAAGACCAAGGTTTGCCACCGGCGGCTATGCCTGGGTCCTCACGCCGTCGCTAGAAGATGGCCAGAAAGTTCTTGAGCGACTGAGCAAGATGGGCGGCTACAACCTTGGAAAGAATGTGAAAGATGCCACCAGGCACCCACCGCGCACACCACAGACGCCGCCGAAGCGAACCATTGCGTTTGAAGCTTCACCCGGAGCGACCGGGTCTATTGCGGCTTCGCCTGCTGAGGCGGTTCCGGATAAATCCACTGAGGACGGATTGATATTTGGGTTTTGGAATTGGAATTCGATATTTGCCTTGGAATTTGGAATTGTTTTTTTTTGTCGTTCGCAATGTAGGAGCCTGCGACTACATCTTGGACCACTGCGGAATGGATGAAGTGGCATAATGATCAGATGGCCAAAGAGAAGAAAAGGGGTAACAAATGGTCCCATCAGGAATGGTGGGCCGCTTTGAAAGCCAAAACGGCTATTCAGCTGCAATATTTGTTTTGTAATTTGTTGATTATTTGTGAACTGGCTTGTTTTTTTTTGGGGGTGACTATAACTTCAGGAGCGCCTGGTTTGTAATTTGTTAATTATTTGTGAATTGGTTTGCTGTATTTTTTTGGGTGATTAACTTCAGGAGCGCATGGAAAATGTGCACAAGAAAGAACTGGAAGAAGTCAAAGCAGCTGGCCAAGCTGAAGTGGACAGCCTATTGCAGGAAAACGGTGAGAATAAAAAGAAGATCCAGGAATATGAAAGAGAAATCGCAGAGCTTTCTGCCATGGTTGGTGGAGAGTACCCGACCCCAGCACTGAAAGAATTGGAGGAATTGCAGGCGAAATATGATTTTCGACTGCATTGGATTGCACCTTTTGGATAATATTGCAGTTGGATTGTACTTTTTGGATATTTTGTTGGGTTGCTGCTTTACTGAGGAAGACCTCAAAGGCAAATATGACACCTTGTACAAGAAGGACCGCTGGATTTTTTCCACTCTTTGTTCCCACTGATTCATTATTTTTTCATTTTGTGCACCATCTGATTCTTTTTGTGTTACGTGTTTCCTCTGATTCATGTTCCTTTACTTGTATTTTTCCATATTTTGAATCCCGACAGGATCAAATGAAAGATGGTGTGTGGGAAGAGATGGATGAAGCGTTCACTGCTGTGAAGAAGCGTCGTTTGGAACTTCAAACTATGTGAATGGGTTGGAAATTCAGTAGCAAATTGAAATTCAGCAGCTCAAAGAAGCACAGGCACTGCAGAATTGCATCTTCCTGGAAAAAATGCATTGGGAGGACTGTGGAGGACAAAGTTCTTGTTGGGAACATGTTTTAACCGTCATTTGTTGTATTAGTTTTTGTTCAAGGAAAACAAAAAATGTTACTGGAACATTGTGTAATATCAATGAGTATTTCTACAAATTGTACACTCATTTCTATGGTGTACCTACAAGTTGTTTTTCTTTTGCACATTGGCCTATGGATTATATTGCAATCGTCATTGGAATTGGTGATGGTATTGGAATTCGTATTGGAATTGGTATTGGAAATGGTATGGGAGGCGCTACAATGTTGGTTGGAGAGCGCCACCATGGGCAGCGGGGAGGGGCTGCTTATTTTTACATTTGACAAGATTGATGCAAAACCTGAAAGAATAGTTTGTGAAGTATGTTTTCATTATAAACCATTTTCTCTGTGAAACGAAAAATAAATTGTATTCAACAAATAACTTTTAAAATTATAAAATATGTATAAAATGATGCTAATGAAAAAAGGTATTCAATATTTCATATGCTAACCTGAAAATTCAAGCTGTAAAAGTATTTTTCAAAATATCAAAAAAACAATTTGAAATAAATAAATATAGCAATATATAAAAATCCAGATTCAATACATGTTTTAAAACAACAAAATTTTTAATTTAAATTTTATAAAAACAATATTTTTTTTATTTAAAATTACATTGTAAAAACAAACATCAATGACAAATTGAAAACTCAGTTATGATTAGAAAGTTTCATACATCATGAGGCAAAATCTTGTGAACTAACAAGTTGAATTTATTTATAAAAAAAAATATTTTCAAATATATAATATATATATATATATTAAAAATACTATCAAATCACAATAAGTATCAAAAAACATAGAAAAATATATAAAAATAACAAAGTACAACTAAAATATTTTCAACTAAAATCAAATAAAAAAATCTGGAAAAACATGAACATTTCAGACTTTCAAAAAAAAACTTAAATTAAAAAAACCGAACATTTCAGATTTTCAAAAAAAACTGAAAAAAATCTGAAAAAATCAGATTTTCAGAAAAAATCTGAAAATTTCAGATTTTCAGAACAAAATTTAAAAAATAGGAAAACATGAAAAACAAATATTTTTTTAAGAAAAAAAATGAAAAACCAGAAAATGTCTGAAAAAATCTGGAAAATTTAGATTTTGAGAAAAAATATGAAAAATTCGGAATAAATCTGTAAAAAATCAGATTTTCAGAAAAATTCTGAAAAAGTCAGAAAAAAACCTGAAAAAATGAGATTTTCAGAAAAAATCTGAAAAAACTCAGATTTTCAGAAAAAATCTGAAAAATTCGAATTCAGAAAAAAATCTGGGAAATTCAGATTTTCAGAAAAAATCTGAAAAAATGAAAATTTCAGATTTTCAGGTTGAAAAATTTATTTAAATTAAAATCTAAATTAAAATTTCAGATTTTCAGAAAAAAATGAAAAATTCAGAAAAATTCAGAAAATTTCAAATTTTATTTAAATTTAAATTTAAATTAAAATGTCATATTTTCAGAAAAAAATCTGAAAAAGTCAGAAAAATCTGAAAATTTCAGATTTTCAGAAAAAATCTGAAAAATTCAGAAAAATTCTGAAATTTTTAGATTTTATTTTAAATTTTAATTTAAATGTCATTACTTTCAGAAAAAAAATAAAAAATCAGAAAAATTCTGAAAAAATCAGATTTTCAGAAAAAATCTGAAAAATCATATTTTCAGAAAAAATCAGAAAAAATCTGAAAAATTTCCGATTTTCAGAAAAAGTCTGAAAACATCAGAAAAAAATGAAAAAATATGATTTCCAGAAAAAATCTGAAAACATCAGATTTTCAGAAAACATCTGAGAAATTTAGAAAAAATGGAAAAAAATCAAATTTTCAGAAAAAATCTGAAAAATCAGAAAAAATCTGAAAATTTGCGATTTTTGCAAAAATTTTGAAAAAATTGAAAAAATCAGAAAAATATGAAAATTTCAGATTTTTTGATAAAAAAAATGGACAAATCAGAAAAAAAACATATTTTCATTAAAAAAAACTGAAAATGATAAAAAAAATCTGAAAATCTCATATTTTCAGAAAAAATGAAGAATTCAGGAAAAAATTGAAATCCTTTTTTTAAAAAAATGAGAAAAAATGAAAAATCCAAAAAACATATGTATATATATATATGCAATTTTCATAAATAAATCAAATTTACAAAAAAATAGAATTTTTTTTTAATGCAAATGAATATTGAAAGTAAAATATTTTTTCAAAAATACTCAAAAATATATTAAGTAACTGAAAAATGCAATGATAAAAAAAAAGTTAATATAGTTTTTCATTGTATCTGCAATATGAACATAATGCAATTTTCATCGTATGATTTTTACTCGACAACATTTTCTTGAATACGTATTTATAAATAAAACATATATTTTCTATTTTTCTGATATTGCAACATGAAACAATATATGTTTTGTTTGCAAATATTTGACTTCAATTTAATGTATTTTGAAATATATGTATATTGAACGCAATAGAATTTAAAATGCGTTTTTTTGATGTAAAATAAAAACATAACATTGAATATGGTTTTAAATATTGAATTTTCATGTTGATTTGGTTTTTGATAATATCATAATTGTCACATGTGTTTACAGTGAATGCAACATTTTCATTCTTGAGGCGAACTAACATTGTCTAATAAAAATATATAATAAATAATAAAATTCCTATAATTCAAAACAAAACCTTTCAGGTGACAACGTTTGATTGCTCTGTCAATTTCCTGAGGCATATATAAATTGCATGCCTCTAGATGCTCACTTTGTAAATATCACAAAAAAACATAAATAATGTGATGTATATAATATATCTTTAATTAGAAACATTAACTGGTATATTTTTCTTAAAGTATTCAACAGAAAATATATTTCTATAAATTTAGATTAACATTATAAACGCAAACAAATACTACACTTGAATGTTAAAGTATACTCAAACCTGCAACATGTCAATTATTTTTCTTACTTTTTTTCGCTTGAAACGCACACGCGGGGCGCTGGAGTGAGTTTGTTGGGGTGCGCCAGCTTGGGCAGCGGGGAGGGGCTGCTCAATTGTATTAGTTTTTTTTTTCCGCTTTGTGTTTTTTTTCATGTACGAAAGACAGAAATACAATGACATCATGCCAGCAAAAAAACAATTCCATAGTAAATTGGCAATCACCATTTTCATGTTTGCATGCATATATGTGCAATATTTTTGCAGCACGTTGGACTTCAAGTTCGATTGTCACTCCAAGCGGACCGCTGATTTTTTTTTGTTCATCGCCATGGCGCCCAAGAAGAACGCAGCAAAGGCAAAAGCAAAGGCTGCAGCTGGAAGTGTCGATGCAGGATCTCCAGTCTAAAAAACGTGGTGTTTGAATGACTTTTTTTTTCCGCGCTGATTGTTTTCGAGTAATACGCATTTTCTCGGCAGGAATGACGAATACTCAACTTGCTGAGTACAAGAAGCTGCACTCGAAGTTAGCTTACAATTTGAAAACGGCCAACACCGATTAAGCCAAAGAGGTTTGGGGTACTGCGATGAAAAAGCTCAAGACCGACAGGAATGATATGTTGGAGAAATTCATGCAAGATAGCAAGCTTACTTGGTGTACTCAATTGATGCACAAGGAGCGGGACACTACTTCCAGTGGTTCAGAGGCAACGACGATGGACCTCAATCGGTACCAGATGAAGGAGAAGCTGGGAATTTCTCATTTGCCTGATGATTCGGACTATGTGAAGTCGGAGTTGGCAAGATACCCCCAGAGTCAGCATCCAAATCCCACATGGGCAGCGGCAGGCGAATTGATTTTCCACTACAGCGAAGTGAAGCATGTCCATATCGCGGCTAGGGTCTCCGAGACTGAGCAGTGCCAGGTTGCCGTTCCGGATGATGGTGCTGGGCCTGCGGGTCCGAAAGGCATTGCGATTCGAATTGGGATCGTTTGGTGCCGAAGGTGGCCCAGGCGTGCCAGAAGAAAATGAAATCTCTGTTGGAACTTATCGGCATGGTGAGCGCCCTCAAAGCACGTACTTCCTTGAAGGGTTCCAAAGATGAGATCATGACCATCTTGAACAAATGTGAAAATGAGTTGAAGGACAAGATCGACCAATGGAATGTCAAGCTCGCCAATCCTCAGATGGACGAAGCCGGCCACGATGATATGAAGAATGTGAAGGAAGCCATGGACGAAACTCACGAAGCGACCAGGGGCATCATTCAATCCGCCAGCAACAAGCTTGAGGAGTCTGACACGGAGGCCGAGGACGCAACGTGAGTGGTACAATAAGTGTAATTATATTGTTTTGCAGGCTGCATGGATCACAGCGTCCACCGTTAGCAGCGTTTTGGCATTTTGAGATAGCCTGAGGCATTGCGAAGCGAGCGGAAAATTTTAGCGGCGACACTATAGCCGCATGGCCAATTCAACGCATTTGTTTTGGGTCGCGCTTTTTTTTTGGTTCATGGTTTTTGCTGCAGTTTTTTTTGATCCAGCCATTGCAAACATTGCAAATGATGCGACCGCCACCAGCGCCAGCACCGCGCAAACCAACCATGGTGGAGACCTTGACAACCAAAGCAGCTCAGCAGCAGCGCCTCATCCGCCAACTGCCAATCTCCCGGCTGCGGCGCCACTACCTTTATTTGATCCAATGCGCGTCTTGCCTTGATATAGCTACTCAGAAAATATATGCTTCCAGAATCACGGCGGCTGCATTCACTAAGGAATCGGCCGCTGCCATTCGCTTGGCAAAGGTGCTCGGCAAAGAGATTCACAAACGGTGCCGTTGGATCGTCCTCCCTCCGGTGCCGCTGCTGTCGCATTAGTAATTTATCTGTCGTCAACTTTGAGCGAACCAATTAGAGCATTGCCTTGCGCCACGCTGTGGAAAATATGTGGCTGCCAGTGTTTTTCGTGATTCTTCGCATTGAGAAGTTCGAAAACATTGGGATCACAACCGCTTTTTGGTATTTTGATTTGTTTTCTTGGCAAATTGATGGCTATATGGGTGAAATAGCATTTTTTTTTGAATTGGCATAGCCAGAGGTTGCGAACACTTCGCCGCACGCAGTCTGTATGCCACCTTGCTTTGTCATTTCGGCTTCCTGAGAAATTGTGTTTTGGACACATTTCCCATTTTCAAGCTGGGATTTCTTGGCGTATATAGCGCGCGCCATGAAGCGAAAACACATGGATACTTACCTTCGTGCTGGCCTCGCAAAAACATCATCCAAGGAGGTTGGCAATATCATTGCTCATGCGACGGCGCATCCTGACGCTTTTGCAGGTCGATCCGGCAGCGCCATCAAAAAAGATCGTTTAGCGGCTTTCCACAGCATGTTTGATGCTTGCTTCACAGAAATCGATATCCCCTTGATCGATGGCACATCATGGGGGGCACCATTGGCGGATGTTGGCAAGATGCTGGCTTGCTTGGCGTCTCGCGACGCAGATTGGGATGCCACGGCGCAAAAAAATTGTACCGAGGAGCGCGTGGCCACTAGCTTTTATGATGATGAGTTCACCGGTGGAAATGTCGTCGCCCTGGATCCATCACGCAAGGTGCTCATTGCATATTTGCACTTCAACGCCGATGTTGCCACGGCTCATGACGCCGACATGTGGTTGCCTGTGACTTGCATTAGAAGTCATCAGCTGAAGACTGTCGCTGGCGGAGTTTCTGGGTTTTTGTTCCACATTCTACGGCAGCTGTATCGAGAGCCTCTGCAATTCTGCCTTGGTTCTTCTGTGGTTCGAAAGCAGCTGGTGTTGAAAAAATTGCTCGGAGACGAAGCAGCGTTGAAAGATACTTTCAACACGAAAGGACGGCGTCCATCATTTTTTCGACCTTTGTTATGATATTTATTTTATAATATATTAATTGTTTTTTGTGTGTATATATAAATATAGTACTTGGATTTTCTTTTTTTCTTATATTGCTTTTCTGCCAATAGGCGCTGCTGGAGTCAAAATTTGTGGCCAATGCGTCGCAGTTGTGGGTGTCGGAAGACAGTTTCGTGGCTGCGTGTCTGTTACTTGTACGGATTCGGCCAAGTGGCTAACCGTGGACGACGATCAATTCTGGGCGCTGACAACCAAAATTTCCAATGCTGCAGTGGTTTCGAAGAAGGGTGAGTTCACATTGCTGCTTGCCCCAGCTTCATCTGTTTTTTTCATATATCTTTGTGATATTTTTGCTGCGCGCGTCCATGCATGTACTCAGGATGCAAAAATCACATGGCTTCACCTATGACGACCACGGTTTGATCTTTCAAAAGGAGAGTCGCACTTGGATGAAGCCCATGTCAATCTGGACATACTTGAGATCCTGTTTTTTTTGTAAGGAGTTAACATAGTTAGAATCAGTTATGTTCATTTATCAACTAGTTACAATTATGTGTTAACAATTTACAACTAGGTCCTAACTATGTACTACTAGTGGTAATTTTTAACATAAGTTAAGTTAAATTATTAACTTTTTGATGAAATTATGTAACTAACTTAACTCAAGTAAACTCTGTATAATTTTCCAGATCTGTTTAGAGCTTGATTTGAACCATTCTCAATTACCAAGAATGTTTATTTTCTTCCATAATATTTACATTCACCATATATTTGCATACCAAAAGAAAAAAACACCATTAAAAAAACTTGTTTTTTCCCTCATGAATTGAGAATTTGTTTCCCCAGAAATATCTTTGTTTTGCAAATTGTCAAAAATGATTTCTCCTTTTGGATGAACATGCAAAAGCTTGTCAAAGCAAAAGCCATGTTTTGGCCACATCTTTTGCCACATGTTTCTGTGGGCATGCATTGGCCCAATATTTTTTTAATGAGGATTTGCCAACCCAAGGGAACCAGCAAGTTGCAGCCAGCCATGGTGGACATCACCTTCCGCTGCCAAATCAAGTACCAAGAGGACAAACCAGTGACCATTGCTGCAGACCTGGTTGAAGAGCACCAAGGCCAAAAATTCTTGAAGTTCAGAGCCACTAACTACTCCATTTGCCAATTGGTATGTGGTGGCAAGCTGCCCAAGAACCCCAGTTTGTCCAAGAGCAAGGAATTGCAAGCTTTGATCCAAGCCAGGAATGAGAAGATCCAAGAATATTTAGCAGCACCACAAGATCCCCAAGAAGGCCAAGAATTGTTTGGTGAACAGAAGCCAAGCACCAAGAAAAGAAAAGCCCATACCATGGAAGAACTTGGCAACTTTGTGGTAACCATCCAGTTGGGTTCCACTGAGATTCCATGCTTGGCTGGTGGCCAAAGGCCTTCCAAGTGGGATTTGTATGTTGCCATGGAGCCAGAGCCATTGAGGCAAGTCATTGGCCATTTGAGAGCTGGCTGCCAAGCTGCATTGCAGGAACCCACCAGGGGTTACAAAGGCACAAAGAAAGACTGAAGCCACAGGTGACCATAGCAGGGGTGACCAAAAAAATGCAAGTTGCAGCAAACAATTGCAAAAGCCACTGTTTGGCCTATATGGTCACAATGCCTATCATTACAAAAAGCCTTTCTATGGCCATGATCATTAGCAGTAATGGTCATCAAAACCCATGATGAAAAACCACTTTCAATCCACAGTTTCTATGTCTATCACATGATGCTTTTGAAGCTTTTGAAGGCTGCTGCTGCTCTGGCCTAAAAGACCAGCATTCAGCCAAGTTGCACCATTAGCACATGCCTTTTTAGAGACAATTTTTACAGGGGTTGCCAAGCCTTTCCTGCAACCAGCCATGGTGGACAAAGTGGCTGCCCAAGTGAAAGCCATGATGGATGGCCCCTTGACCATCAACCAGAAAGTCAACCAGGTCATTGACCTGTTGGAAGCCCATGGGTTGGCCCACAAAGTGGCCCTCAGACCATCACAGATTCTATGCCACCCTGACAACAGGGGTGGGACCATGGTGTCCTACCATGATGCTTGGAGCAAGGGCATGGCCATGCTGGCTGTTGGAATCCAGACCAACCTTTTGCAGGGTTCCATGGCCATAGAGATGTCCAAAGATGAAGCCAAAAGAAAGGTCCAGATATCCAAGAATGAGCAATTGTTCCAGGAAGGCATTGGGCACCTTGCACCTCTCACTGGCCAGGAACGTTCCTTGGTTGTTGCAAATGACCCATATGAAGCCACCATGCTGAAGCTTTCACAAAGACAGCCCCACTGCATATACTGATTCCCAATGTTTTGGTAATACAGTTGTTGATTCAGTGACCATTGCACTTCCTAGGTTATTTGTCTTTGAGTGCCAGCCACACTGTGACCTTGTTGAGAGCTCTGGAACACCATTGTGTTGGACCAGCTGGAACCCAACCTGATGTTCCCAAGAATGACCCATGTTGGAAGTGCATTACAGAGGGATGGAGCTGGGTGGTGCTGCCCAGTGAGATTGAAGACCAGTGAGAAGACCCAACACCAGCCAAGAAGAGAAAGAAGAACAAGACCGCCTGAATGCATCAGCCAAGAGCAGCAGAAAGCTCCACAAGTTTCACTTGTCTGCCAGTCACACCCATTTCAGGCACGTGAAAGCAGAGGCAGCAAAGGCATGCCTGCTGGATGATATTGTTTCTTTTCTCACACCCAGAATTTCATTCAGAGTTTTGTCATTGCAAGACTCAGGCAAAGAAACTGTTTATGTAAGGACCACATGTGGTTAACCAACAAAAGCCACATTGGCTTGTAGGATGCAACAAAGGCAACAATGGCTTACAGAATGAAACAAAGGCCAACCATGGCAGTTCACAGCCACCATATGTCCACACACTGGAGCTGAGCACATGTGGGCCAAGCAAGCTACAATCCATGAATTTGTTTTGGTTCCACCTCAGCCACCAGCCCAACACTGCAGTTACTGCCAAAGTTGACCAAGTGTGGTTGCCATGGGCCAGCATGGGTATGATGCCAGAAGGCCAGAAGGCCAGGCCTTGTATCAATTTCATACCAAGTTGTGTTGCAGCCATATACCCAGGTGTCCAAGCGTGTGCCACCCCACTGCAGTCCACTGTGCCCAACATGAATAAGCCATATATGGCCAACCTACTCAAAAGCCATGATGACCAAAATGAATAAATCATAGTAAAAAAAAACTTGAATTTGAGAAAAGAATATGGATTTTTTTGTCAGTAAAAATCCTTTAAAGTTTAACCTGAAATCTTTCAGTTGGATTTATATAATACTCACAGTACAACCTGCATCCAGCTAAGTTGAAATACACTGAGATGGCACCTTTAGTTCTTGTGAATCTTTGTTTCTTATTTTTTGTTGCATCAAATACACTTCTTTCAAGGTTTCTTACTTTCAAAAAAACTAAATTCTTTTCTCAAATTCAAGTTTTTTTCACTATGATTTATTCATGTTGGTCATGATGGCTTTTGAGTAGGTTGGCCATGTATGGCGTTCAGATTCTGAATCTAACTTTTTTGAACCTCATTTTTAGATTCAGATTTTGATTTACTTTTTTGAAAACAAAATCAAAAAAAATCGAACAGAAACATTTTGTTGAGAAATAAAATCATAAATAAATTTCATAATTTATATAAAAACATGTTTTTGATTCAATATAGTTTTCTTATTTTATTTCAAAAACACACAAACCAAATTGAAGTCAAGAATGATGAATCTGGAACTGAAAGATTTCAGTTTGTATGATTTTTTGAACTTAAGTTTAATTAAAATATATGAGCCGTTTTTTACTTTCAATTTAAAAAAAATATGAATTAGTATATGTCTCAAAAGTTCCTGGAGTCTGGAGGGTTTCCAGTTTCCAGTTTGGAATTTTTATCTGAACAAGTTTAACCTGAAATCTTTCAGTTGGATTTCATACTCACAGTACAACCTGCACCCAGCTAAGTTGAAATACACTGAGATGGGACCTTTAGTTCTTGTGAATCTTTGTTTCTATTTTTTTGTTGCATCAGATACACTTCTCAGATTAAAATTCCAAACTGGAAACCCTCCAGACTCCAGGAACTTTGAGACATATACTAAGTCAATTTTTTTTTCGAAATTGATAGTAAAAACGGCTCATATATCTTAATTAAATTTAAGGTCAAAAAAATCATACAAACTGATTTTTTTCAGTTCCAGATTCATCATTCTTGACTTCAATTTGGTTTGTGTTTTTTAAAATAAGAAGGAAAACAATATTGAATCAATTGTATATGTTTATATAAAGTATTAAAAAACATATTTATGATTTATTTCTCAAAAACATGTTTCTGTTCGATTTTTTTATTTTGTTTTCAAAAAAGTTAGATTCAAAAATCAAAATCTGATTCAGATCTAAAAATGTGGTTCTGAATCTAAAAAGTTGATTTTTAGATTCAGATTCTGAATCTAACTCTGGAAGGCAAAAATTTTAGATTCAGAATCTGAATCTAAAAATCAACTTTTAGACAGTTAGATTCAGAATCTGAATCTAAAAATCAACTTTTAGACAGTTAGATTCAGAATCTGAATCTAAAAGTTGGTTTTTTGCAATTTTAGATTCAGAATCTGAATCTAACTCTGTTAAATAAAGATTTTAGATTCAGAATTTGAATCTAACTTTTTTGAACCACATTTTTAGATGCAGATTTTGATTTGTTGGCAAAATAAAAAAAAACAGAAACATTTTTTGAGAAATAAAATCATAAATATGTTTTTTAATTTATATAAAAATATACTATTGATTCAATATGTATTTGTTTTATTTAAAAAAACACAAACCAAATTGAAGTCAAGAATGGTGAATCTGGAACTGAAAGATTTCAGTTTGTATATTTTTAAAAAACAAATGAAAATAATTCATGAAAAATGTAATAAATAATGTTTTGTTTAAAAAAAAATGTTCAATGATAATATGTGTTTTCTAATTGTCTTTGGAATTTACTTTTTTGCTCAAAAAACATATTGGCATTCAATATATTAAGCCCAAATACAAAATAGCCTTTATGGCATTGTATCAAAAACCTAAATGGCCTTCATGATGTTAAATCAAAAAGCCTTGGTGGCCTTTATGGTATGTGTATAGTAATTTGCCATGTCATTTAAATATATAATTATATTTATATATACTATAGTAGCCATCGATGAATCAAACACCATGGCACAACCTGTGCAATGTCATCATTACATGGAAGATAGTCTCAAAACCAATATAGTATACCATGCAATATCTCCATATTTATATTCAATTAGCTGCTTTCATATATACATATTCATATGTACACCAACTGAAGCCCAAAGAGGCAACAGAAACCAGCAGCCATGGCAGAGACAGTGGACCCAGAGGCAACCACCAGTGATTCCAGCGAGTCCAACAAGGCCAGTTTGCCAGAGGGCCCAGCTATGCCCAAAGCCAAGGAATCCATCAAGTTGGAGCCAGATTCCTCAAAGGAGATTCCAGTGAGGTCTCCAGCTTCGTCCCCAGAGTATGATCCATGGGCGACTCCAAAGCCCCATGCTGACAACCTGATAGACATACCCAAAAACATCAGCCAAGCCCATGGGTATGATGCCATTGATAAGCCAGCGACAAAAAGAGCAGCAGCTTTGTTTTTTTGTTGTCCAAAGGCCTGCTTGGCTTCCATTTGAAGCGTGCATTGGTGACAGACATTTGTACCAAAAGCTATATACGGCAGACAAAGATAAACTTCAAAAGCCAAATATGGCCACTTCTAGCAAAAGCAATCTTTTGGCCACATCTTACTTTTCTTACCATTCCCATGTCTATGCAACTCCTGGTAAAGTCATTCCTTCTTTCCATATTATATCCTTGCAAGTAGCTCTATAATGGTATATCACGAAGTCCTCCTTCACCTTGTACAAACAAGCTGTCACCTCTTCCTTTTGGCTCATGATAAAGTAGCTTTGGAAGTCAAACATCTTTGATTGAGCAGCTTTGGAAGTCAAACAGAACAGTTTGAATGACATATTTTCTTCTGGTGACCATGCCCGAAGCCAAACATGAGAGACAATTATTGCAATGAAGATTTTTTTCCCATAGAATATATCCAACATGCATTCTTGGCTTGAAGAGCTCTCACACCATTGCCACTTCCAAATACATATCATATCCTGTTTTTTGTGTCATTTGACAGTAGCATGGACAGGATCCAGAGAGAATGGTTTGCCAGACCAGAAGCCCAAGACCAAGAAAGCCAAGCTGGCAGAGTTTTTACAATTCTCTTCCAATTTACCCAAGCATTCACAAAATGCTTTGGCAGCTATTCTCGAAAAGGCCAAGAAGTCTGGAATACCAGATCTACACAGTAGCAACCAACAAAGGGAAGCCAGGCTCCAACTTCTTGATAGTTGCCATGGAGGAGCTTTGGGTCCATTGATCCAGGACCACCACCACCACCATGTTTTTTGCCAACCTATTGGTTTACATGATGGCCATCTATCGCCAAGATGGGTCATGGACCAAGCTTGTCCAGCAACACCATGCAGAATGCCCAGGCACCATCAGTGACCCATGGGGGTTGATTTTATATTGTGATGAAATCATCCCAGGAAATGTCTTGTGAAGGGCAGAAAGAAAGGTGTGGACCATTTATGCCACCTTTCTCCAGTTTGGGGACCATTTGTCCCATGAAGATGCATGGCTAACCATCAGTGTAGAAAGATCTGCTTTTGTGGCCACACTGGGTGGTGGCATTGCCCAAATGATAGGCCATGTGCTGCAAAGCATCTTCTGTTGCCCCATCCAAGACCCCAGGCTTGGCTTCAGGCTGAAAGCCACCAGTGGAGACACCACCTTGTTTTTCAACTTATCCATGGTTTTGGCAGATGGTGCTGCCCAAAAGCAAGTTTGGTCCAGCAAAGGCGATTCAGGGACCAAGTTTTGCTTGTTGTGTGCCAATGTCCATGGCCAAGTTGCCAAGCATGCAGATGAGGAACCATATGAATTTCATTGTGCTACCACTCAATACAGCCAGCTCAGGCTTGTCACTGACCAGGAGTTGCTGGACAGCTACCAAAGATTGCATACCAGGTCCAGCTCTTGCACCAAGAAGGCCTTTGCACAGTGGCAACAAGCCACTGGCTTGACATATTCGAGGCATGCCCTAATGTTGAACCAGCCATTGCTGGAAAAGGGCATAATCAGACCAGCCACACAGTTCTGCCATGACTGGATGCATGGAGTGCTCCAGGGCACTGCCCCATGTGTTCTCTACCACCTCTTTACCAGCTTGGCCACAGAATGCTTTGATTGCTATGGCTTCTTTGAAAAGTATTTCCAGTGTTGGGAATACCCCAAAGGCTGGAAAGCAAGCCACTTTCACCAATTGTTTGAAAAGAAGAAAATGGAAAAATCCAAGAATGCCAGAAAATTCAGCTGCACAGCAGCAGAGTGTTTGGCCATATACCACATAGTGAGGCATTGCATGTGCACCATCATTCAACCTCAAGGTTTGGCTGTGGAAGCAGTAGATGCTTTTTTGGCCATGTCAGAAGTCATAGACCAATGCCATGGTGGTGTGCAATGGAAAGCTACCACATGGCATTCCTTGTTGAGTGCTGTGGAAAGAGCAAATGCAGCATTTGAGGTTGCTTGGCCAGAAGAAACCATGATCAAGAAATGGCATTGGCATTTGCATCTACCAGATGCATTGTCCAGATTTTCCAATCTCCCAAGCTGTTTCACAGCAGAACGGAAACACAAAAGCATTTCAGCTTTGGCAACCAAATTGCAGAAAACCACCAGTTATGAAAAGCACCTCCTGCAGCAAGTGCTTTCCAATGAAATTTGCACTTTACAGCACCCAGAATTATTTCCCAAAGTTTGCCACATGTGGAAACCAAAGCCTGCCACCCAACAGGTCCAAGAGGCCATGGCACCTTTTCTGAACCAACCTTGCCTTCAAGCACAAAGCTCCACTGTTGCCATATTGGCCAGGGGTGGGCAAGTTTCAGGTGGAGATGCCATCATTTTTGCAGAAGGCCATGACCCCAGCAAATGGAAAGTTGCACTTGCCATCAAGCATGTCCAAGTCTTTGGCTTGCAAACCACTTTGGCCCAACTGTGGCCCATACAGACAATGGAACAATACCATGCCAAATGCAAGGTGACAGCCTCCAATGGGCTCATTCCTTTGAGCAATATTTTGTTCCCAGTGCCATACAGCCAAAGCAAAGGCCAAGTCACTGTGCTGTTGCCTTACCAGTGCTACAGTCGAAGATAGCAGGAAAAGGTCTGTGTGTGCAGCTGTTGTTTCCAGCCAGACATTCAAAGGCCATGGTGGCTCATCAAAGGCCAAGATGGCTTCTTCCATCAAGAAATGTTTGCAAATGCCTTGTGATGGCAAAACAATGTTAGACACACAAAAATACACATTTGTTTTTTGTTTTTTTCCAATTTGGCTTTCTTTTTATTTGGAAAACACTTTGCTTTAAAAAAAATCTTCCTACCAAAATCACTTCGGTTCTTCCAAAAACATAAAACAAGGCTAGGTTTTGGAGAAGCAATTTTTAAAGTTATAACTAGTTACAAAGAGTTAGCAATTCAAGCTAATAATTATATAACTCATCTTAACTAACTTAACTTCTTATAACAAAACCAGGATCTCAAGTATGATGCCATGCATTGCCTCTTCGCCAACGGGATCTTGAGTGTGGAGTTAGATGCGACGATGACTGTTTTGAATGCCCGGGGACTGGCCTATGAGGTGCTGCGGCAAACTGCTGCCACAGGTTATCATTTCCGAGGCGATGTCTCAGCCAGCCGCTTGCGTGCTGCATTGACTCCTGGCAGAGAAAAGACTTGTCATGGTGGATGGAAAGGCTTCGCTGCGGAAACATTGGAGGTTTTGGCTTTTTGCGTCATGTTGGTTTCCAAGCATTCCCTTGAAGGGTTGGAAGAGACCGAGCGCTGGATCATCGAATCTCTGCGCGCAGGATGGCAGGTGGCATCTGCTAGTTTTGCTAGCAAATACTTGTACGAGGGTTTATCGCCCGATGCTGCTGCATCCGCTTTCCAAACAGCATTTGAAAAATTCATGACAGCGCACACGCGTGCGCACAAAGATGCCCTCTTGTTGCCAAAACATCACTATTCTTGCCATTTGCCAGGACAAGTTCTCCGTGATGGCTATCTCTTGGATGCATGGTCCTTGGAACGAAAAAGCAAGGCAGCAAAAGCTATCGCTACCGAACTGACTGTGACCGGAAGTTTTTGCAAGCAAATCATGGTGCGGTTGCTTTGCGCCCAAATGTTTACAGACAAGCTTGCGATGGGCGCGTTGGAAGCTCCTCAACAGTTGGACTCAATGATTGTCAAGGGTAGTGGCATTAGAACCAAGTTTGGCACCATCTCCAAAGGGGAATGTTGGTTGCATGGCACTTTTGCTTTCATTCTGGAAGCAGTGTATCGCATCGGGAACAGATGCGACTTGCACGTGCATGTGTTTCGAAAAGTTGGCATTCACGAATCATTGATTTTATCTGACTTCCAAGAAACCGGAAGAATTCCCATGCCAGACCATATGCGCGAGGCAACTGGTTGGCTGCGCGATTCACCAACGCGCCTTATGGTTCTCGACCCTTTCTCATGCTTGACACTGCGTGCCTGACATTGTTCCGTTGGCAAAGCTCCAACAACTTAATTGCTTGCGAATGGAAAGATTCTGCGCATTGCTCTCCGTGCAGCTGCTCCGCTAAAACCCATGCTTATTGCTATTACCTCGCCATGTCTTTTTTGGTTGGCAAATTTGGCATTCGTATATTGGCTGCTGGCAGTGGCGTTGGCTGCCGGGCGCCATTGCTTATAGCGAAGAGAAGCTGTGTGCTTTTTTCTTGTTGGCATTATATTGATTGGCATTGCATTTTTTGATTGGCATTCCATTTTTATAGGAGGCGCCAGCATTTGCGTGTCGGTGGTGGGCGCCACTGCGTGCAGCGGGGTGGGGCTGCACGCTTTAAAAATGAAAATGAAAAAGGTTCTTCTGGCAACCTCCTGTATAAACACATCAAGAAGCTTCCGTACCGATATGTTGCGATGAGTTCCCACGTTCCATTTAAGTTACAAGCATAACTCAAGTTAACTCAAGTTAACTCAAGTAGACTCCTGTTATTTTTTTATATCTAGCTATAACTGCTCTAAGTGGGTTATGGCTGTTACCTAACTTTATCTAACAGGGGGTTTGACGCAGTAGCGAGTTGGAGAAGTCTAGACCATCCACCGTTTGCCCTTCTAGTCTTGCATTGTTGCTAGGATCATATTATGTTGAACAACGTCAAACGCACATTTAACGTCATTTATCATTTAAGATTTTATATTTAACATCATTTAAATAACATCATTTAGCAATATTTAACATTATTATCGTTTAACATCACTTAACATCATTTAACTATGTCGGAGAATTGCAGATATTCTAAGGGCGCAGCAGGGAAAGATTTTAGGGGGTGCAACAAAAGGCAATCATCATGATTGTATAGCACAAGGCTGAGTTTGCTATCCATGCTCGCCCAAGCTGCTCGGTCCATGCATTTGAAGGCAATTTCTTTGGATGAACAGTTCCTGGCACTTTGCAAGGTTCTCAGCTTCGATAGCATTGATTGACTTGCGTAGGCTCCCTGGCTACTTTTCTGTAATCCAATAGTGATGGCTCCATTGCGAGGGTGGCAGCCCAGTGGATTGGCAGGAACCGCTGAAGCTATTTTCATTGCCGCAATGCAGCTTGGGTGTACTCGCGGCCAAACTTATTGTAAAAGATCTTAAAAAAAGTCCTCAATCCAAGCAATCCATACCCAGCGCTTTAGACATTTGGAGCAGTAGAGACTTTGGACAGCTCAGTCTGTGTTTGGAAAGCTTTTTGATGCTTTCCGTATGTTTCCGCTCGAGCCCAGGTGCAAACGCAGAAGAGATTTACATCTTTGAGCTTGTTTCAGAGCAGGACATAATTGAGACGGCTGCCTTTGCACTTGTTGCACTTGGCTGAGAAGGTGCAAGTTGAATTCTCAAGCTGGCAACCATCAACAATGGCAATTGATTTGTGAGCAAGATTTCCTTGACTTTAGCTGTCATTGCTCCAGTACCAGCGAGCGGATGCAGTACTGGCCAAGCATTCACAGAGGGTGACAGGCAGGAAACCCGTCAAACTTTGTGTAAGGTGGACACGGAGATGCTCGAAAATGATCCATGCACTGCTGACGGATCAGTTTTTGAATGTAAGGGATATAACATGATGTAACTTTAGAATATTTTAGGATTCAAGAACTTTATAGGTTACTGAAGGAACTTCAAGAAGGCATCAGGAAGGCTTTCTTGGCCCAGGGCTTGACTGGTCCTGCCATCGGCGCTTGCTATCCGTTTCAGAGGACCCGTCCACGATGTAAAGCCCATACATTGGAAACATTGGGTTCAGGGGAGTAAAGCGGCAGGGAAAACACTGCGTTTTGAATCATTTTGACAGGTTTTTCTCACGTTTTCACAATGTTTGCAAGACACTATGTCGTTCTCACACTGCTTGCTACCGGGATCGCTCAAAGAGAATCGTCCATGAGGTAGCTGGTAGAATATTAGCAACCGATGAAGAGCACTGTCATTTCGTGTGGCTTCATCCAAACCAGAAACGTCGTTATTTCGTTTGAAGATATTTCCCAGCAAGGGTTGGAAAGTCTGTTTACAGCTATCAGACAGTATCTGCAGAGAAATGGAACTGCCGTGCAAACTCTGCTGCCAAACCACAACTGTTAAACCGCCACTGTTCGATCACCGCAGATAACCGCTGAACTACCGTTGAACCACTGCTATCCACTGCTCTTCAACCACTGCCGCTCAACCACTCCAAAAACAGCTGAGAAATGTGTGGGGCAGGTTGCGTGTGCTGTGGGAGTGTCACAGGATAGCGTTGCTCAATGTGCTGGGTTTCGCATGTTTTCGGGCATTTTGCTGGCTTGCGCATCTGAAAGTGGGGCTGTTTTGGCGGCAGGTGCCATGCAGACGGATTCACGGTTGGATTCATGTTCATTCATGCTCAGCTATGGACCAGTGGCCATGCTACTATATGGTGTTTATTGATCCAGGAGTTCATGCGACTTGTAGTGGCTGTGTCAAGGCTGCTAGTGTGCTGTTGCCGCCAGCAATCAATCCAACAACCATTGATTTGAACAATCCTTCAATCAGTCAATATATCACTCCATCGATCATTTATTTTGATCATTCAATAAAGCCACCCAATGGGCAATTGAGCTTCCAACCATCCAACAATCCAACCCAGCACATCAGCAATCAGTTTAATGTCAATCAACAGCTGAGTCAACCAATAACATAATCTACTAACCAGAACAGAGCATCCACTGAATCCATCTGAATCCTTGTAACCATTCAATCAGACCACTCAACCAACAATCGGCAATCAAACTTTGATTTATGAATCTGTCGACCGACCAAACGCAGAATTTATTAACGTTGGGATGAATAGTTTACAGTTTACAGTTTGCAGTATTAATCGCTCAAAACAATCAATCATGCTTGGTGATGACGCAGCAAAAGTTCCCGCTTGGACAGAAGGACTTAGCATACCTTCTCATTCTTTGCTAATACTACAAGCTGCTCAGCACTTGGGAAGGTTCCGTTTCTGGCGTGTCCAGACTGTACTTAGTATACGCGTCCACTCGAACGAGCTTTCATGTTTTTGCACACAGCTCCAAAATCACAACACCCAAAGATCCAGAGACTTGTTCACATTGTCCCGAGCTATGCAGCTATACAAATTGTCGTGCCAGCCAAGTGTTTCGACGCTCACTACACTATTGATGTCACTCACTCTTGTTAGGACCGAACTGCTTTTGTTTGGCAGCAAGACAGCGATGGAAAATGGAGGCCATAGCAACTTCCCGTTGATGTCGCCTTTCTGTGGAAAACTTACTTTTGAGATCTTTTGAGGAACATTTTTTTCTGCCCTCCAATGCGAATGCAAATGTGCCACTGGAGATCCTATCCAGTGTAGCAAGCGCAAGGATGAAGCATTGAACGGATGCAATTGTTGGATTTGTACCATCAACCAAGATCATAACCCAGACTTCACTGATACTGTATCATACTGTATCACCACAGGCCTTCCAACGTTGAGCTTAAGGCACAGCGTGCTGGAGCCCGGACATTGCATTGTGTAGGCTTGGGTCAAACTAGAGTTTCCGACCGCACATTGGACCAGTTCTAGCTCTAAACCGACTGGGCCATTTGTTTGACCTTTCTTTGGTGCTCATTGATAGAACATGATAGAACGTAGAACTACCGTAGAAACAAGCTTCGCTGCCAAGGTGCAGCTTTGTGTGCAGCCTGGTCTCCAGATGGTGATCGGTTTGCAGTAGGCCAGGAAACCACAGCGAAAACAGATTCGACCTTGTTCGACAATCTTTGGATGACGTCCAAGAATTTGAGGCTTGCAAAAGGAGGATACTTTGATGGTGATGAAACACCTTATTTTACATATTTCACAGGCACTCGTATTGACACTTTTATTGATACCGGTATCAGTATGAGGTTGAACCCAGCACATCAGAGTCCACGTAGGCGCAGTCATCCAGAAAATGTTTCTGCGCCAGTATATTCCGAGTCTGGTTCAGCTTGTTTTCCGTTTTTTCCCCTTGTTTGTTTCCCCATGTGCATGGTGCGAGATGTTGATGAAATTCTTGTTTGGCCGCTTCCAAGGCCTTTCTTCCAAGGATACAGCCCTTTGCTATTGGCACGAGGAGGCCACACTGAAAATTTGCAAGTTGCAGCTGAAATGAGATCACTTTGCGGGGGGTTGAAGATGTGTCTTGCCTCAGTGGTTCCAGATTTTGGTAAAGCTTGTGCTCGTAATATGGACAATTATGAAAGTAAATACATATCATATGCATTACACTTACACATTATTGCTAATCGAGGAAAGTTTAGAAGTCAAGCTTCCGAGAAGATGGACAGATGGAAAAGCAGAGGTGGGAAGAGTCAGAGAAGAGAAGAGACAAATTGAGAAGATCAGAGAAGAGAAAGAGTCAGAAGAAAGGAGATGCAGGTGCGCGAAAAGGTAGAAAAGTCGCGATTCACTGTGTTTTTCCAATGATTTGTGGCTCCGGAGGATTGAAAAGTAGGCTCACTAAAGCTACGGGTGCGGAGCCATCTGGCCAGATGAGAGATGAAAAATTGCACACCGCTGTGGCGCGAAGCACATGTCGAAGTCATGTCGAAGTCAAAATGTACAAAGCACCTCAGTGTCGGGCCGCTTTTGGAAGTTGAAATGTCGAAAAAGTGCACGCCGTTGTGCGAAGCACATGTCGAAGTCAAAAGTGTAAAAATGGGCGGTCTTGGAGCATTTTTTGAAGTTAGGATGTGCTTTTGCGTGGCAGGCGCAAGGGATTCTGCACCTTGCCAAAAGTGAGCAAAACGTGAGGGTTTGGTAGCATTTCCAAAACCGATGGCAGGTGTGTGACATTTGAAGAGGATCTGGAAAGATGCAGTTCGCATGGCCGGCGCAGTACAAGAGACATGTTCATCAGATTTGTTAGGAGGTCAGGGCGCTGATTTCCGAGAAGGGTTGCGTTTTGGAGGATCAGGATCATATCTTCAGGTTTGCCAAGATGATGTTGCGTGACAGGTGCAGCACTTCGTATGACCTGGCATCACTTTTTCGGGGCAGGCGCAGCAGCATACACAAGTGGAGTGGCAAGAAATGATTGTTACGAGGCCGATACGAGGCCGTCAGCTCTGCACTCAACTTTCCATTTTTGAAGGAAGTCACGCAGACTTGCTTCGTTTTTGATGTTGTCAGCTTCGAAAATTGAGGAAGTCTTGCAATGTTGCTTCGTTTTTGACGTTGTCAAGTTGAGCCATTGAGGAAATCTCGCGGAATTGCTTCGTTTTTGATGTTGTCAAGTTCAAAAACTGAGGAGGTCTCGCAGGATAGCTTCGCATTTAGGCTTGCAGAAAGACAGATAGATAGATTAGATAGATTAGATAGATTAGATAGATTGGGTAGATTAGATAGATTAGATAAGAAAGATAGATAGATAGGTAGATAGATAGATAGATCTAGAGTAGTTGCATCGATTCATCTAATTACAGTAGATGCTGGCCTGCAGCTAGGCTGTTGTCGGGCTGATGCTGGTCTGCTGCTAAATGGCTGCGGGATATCATTACGGGCAGCGTGCAAACTGCTGCTGAGCTACTGCCAGACTGCTTCTAGACTCCTGCTAGAGACTTGCTGCCGGGCTGGTGGTAAACTGCTGCTAAAGCTGAGGGGTTTCCAAAGCTATTTTCTGGCCTCGTTTTGGCCTCGTTTTTGGCCTCGTTCGGGACCCGTTGCAGAAATATTGAGTTGATATGTAAATCAGAACCCCCTAGATTTGTTACCAAAACATACCAAAACATACATGAATCATGCGTTCACATTGTGTTTGAACCGAAAGATGACATTTCTTAGATGTACTTGTTATACTTTGAACATTAGAATTAGACGCGTTTTGCAACAAAAATATTTTTCCCAAACATACATGAATCATGCGTTTACATTCGTTTTGCAACAAAAAATATTTCGCCCAAACATACATGAATCATGCGTTTACATGGCGTTTTGATATTGAAACATGTCATTTTGTTGATAATTTTCCATAGTTTGAAACCATTGGGGTGACTTGCGTTCTCATGGTGTTTTGCACATTTGGGATGATGTTTTTGTACTTTTTCATATTCGTGCTGCGTCTACAACGGGCGAAAAAGTTGGGGTGACTTTCCCTAGCAGTTGGGGGGCGTAGTTCCATGCGGGAATGACAGTTGACTGCAACGTTGGGGGGCCTTCGCCGGCATTGAGTAGTTGTGCTGTGACAAGTGGTGTGATGATGAGTTGTGCTGTCACAAGTGGTGTGATGAGTTGTGCTGTGATGAGTGCTGTGTGATGAGGTGGTGTGAGAGCTGCGCCTGCCAGACGAAGTGGTGTGATGAGTTGTGCTGTGACAAGTGGTGTGAGGATGAGTTGTGCTGTCACAAGTGGTGTGATGATGAGTTGTGCTGTCACAAGTGGTGTGATGAGTTGTGCTGTGATGAGTGAGGTGTGACAGGCGGCGCAGAACGGGAGCGGGACCGGGAGCGGGAGCGGAAGGAGCGGCGAGCGCAAAGCGAAAAACAAGAACCCCACACAGTGATGTGGGGAAAACAAAGGCAAGCTTTACAAAAAACAACCGTTCTCAATTCTGCCAGACAAATTTTACAATTTACTTGCAGACATGAACCCCCATAATGTCACATCTATTTTTCATATTTTTTCATCACTACTTCATTAAAAATTCAAAATGCTGCAATCGATATTTCCCACCGCAAACAATTACAATCAAGCACCAAAAACTGTTTGCTAAACACAAAGGCCATGCCAATTCCAACGACAAATTCAATCACCCTTCCCTTCCAGTTCCAATGCCAAGTTTAACAAATTCTCAGTTCATTTCCAATTACCCAACCTCGAAACGGCGCCTTCCACAAAATCGTTTAAACAAAAATGGTGGCATAATATCCCATGAAGGAACCATTATTCTACCGTGAATGCTCATAATATCTATTCAATTGGCCATACTTCCAAAACCCTTCGAAAAGTTAACTTGAGTTTTGTTGAGTTGTGATAACTTTTTGTAACTTTACTAAATGTCATAAATAACATAACTTGACTTAATCATCATAATATGTTCCAATAATCTTATAGCTTTATGACCCTAGGTTATCAAGTTACGATAGTATCTTAGTAGACTTGTGAACACAGTTACAACAGCTTAAAGCCTAGGTTATGAAGAGCGGTTGGCGAAGTAGGGCTTACGGGAGCCGCCGCGGGTTGTCGCTCGCGGAATAGGTTGGGCTCTCCCTGTGATTGTTTTGCTTTGGAACTATTTATCAAGCAGCCGGAACTATTTTAAATCGGCCCGAACTTTTTATAAACCAGCCGAAACTATATATTAACCAGCCAGAACTATTTATGAATTGGCCGGTTGATAAATTGGGCTGAATCCGCTCGCAAACTTGCACGGCCACATGTTGGCCCGCAATATTTCTAAAATTTGCCCGGACTTATGACCTGGCCGGATGTATTTACAATATTGCCTGCCCCGCTCCCCAAATGCAAAATGTGTAATTACTGTGTACTTCGTTGGCTCGGCCGGGGTTTGCAAAATTGAGCTTTGGTGCATCACAGTGACCGGAACATCTTATTGAACCAACGCCCAATTACCTGGGCCATGATTCAACCACTTGACGTAACACTCTGCAACCATCGCTTTTTTTGACATTTTACAGAGTACCAGCCTCGCTGTGAGACCTTAGTAATCTTTGCTTTGGCAAATCGTGCATGCTGCATTCTAGATGCCAGCTACTCCGCGCATATCAACGTGCAATTACCGATGCTGGCAGAATGCAATTCAAATAGGTCATTTACCACAATTCCTTTCCATCTGTGTGCTGTTTGCAGATATAGACTGGAACCGGTCGGAACCATTCTGAGCTATATTGACGCTGCTTTTGATGAATAGTTCGAAACTGTTCGGAACCGTTCCCTGAGTCTCGAAAAAAGAGTAAATTTACTAATCCTAAAATTTACGTACATTTTACCATTTAGGTAAAAAAACATGCGTTATTTACATAAAAGTAAAGTAAATAATTAGGTAATTCTATTTAGGTTATAAGTAAATGCATTTAGGTGAAGTGTCATTGATTTTTACACTGTTAGTAAATTTATCTATGCCTTTTCTTCATATGTGTGATGGGTTGGAAGTTTTAATCATGTTGGCTTATATCGTAAAGAAGCGTGGAGGCCATAATTGAATTTTCAGTTATGTGAACTCATCCCATTGTTGGAATGTATTTGTTAGAACTGGAAATGTTGAAACAATAACATGAAACATGAGCACTTCGTGCATTTAAATTTGTCATTTTTACATTACTTGCGTGTCAGAGAGGATGCAGTTACTTGTGCTCGAAAATGGAGATTTTTTTTGCAAGCAAATTTTTGGCAGAAGGCATAGGTAGTTTTAGGTGTAGGTTTTGTCCTTTAGGCATGTCTGCCTTGGATGCTTTGTTGGAAACAAAGCTGTTAACCAAAGCTGTTTCCAAAACCGTTTTGTCAAAACTATCCAGATAATCTAGAATCTAGAAAAGTATCAAAAAATGTTTGGAATGTAAATGCTTTTTATAGCAAATCTTCAAAAATATCTAGTTTTGAAACCGCAGAAATATCACATAATAATTTTTTAAAAGTATTTTCTATAAAACAAAAGTCTCTGAAGTAAGTAGTTTATATGCAGTTTATATGTTGTTTATATGCGGCTTTTAGAACGGCATATAAACTACATGTAGTTTGCCCAAAACTACACGTAGTTTATATGCAGTTTTCAAAACGGCATATAAACAGCATATAAACTGCATATAAACTACGTGTGAAATATTGCTACATTTTATGAAAACTCCATGCACACTATCCAGACAACATAGAACCGTGTTTGTATAGCACTTAAATCTATTTAGAATTTCTCAGAATTTATAGCGATTCTTTTTGTATTCAAACGACATTTATTCATGTGTTTTATTTATTTTTACAACGAAAGAGAAAATGACAAGGAGATGCACAAGATATGGTTCATTGTTTATTGTTCCTTAAATATAAGCTACATGTATATATTTTTGATTGAATATTTAAATATATTATAAATATATATAATTCAATTTATGCTTTAAAATAAATAAAGGATTATCAGAGCCAAAGTTTCTTAAGCTATCATATCTCTGCAGCTAGTCCAAAAACATCAGAGACAAAGATGTGATCTACAGTTTTTAGATCGTGGCACTAATGCAAGTAAACCTAAAAAGCAAATCTATACTTCATAAGCAACATCAAACAAGAAACTTACAGGGACATCAATCTCCTAAGATATTATTTCTGTATGAAGGAAAAATCAATCCTTCAACTGTTTTGGAGATTTGCTTTTTTTAAAAGGAAAAAAAGTATTGAACTGTTAAACGAAAACTCTAAATAATCAATTTACATTTCATGTAATTAAATTTACTTTGCTAACAATTTCCTTCAAATTTAGAGTAAATTGCTTTGAAAGAGTAAATCCTTCAAATTAGTAAATTTATTCTTTTTCGAGACTCAGGGTTCTGGACTGTATTGACGCCAAGAAACGGATTAGTTCCAAATAGTTCCAAATAGTTCAAGGCTTTTTATGTTTCGGAACCGTTCCGAACCGTTCTGACCTTTATTTAAAATGGCATGGTCGTCATAGTTCGGAACCGTTCGGAACCGTTCGGAACCGTTCGGAACCGTTCTGAACTATTTCGAAAGACGTCAAAAGATTCAAACATAAGCAAAGTATCGGCAATACAAATTTGCATCATGCTTCTGAAGCTATTTTGGAACTGTTTGAAACTGTGTTGAACCATAAAGCAGCATATACAACATATATGTTTTTAACTATATACAGTTCGTCGTAGTTGTGCCCTAAATCTTTCGATTTTTGTTTACATGCGTTTTGCTTGAGATATTTGCTTGGCCCAGCTTACTATATGTATAAGTATGATGCATGCAACATGTCGAGACAAGTGGGGTGAATCTATGTGGTAATGATCAGGAAGTATAACATGCGAAAAATGCAGACCCCCTTTCGCATATTGATTTGTATATTCATGAAAACCGATGCATTTTTTTAATGGTGAGTTGAATAGACTTTGCGACAAGTTCCAAGGCCTTGTGCCCCCACAAGAGACAAATAGGCCTACCACATTGCTCATTCATTCATTCATTCATGCATTCATTCATCCATTCATTCATTCCTTCATTCAATCATTCATTCATTCATTCGTTCATTCATTCATTCCTTCATTCCTTCATTCAATCATTCATTCATTCATTCGTGCATTCATTCATTCATTCATTTGTTCTTTCGTTCATTCATTCATTCATTCATTCATTCAATCATTCATTCATTCATTCAAGCATCTTTTCATTCATTTTTTGTTCATTCATTCATTCATACTTTCCTTCATTCATTTATTCGTTCTTTCGTTCAGTCATTCATTCATTCATTCATTCATTCATTCATTCATTCATTCATTCCTTCAATCATTCATTCATTCCTTCATTCAATCATTCATCCATTCAATCATTCATCCTTTCATTCATTCATTTATTCGTTCTTCCGTTCATTAATTCATTCCTTTTTTTTCTTTCATTCATTCATCCTTTCATTCATTTATTCATTCATTCATTCATTCAGTCATTCATTCATTCATTCTTTCGTTCATTCATTCATTCATTCATTCATCCATCCATTCGTTCATTCATTCATTCCTTCATTCAGTCAGTCAGGCAGGCAGTCAGTCAGTCAGTCAGTCATATATTCATTCTTACTTTCATCCCTTGATTCATTTCACTTCATTTCGTTTCATGTCATGTCATTTCATTTCCTGATCATGTTCATGTTCATTCCAAGTCATTTCATTCATGTCGTTTCGTTTCATGTCATGTCATGTCATGTCATGTCCTTTCACTTCATTTGCTCTCATTTCATTCGCTTCATTTAATTTCAACTCAGTTCTTTCCAACTCACCAAAAATTCCTATATGCAAACTGGTTCCTATAGCCACGTCCTGGTTTCGAAACTTCCGCCCCGGCGCTTGCCGGGCACTACCTGGTATGTTGGAGATTTGAAGTTGTTTTCAAGATGGCCCGGGGTTTATTTGGGGTCTGAAAAACTATTTTCAACGCAACGTTGGATCAGAGAAAAGGCAACTTGTTGTTGCAACTCCAAACAAGGGCAATTTCATCTTGGTTGTATTTTAAATGGGTTCCGAACTCATTTGAACTGGAGGTTTGAAGGCTTTCAGCTATGCCAAAATGTTGCCTTTTGAGCATCGGTCTGAACAGGCAACGTCACTGGTTTCCAATGCTACTTTCTGGGGCACCTTTAGGTTTTCTAAGATTTTATCTATTGGTTTTTCTGTTTTGCCCCAGGAGCTGCTTAAAGGATCTCAAAAGAAGGTATGTCAAATTTCCTTTGCTGCTCACACTGCACAATGAGAATCATGGCACAAGTGGAAACGATGGAACCAGACTTCCTCATGCTCTCAAAGGTGGTCTACTGCCTCTTTGTTGGGCAATTTGCATGTTGGGATATGTTGTCCACGTTGAGACAGTCTAGTCCAGATGATAAAACGTTTGCTGTGTGTCTCTGTATATTACCAAAATTACATGTTTTATTTGTATCTATTTGTCCATATTTGTTCATATTTGTTCCATGTCCAATGTGCTGTGTGCGATGAAGTCAGAGGTGAATTGTTGGGTGGCCATGAAAGTCGGCAAAGCCAAAGCAGCAATCACAGTAGCTTGGCAGCCAGCAGTAGCATCTTAGAGAGGATGATATTTTGCACGGGAGGACAATTGTCTCACCATCAGTCCGGTGTTTGCATTTGATGTTTGCATTTTGGATTGACAGGAATGTGTTTAGAAGAAATTGCACTATTTGATTTGACATTTGCCCTGCTCTACCTGGCCAGATTCATTCACAAACCTCGCTGTTTCTGATTGATTTCTGGATTTGGGATGATTTGGGGTGCAGACAACGAGATTTTGCGGTTATTTTGTTTTTTTTGTCCAATTTTTTTATTCACAGCATGCTCCGTGACACACTGAGGCCCTGGCTTGGCATCCCTCATCTCAGTGCGCTGGGTGCAACAGAACTGACACCACAAAGCACGAATTGGCCCTGAAACTTGGAGAATTTCTGTGATGAAAAATGTGAAAGTAAAACTAATAAAAAAAAACATCAAACAATGAAAACAATATCATGATTAAAGTGATGTCATGTAGGTGCACTTGGCGGAAAGCACTTGCGTTGTCTACGTTTTGCTTTCCTTTCAGTTTCCTTTCAGTTTCCTCTGATTGCCCTTAAGGCCCTTACCCTTTGCATCCCTTGGCATCCGTGCGGTGTCACGAGATGAATCCTTCAAGGTACCTCGCCACAGGCTCCACTGACCGGCACTGCGTGGTTTGTCGCTCAAATCTGCCGAAGTTTACCGAGCTTGCCAGTACGACTGGCTCAGCATGGCTCAACTCAGCTTAGATGCTGATAGATGCTGCAATTACATTTTCTTTGATTCTCCGTATTTTGGACAACTCGTTCCCCACAGTAGTGCCTGTTGAATCTGTTGGGATTCACTTTCTTTGTCTGGGAGTGGTGCGTTGTTGCTTGCTGAGCCCTAAACCTGCATAGAACCGGAACAGAACCCAGGAATGAGAACCCCGAAGCACTGGCTTGGAAAGCTGGGTTTGTGATGTTTGATGGCGTTTGACTTTCCACAGTCAGAATATGTGAGAATAGAGGTTCAAGTTAAACAACTCGTAGCACAAACAACTTGAATGTTCCATCATGTTCCATCTAGCGTCCCCTATTTGCCCTAGCTATTTGCCCTAGCGGTGCAGCTTCCAAGTTCGGGTCTATTGAGGTCTATGATGTCTCAATGTCTGAGGAGGGCGCTGGGCCTGGCTTCGGCACACCTCAGGCATGGATGTGTCTTTTTCGCCTCGCTGTGATGGAGTGATCCAACGAAAGATGTGAACGGATCGATTCTGCATCCCTGTGTATATCCCTGTCATAGCCTGAAATTAATTGTAATTTCAGTCATTTAAGGTTACTTTATTTTTTCGTCATTTTGTCATTTTTGTTACACTAATCGAAGGAAGTTTAGAAGTCAAACTTCCGACAATATGAACAGATGAAAAGTAGAGATGGGAAGAAACACAGAAGAGAGAAGGTCAGAGAAGAGAAAGAGTCAGAAGAAAGAAGATGCAGATGCGCGAAAAGGTAGGAAAGTCGCGATTCACTGTGTTTTTCCAATGATTTGTGGCTCCGGAGGGTCGAAAAGTAGGCTCGCTAAAGCGGCGGGTGCGGAGCCATCTGGCCAGAGGAGAGATGAAAAATTGCATGCCGTTGTGGCACGAAGCACATTTCGAAGTCAAAATGTACAAAGCACACCAGCTCCGGACCACTTTTGGCAGTTGAGATGTCGAAAAAGTGCACGCCGTTGTGGCGCGAAGCACATTTCCAAGTCAAAATAGTTTAGATGTCGAAAAAGTGCACGCCGTTGTGGTGCGAAGCACATTTTCAAGTCAAAATGTACAAAGCACAGCACGTTCGGACCACATTTGGCAGTTGAGATGTCGAAAAAGTGCACGCCGTTGTGGCGCGAAGCACATTTCGAAGTCAAAATGTTAAAAGCACCAGGGGTTCGGACCACTTTTGGAGGTTCAGATGTCGAAAAAGTGCACGCTGTTGTGGCGCGAAGCACATTTCGAAGTCAAAATGTTAAAAGCACCAGGGTTCGGACCACTTTTGGAGGTTCGGATGTCGAAAAAGTGCATGCCGTTGTGGCGCGAAGCACATTTTGAAGTCAAAATGTTAAAAACACCAGGGGTTCGGACCACTTTTGGAGGTTCAGATGCCGATTCGATCACTACACTCACTCAGGACATTACACTACACTACACTCCAGTACACTACACTGCACCACATCGCATTACACTACACTACACTCCACTACACTACATTACACTATACTACACTATTTTCCACTACACTTCACTACCTTACACCACACTACACTCCATTACACTACAACTACAACTAAAACTACACAACTACACTCCACTACACTCCACTACACTAAGTTACACTACACTACATTACACTACACTAAACTACATTCCGCCACACTCCACTACACCACACTACATTACACTACACTACATTACACTGAATGACACTGCACCACAGGATAGACAGGTAGACAGATAGATAGATAGACAGATAGATAGGTAGATAGATAGATAGAAAGATAGATAGGTAATTAGATGAAAGAGAGAGAGAGAGGCCAGCTGGGTAGATGAGATCGATAGATATATAGATAGATAGATAGATAGATCGATAGATAGATAGATAGACAGATTGATAGATAGATAGATGGCTAGATTGATAGATAGATAGATAGGTAGGTAGGAAAGACAGATAGCCAGATGAAAGAGAGAGAGAGAGAGATAGATAGATAGATAGATAGATAGACCGATGGATAGATAGATAGATAGATAGATAAATAGATAGATAAATAGATAGATAAATAGATAGATATAGATAGTTAGATAGATAGATAGATAGAAAGATAGATAGATAGATAGATAGAAAGAAAGAAAGATAGATAGATAGATGGATAGTCAGAAAAAGAGAGAGAGAGAAAGAGAGGA